>OX465265.1:9552153-9770683 GCA_949987775.1 Aproaerema taeniolella | reverse complement strand
TAGACTTTTAAGCGACGTAAATATCGACGATCTAAACGATGTTGCATTTGTAAGCTCGTCGTTGTTTTTCACATTGATGTGACGCTTAAAGAATTGCACTGCTGGTATATTTTCAGAACCATTATTAACCCTAATGGGGCCACGAGACTGCTGGTCCTTCGTCAATATTCAATTTTTTGCCGTTTTTTGCCGTGTGATGATCGGTTAAGGATAACACCACCCCATCTCTTTCCATGGGTGTCGTAAGAGGCGACTAAGGAAACACAAATGAGACCTGCCTCCTAGTAATCCATCCCAGGCAACGACACTTCATTTTTTTTCTGAATCTGAGGTGTCGTCCTATAGTCTCATGCGGTGTGGTAGGCTCTGTAAAGGGCCGTCTGGTTCGCGACCACCCTCCTACCGAAGTCCGACGCCAAACAGCTTGCTGTGTTCCGTCGGTGCGTGTGAGTACCAGTGCCTTTATAGGCATTTTCTTGGTTAACTCGCTCCATCGTCGACCTCATCTTTGACCTTTATGGTCAAGAGTGAGGTCAAGAGTTAACCCATCATGTAAAAAATATAAAAAAATATTTAAACGTTTCATATTACAGATGCTCGCTTAATGATTCTGACTATACAAATATGCACTTAGAGTTCAAAACATGCATTCGTCAAACCGGAAACTAGTAATTTTTTTTATTTTATTATATAACTTCGCGGAGGGTTGAAATAAAAGATTCAGTTTTTTAAACTTATTACATATAGCCCACTTATTTATTCATATTGAAAAATCGATTACGTTTATACCAAATGCACCATTGCGTTTGAAAACGGCTACGAGCCTAACATCACAAAACGACGCCCGTTTCTGAGAATAATCACATTTTTTGTCAATTTTCCGCGAAAAGAAATTTGAATGTATTTACTTAAGGGTAAGAACGAGCTGCACATTAGGTGACTTTAAACTGAAAATATTTATTAACTTATATGCAAACATGAAATTTTTTTTCGCTTATTCATACAATTGGTGTAATTGGCCTTTATTTGGAAAACCGAAACATTTTTTTTTATTTCTCCAGAGACCCTGGGGGAAAGTTGTTCAGTTTTATGGAAAGATTATAATTTAAAGTAACCCCCACAAAGAAGGACTGTTCAATGAATGAAACGTATTCTGCAAGGTGTTAGGAAGAGCGTGTACCAAACAATTATAAAAGGTTAAGTAACTAGTTTCATCGCCTAAGTATTCTGGTAAATCTTACAGTTATTAGCCTAATAGTTAATTTTAAAAGATATTTTATTTCATTTCAAAATGTTTGCCAAAAGTGAATTTGTGGGAGCTGGAGCGGTGTTGGCGTTGACTCCTTTGAAACACACGAATGCGGTAGAATGAATGTGTCTTTATTCGTCGTCGAGATTTCTTCTCGTACGGGGCGAACGAGGAAGCCGTTGCAGGGCGAATTCCATGCCGGTGAAAGTCAATCGCGGCCTATCAAAATAGGCTGGCGTCAGGGACTGCCTCTGATCTTATCTGTGGGTAGGGTGAGGGGACTATTCTGCTCCCTCCAACAGTGAAAACGAACAACATGCCTTCGACTGTCTTTGAGAGTATTTTGGGGGACGCGGGTGGATGAGAAAAGGCGACTCTACCATACAATGGCAACGCTGACAGTTCCCACCCATCCACTGTGTAACAAGTAAGTCTGTCACCGAGTCCTCTCATACGGCCTTGTGGTTGTACCACTACGCGTAACGAGCGAGAATAACCCATTAGTCATTCATGCAACTATCAGCAGCCATTAGCCTGCTATAGTTACATGACCGAGTTGGAAAGTCGAGGGGGCGCTACAGGGGAGGGCGATTTTTTTTTTGCCGCAAATGGTGGCCGAATGGTCATTTCTGGGCAAAACTAGAGAGCGAGTTAAAAAAAATGAGAGCAATTTGAGTGTGCGAGCAGAGGATTTCTCTGTTCGCTGTGAAAGCGAGATTCCCTGTCATTTTTTCCCATCGAGGGAAGAGGAACTGATACTATTTCGTTCACCTCTATCATAATGGCTTGAACGAAAAGTTACTAATTAATTAGGAATAAATTATGACTATGTTACTACAAATAGCTTATTTAACATTAATAATAATAGTAATAATAAAACGTTTGTTTTACCATGCAGCACACAGATACAAACATTTAGACGATCACATATGACATAAAAAACACACAATTGAAATAAACAAAAATACATACAATATAAACAGATTAATTTGCGTATGGATGCTGCAGTGAGTAAAAAGGCCTGGGCTCAGCGATTTTTTGTCAGTCTGTATTTCAGACTGGCAACACTGATTTTCAGCCCTCGCCCTCGCTTCGTCTTACGTAAATCATAAATGCTTTTTTTTAGGCCTTACCCATCAAGGGTCTGATATTTTATAGAGCAGAGGTACGTGTATTCTATGCTAAAAAGCCGCGATAGTATGTTAAACCATTCAGATATCGATGTCATTTTGCTTAGTGTGAACTCTTTATTATAGATATTGTTAAATATCTGCGGTCCCAAAATGAGTTTGAATCAGATCTTTTATGCCCGGATGATCTATTCACTTAATTTTCCGTCGAAAATGTTAATATAAAAATTGTGAATGTGGGGGACAACTGTGTCGCATATAACTGTTTTCCGAGTAGTCCTTCTGATTACGATCAGAAAATTAGGACGCTATCATATGTATTCAGTGACAATCAAGTCGACGGCACTGATACTATTTTGTTCACAGGGCAGGGCTACACATGATCCTATTATAGACATAAGGGCATGTACTATTATTTAATAGTCACACTGTGGATGTAGATAACTTGGATAAAGGAAGGGGTAGCGTAGGACCATTTGTTGCTCGTTTGTTCAGATGACACACTACTGAACACTTGGCTGGCCTTCTTTTTCCTCGTAGCAGGACTCACGGCACGAGGTGCGTGATGTACATAGTATGCGTACTGGAAAGACCTTCCTCTCAAATTCCCAATCGATTTTGTTGAACCAAAAGACTGAACCGATTACGCCGTTAAGTGACTTGACACGAATATTCAGGTCACTTTCCATGGCATCTTAATCTTAAAACTCTCAATCGCTTTTAAGAGATTACAAATCTCCTGGACCGCTTCCATCTTGATCACAGATACTTCGGTCACTTTCTATGCCGGCGCCTCAAAACTAGGAATCAATTTTATATCAACAAATAAGCGTTTGCTCAAAGACTGAAAAACCTTTTGTTGAAAAAAGAATATTATTCAGTGGAGGAGTTACTTGAAGATACATTCAAGTAATATCTTTTGACATTTAATACATTGAATAGATTGACCTTTGGGAATGTTATTTATTTATTTTTGAATTTTTGACATTGATATAGTATTTAGCATACATATAGATTTATATTTATTTTAAATATTGACATTATGTTATCTTTTCTCAAATATTATTTCTTCCTTTTCTCTTTCTTTGATTAACTATACATATAAATTATTGTTATTATTTTTTATGACGATCATAATATGGAGTGACACTACATGTAATTACATATTGTAAATGTTATCTAAATAAATGAAACTAAACTAACGACTCCTTCCATTGAAACGCCTGAACCGATTTCGTTAGTTACCACCCAATGTTTCGAAAGGACTATCAAGTCCTGTGCCAAACTATTTTGCAGTAATTCAACTTGTAACCACAACAAACTGCGAAACCGCGCATAAAATACAAAAAGATCAGAAATTGACGCTTTTAACCCGTGGTTGTGGTTGTAAAAGTAAGGGATTTCAAATTAACGAAACTAAAGCCAGTTGTCCTCGTAGAACCACTTAAAACTGAAAAAGCACCAAAACCAACAAAAACGGTCGGCCCAGAAAGCTAAAACGTGGTAGGAAACCAACAAAGGAAATGCACATCTGGACGCGGTAAAAAAATATAAAAATCAAATCAGGAGGTGAATCAAAAATTCTCAAAAAATAACTCAGATGTGAATCGCGCTGCCGTTGAGCGGTATACACAACAGCACCTGGAAGTGCATCGCACTGCAGTTGAAAAGTATATAGAAAGGCACCCGGAAGTGCATCGCGCTGTAATTGAAAGGCATACAAAAAGGCACCCGGAAGTGCATCGTGGTGCAGTCGAAAGGCAGACCCAAAATAATCCTTACGTTCATCACGTCGCTGTTCAACGTTTCAGCGAGCAACACCCCGTAGTAAACCAAACCGCGACGCGATAATATAACGAAACAATGCGAAACGTGGACGTACTGTTGTGGCGATCCAGAAATCTGATCGGAGAAAAATGTGGTTCTGAACTTGGTTTCATTCCGATTTTTTTCACTTGAAAACACTTCACTGTTGAGTCAGCAGATATTTATATATCCGCATTGTGGGGCCCCTCTTTTTGATGAGGAAAATAGTAGTAAACAATGGTGTTTTCATCACGGGACATGCAAAAATCAAAACTTTCTTCCTCTGGATGAAGATTAAAAACCCAAATTTTCTTGGTAGGCCCCGTGTGTATAACAAATTGTTTTCGTTTTCCGCACTGTGAGTTTTGCATGAGTTTCAGCATCCTGAAGGATTATCTTTTATTAAAATTTAGGGCCATATTTATCACAGGGTTATTGATTTATATTATAACAAGCTGATGCCCGCAACTTCGTCTGCGTGTTGTATGTATTTTTATAGACCGAATTTGTACAATGAGACAACTACAGATACATGAATTGCCGTTTTTTATTAAAGCAACTATTTCGTTCATATTTTCGTTTATTGATAACTAAGGAACAGCAATTTCTAAAAATATATTTTTTACTTGAAAACTTGGCTAACTATGTCATATTAGGTTGATAGGTACTTAATACATTACTTTGGATCTGAAAACAAAGCTCAAACATAGTTGTTTCCTCTATGGCTTCTATTTTTATACCATTGTTACATTTGCTGCTTTTGATAGATTAAGGTCTGTATTACAGAACGCGACTCAGACTCTGATCTATACTTAAGTAGCAGTCGTTTTTGTTATTTTGATATACAATCAATTAACTCTACACTTGAGTCTCCTTTAGTGGTGCCTCTAAAACTTCTTTAAAAAGTTTTATGTTGTCTTAACAATCTCACAAAAAGTGGTTAATATTGTAGTTTGCGTTTCTGTGAAAAACGTAAAGTTTTTGCATAGAAAATCAATTTTGATATAATAAAAATATGTGGAGTAAACAATTTACGAAAGTTGTATGTTGAAAGACCTATTACTTAAGTAAGTACAATAAATGACACACGAATTCCTAAGTGCTGATTACGGACTTATTTTTGATTTTCAGTGGAATAAAAGTATCTAAAACATGTCATCTATGTCAGTATCTAAGACAACCACGGGGGTTGTCATTTGAGATTTCAGCTAGCACGCTGCTTTTATTGTGCTTTGCGTTAATTGTGTAAAAATGATTCAATAAAAATTTAAATTTAAGTTAGAAATGACTAAGCTTTTCCCTTCAATGGACATTTGTAGAAATAAGCAAAGGTGTCAGTGCTTGATCCAAACTAAGAAACTTATATAACAGTAATATATTATTCTATTTATCCATGGCTTAACTCTATACGCAATACTACGATAAAATCAATAAATAGTTCGTATTTCATGTCAGAACATCAAAGCCATAGATCAAACCTATATGGACCATGGACTTAGTATTTTCTATATAGACCATATTCATAGTGGTTTTAATAAAACAAATGTCAATTGTCAGTTTCTATTTAGTTTCCCGCCTTTAAAAATAAGAAATGCATTGAAAACACCGGCTGTACGGCCATAGATTACTTTACTTAAAAATAAAAATAAGCCGTTATATTGCTTTCAAAAAGTGACTGCCTGAAGTTTCTCCGACAGGGCTGAATTGAGATTTGAAGACTAAATACTTAATCAATTTCGTTCTTATTAACACTGTATTAAGTATTTAGTTTTGGTTCGTTAAAAAAGTGCAGAATGGCCAAACTATTAATGGGGAAGCTGAAAAAAGTCTCGATATCTTAGATACTATACGCCTATAATCCTTGTTGGGGTAAGCAGGATATTAAATGTTTCTACAGTCACATAACTTTACACTTCATGAAAATTTCAAAAATGGCATATTGTATATGAGTATTTGATACGTTGTCTAAATTTTGCAATGTACGGACGGCCCCAACTCAGGTTACCACACGCGTGCACTCTGTGCTGTTGTGCTAAGAGCGGTTGTACAATGAAAATAGAGTAACCTGATGCGCTGGCCTCTGTACCAAGAATGCAATGTATTTGGTTGGCAGCTGGTACATCCCAAATTTTTTGTTCAGTGCCAGTTCAGCACAGAAGTTTTTTTTTATATTTATGAGTCAGTTACTATAAATTTAATTTCTTCCGACTCACTTATTGTAATGCCACCTGAGTACTTTTAATACTGTAGATAGAAAATTGTACTCAAAAAAAACATTCCTTTATTTTTGAAAAAAAAAGAAAACAGCATTCAAGGATTTTCGAAAATTCGTTTACCACACCCGGGAATCGAACCGACTAAAATCTGTAAGAATTACACCCTGTACTTTTAATGCATCGATCGTTAGGGTCAATTATAAGAATTAAATTTCTCTGACAAACTTGGTAAATTAAACGAAAGGAAAACTATGAAATCTTAAATTAAACCATTGAATTTAGCATGTTGGTATTGACTCTTTGAATTTATAAGTCTGGATTTCACAGATTTAATGGTTTTTCTTTCATTTAATTTACCAATTTTGTTAGAAAGATTTTATCCTTATAATTGACGGTTTATTTAGAATTATTAAAGCCCATGCAGTAGATGTACCAAGGATAGGTCAAGTCAAAAATGTATATTTTTAATAAGTCTTTTAGTTCAAGAGTCTAATCCAGATTAAACCGATATGCCACTCTTATGAACTACAATGTGCGATCTACAATGATACATTCTAAACTAATATAAATTTACAACTTTCATATGAGATTAATGATTTTGTTAAACTGTTTTTATTAACTGGCCAATAGATTGAGTTGGAATAAAAGCCTTAAGTATCTACTCATTTCGTCGGGGTAATTGTTGTCACTATAGATTCCAAATTAATTTAAAATGTCTAAGATCCCACTTATTGAACGACCGGTTATCAGTCAGTAGAATAAGAGTTATTTGGTTATGTCTGTTCTGTATGATATAATTAAAAAAAAGCTTTGCATTCATACTTAAAATCAATAAGGAAATCCGATCCCTAAAGAAAATTTCATAAACAATATTGATTAGTATACATCAATAAAATCAATTAGCACCTATCACAGAGTTAAGTACAACATTTTGACTGTCAAATTCAATGTTATCGGAATATAACTTACTGTACCGTTTACGTATATTTTACAAGGAAATGTTTTAAACTCGAAAGTTAGGGACTTGGCAAAATTCGAAACTGTTAGGAAGAAGACTACTATGATTCAGAGTTGAAATGTTTATAAATTTTCTGAGGGTGCGCATTAAAATATTAAAAGAAAACAACAAAAATAATTCTTATAAAAAAATATAATTAAGACTATAACCCCTTGGAATTAACCTTAACTTATTTAGCACTATGACTTGGACAATTAGAAAAAATATTAACATTACCCTTAACTCTAACACTAGCACTGGACACTTGTAGGAGATTACTGGATCCTAGCAACTTCGATAGTCATGTAGTTTTCAGAAGTTGGATGATCTTCATTGTCGTCGATGATCTTGAACCATACAGCAGTATCCTGGTAATTTTGAGAAACCGTTGAGATACCGTCGTGGGTCAATGATAGTCCGAAGAGAGTGTGATGAAGTTTCCAATGCTCTTCCAGGTAGAAATGGACAATCAAGTCGATAAAAAACTCAGGAATAGAGTCCCAAGCCTTTGGTACAATGCAATGAAAGTAGGCCATTGTTTATATGTTTCTTCCGAACGTCTGGGGCGGCGATTGTTTATGGAATGAAGATAATTCGGTGCAACGTTTGTTTATATTCCAGGCAAAAGGAATCAATGACCACATGAACTTTACTCATTTTTTCGCCCTCTGCAAGGTTAGGCCTCAATATAGTCTCCAAGTAATAAATTGGCCAGTAACGCGTGCTACGAACCGCTTTTGTTACTTTTTATAAGGTGAATTTAGAGCCGGCATGAATGTCAACAAAGGAGAGTCTCAAAGACGAATTATATGTGTATAGATGGTAATTTCTTATAGCTTTCGAAAGAATGAACAAAAATGCACAACAAATGTTACAAAGAAAGTCTGTAGTCAACAAGAAATCAATAAAGATAACGTATAATTAAAATTATAAAGTTTTAAAACAAAGAAATATTTCACAACTTAAGATAATAACTAACATAAAAACATTAAGAAAAAATATTAATTATTTTATAATTAAGTCTATGACCTATTTCTTCTTAGATAACAAATTGATATAAATAACGCAGTTCTATGCATATCTTTGTACATGATCATGAATTATATAGACTTAACAATGGTTTTAAATTATTTTAAAATTGCATATTTTATATTTTCACAGTAAGACTGTATTTTTTATACATTTTAATTTTTCAAAACCATTAGAATTAATCCTTTCTTATAGATTTCGGGAAAGAAGACTATTTCTTCTTTGTGCAGTGACAAGTGCGATGACTGCTGACAAAAATAAACGCGTCTTTCTGCGAACGCAATCAAATATGGATGTATATGCTGACGTCAATCAGTTTTTACATTCCAAAGACTTATAGATCATTGCCAAAGTGCTCTAATGACTCAGTAAACGAATTGATAAATAAATTCGCAGCTAACATTTGTTCATATAATAGATAAATATTCTAATCAACTAGTATATAAAAACAAATAACACTACACCTCGTCACATTTGTTTCGTTCTCTTGTTCTGCGGTTCATAGTCTTCATCCACGGAATTAGATTCTCATTGCAAAGGGATTTTGCACTAGGCTCCATTTATCTTCAGCAAATCCATCATCTTCTGGTCTCTGTTTACAAACGCAATATGATATGGGGTCATACATTCTTTGTTCATCGCTTCCCGGTTGATATTTGGCTGTTGACACAACCATTCTACCAGTTCATAATTCTTGATCTTCACTCCAATATGCAAAGGAGTATCACCATTGTTTAGTTCTTTCCCATTGATATCTGCTCCCTAAAGCACCAGAAGCTTCATCTTCTCCACAGAGTCTAGAGGTTCCATAGCAACAATATGAACACATTGTTGCTGCTTTTCATTGTATTCCATCAAACAATGTCTGTCGCTATCATTTATTAGGTCATGAAGAAACATTAGATTGTTTACATCTCCAGTGCGACACAAATAATGTGCAAGATTGTTTCCTTCTTCATTCCTGGACCCGCTCATGGTTATCCCTCGTTGATACATATCGAGTTTATAATTCAACCGCTAGAACACGACTGAATCACTTATTTCGTGGCTCGTTAAGTATGAGCGGATGCATGATAACAGATTCATGCAAAGGTCAATGGTTATCGCTTCAAATTACTTTCCATTCCCCAGCATAATATCACTGATTACCCCAAAGTCAGCTCAAGAATTTCTTCATTAGGTTCGTCGCACACGCGGTAGTCTCGATATAATATAAGATGTGATCAAACAAATTGCAATTCTGTCCAATAAACAAGGCTATAATTTAGCTCGTTTTTGTAACATGTACAAGCCAAATATTCTAATAATATTTGCAACTGAAAGGTTTATATATTTAACGACGCATTATAATGTCAACACTCACTTTCATCCTATAAAAACTTGTACGTAGCAGTTTTAGCTCATAAATCATTCTGTAAATGGGGAGGTGTAACGTTATTAATCGGTAATTGAAATCCGGGAGCAAATGATAACCGTTATATCTTAATGTAGACGTTTACCGAATTGTACTTAAGAAGATTGCATAAGATTAAACATTATGCAACTGCATTATGCAACGAAATTAACATACAAAGATACAAACATCTACTACCAAGGTTACGATTCTGAGTAGGTCATGCACCGCACGATTCATTCATAACTTTTTGTTTGCATATGATAATTATATTTAGGGAGTACCAGTCGTGTCTGCTAAATTACTTATTCTATTTACCCAACGAGTCATCGGTGCAAAAACCTTGAACTGATCTCGGTCAACTAATACCGACGTAACATGTTTTACATGTAGATTGTATTGGTCGTTAGCTTCATTTTGGAATGCGGTAATCTAATGCCGCTGGCATTAACCTCACGATATTGAAAGTCAAGTAAAGGTCCATGTATTTTTTATGCACAAGTAACTGATACCCTTAATTGCGCGTTTGCTTGGTAGGTTAGTGACTTAAAGCAATTTCTGGTATGATGACCTGAGATCTTGGGTCTTTGCTTTGTGATTAGGTAAACAAACGGAGCAAAGTACGGACTGATACAAGATGTAGTTTTTTGTAGGTATATATAATGGGTTCAATACTAGGCCTAATAAATAAAAATTCTTGTTTGTACGTCAGGTATCGAAGAAGATGTCAATCAAATGGATCTTTTATTTATGAGATCTAACCAATATTTTGGCTTAAGCAATGTACAGATACACCTGCGGGACCAAAAAATTGTAATACTGATTAAATATATGCAATCATAAATATTGACATCGTTTGTTACACTCCCACATGGAAAAATATGTATGCGAAAAATATACATGAATATTTTTTTTCAGGTGTTAAAAAAGTATAGTCCCTTACAACTCTGTTGTAAAAATGTATTACGGCCTCTTAACATATCACAAGTACATAAATTGATTATTTCACCTCTTACATCTATTCATGACCTAAAGTAGATGTCGTTCCCGTATTGTATTTCATACTTCAAACTCGTAGAAGAAGGACGTTTATTTTCTCGTTTCTACTATGGAAGGAAAATTTGTTTCTATTGAGTACATCCAGCTCGCACCCGACGTTTTGGTACCGATATTTTGGTCAATTTACGGAATGGAAAGCTTTGTTTGAAAGCTATAAGAAGAATAATAGAAACCAGTCAGCAAGATAATCCTGTCATTTAAATAAACAAGATTTCAGCCCAGTTGATAAGAAACCACCTTGGCTATCCATTTGTGTTTGTACTTGTCCCTTAAGCGTAAGTACTATTTCAAAATAATGGAAACCAAAAATTTAGCATATTTGTAAATAGATCCTTTGATCTTAATCTGTACTAAATCTTTTGGTTTCGACTGCAGAAAAAATCATTGAAGATGACGTCTTTGAACTAGTTTCCTATATCGACGAAAACAACAATGAGATTGAAATTATCAGCGGAAGCAATCCTGGATCCTCAGATACTTGCTGGGCCAAAATCAGGGAGCCTGTGTGTCTACTGCGATCTCGTCTAATCAAGTAATTATTCGCTTGTTATTAGCTTATCTAATGTTTTAATTACAGATGACCCCAGTTACTGATCCCAAACTTTTCAATGTATACTATGAATATTTTAGTATTTATAACATAGATAACACGTGGAAGATTGATGATAATATTTATTAGGTATTTTTGAATGCGGCAAATTTAAGCAGTTTCTTACAATATTTTTTTTACAGTTTATCCCTGTGTATCCAGAAATGCAAATTTTCTGATCAATCCTAAGGAACCTGCCGGTAAGTTTACCATAAACGTAAAAAACTACATCCATTTTTTGTAATTCAATGACTTGGTAATTTTCCTTGAACCGGTACGATATTTACCAACAAAGAATGTAAAAAGAATAAAACTTTGTTCAGGTTATCAACTTCTTTAATGCATTCCTAATTTGTGCGACGTAAAAGCTTGTAAGGGTTCACTAAGGAAAATATTTGCGATGTTACTTAACTGTTTAATGTCTTCTTTGTTTCAGGTAGAAGAAGTCTATTAAATGTTAATGTGGTTTATAATATACAAATAAAAAGACTTTTTAACAGTAGTTTTGTACGAACAATTTAAATTGTTTCTTTGTATCTTCGTAAAAGCCGATACTTAACTCATTATAACCTTCAATAACCTCCAGTAGTGATAATAAATAATCACCACCCAAACACATGCATAATTATCAAGTTTTTGACACTGCAGTCACATTAAATCATAAAACCCACAACCCACGTCAGTATCTCATTATTCGACTGCATTTTATATTTAGCGGTGATATATTATTAGCACATATTCATTTTTTCAAGTCGTATCAGGCAAACAGAATAAATACCATCAGACTATCACTAAACGGGTCAGTTTTTATTCTGACACAATGGCTGACAGTCGTCAGATCGAGAAATAGATTGAAGACTCTGAAATGAACCAGAGTAATGTAATAGAGTTAATGAGCTCTGAGTACGAAGCACCAGGAACCTCGGAACCGAAAAGAAGAAAACTAAAGCGAGGTCTTATTGAGTTTCTATCTGGTCAAAGTAAAAGTGCTCCAGTGACGTCGCAGATAGGAAACCAGATCCCAGAAGAAATCGATTCGGAATCTATGATAGCTTTGGCGCCATCTAGAGTTGCCACTCCTACGTCGAATCAGACACAAGTGAATGGAAATCCAGCTCCTGAAAGTTACACAAACTTCTATCGGTTTCTAATGACAACGGTCATCCTGGACGACCTGAGTTTTAGAGAACCATTTATCTCAGCTGCAGACGCCAACCGACTGACAGAAGAAGATTTGATTCTTCACGGAGTCAGACTTTACTTCAACGCGCACCAGCTGAGTCCTCAAGAACTAGTGAACCTGCCGTTTATTATTTGCCAAATGGTCACAGGACAAACGATGATAGATTTTTCGTTCTTGGATCCTCTGCTCGTTGTTCTCTGGAAGTTTGACATCGATGACGTCCACTGGATGCTAAATGTTCTGCTTTGGAGGTTAGTAGACCGCCACATCAGAACCGGTCGAAGTATTCTTCAGTGGATTGTTCAAATTTGCAACATTCACCAGTTCCTGGAGGCCACCAGAACTCCGCTGAGTATAACAGTGAAAATCTTACGGTTTTTAGACAATTATTTCGAATAAGCTTCAATTTATTTGCAAACAAAGTGATGTAGCTTCTTATCATTTGTTATTATGTAGACAAGCTCTTGACTCCGCTATGTCTATAGTAATTTAAGAAGTTAGTGGGTGTTTTGCAAATTATTTATTCAAAAATATGGACTACTGTTTTTAAGTTTCGACATGAAATACTTTCCTTTTTAATGAAACTATTTTAAATTTTAATTTTTGTCGCCTCGAGGTTTGGTAAAGAAGCTTCGTCATTTGTAGTGTTAGGATTAAATGTTATGGATAGTTTAACAAGAAGTTGGGAAGTGTTACTTGTCCATGAATTACAGTCATCTGTTTGCGTATTACAATGTCATAATTTTTCTGTTCTTTTTTGCGAGTTTTATAATGACAGGACAGACTGAAACCACTCACAACCGTATTTATTACATGTTAGTTTATGCCTGTTGGCGAACTAAGCAAAATACATTTCTTAGCCATCTTGTTATACGAAATCAATAGTGGACATTCAAATAAAAATTCAAATGTTTATTGATAATGAACACATTACCTACAAGTCGGCCTATTCCAGTAACACATAACATTACTACTATAAAACTAATTATGAGTATTCGACAGTTCAATTCAATTTCTTCGATGGTGACGATTCTTTCGTATAAGTATATACGACATTACGGGTGCTTATAATAATCCGTAGTGTAACCAAAGCTATACAACAATCAACCCGCAATGGACGTATGCTAATGCTTGCCAACTTAGTCCCTATTCAAAATGCTAGATGGCGCAACGTCTATTCTAAGACGCCTTATCGAAGTGTTCCGACCACAGTATTAAGTGTTAGTATTCAGTCATTAAGGGCTGAGAGCCATCTGCGCTCGCAAATCGCTTGGTGAAAAGCGACCAACACACTGTAGACATAATCCTGCAGATTGAAACCAAATGAGATCATATTAAATATTAAAGCTCAGCAAGTTTCTTTAAGTTGTTGAACTACTTGTTGTCAATTAATATTTATGAAACTTGCGGTGTTTTCTTTGCAATGCTGATCCTAGGACTCGTTAAGATCCAGCGTTACTGAACAATGTTCCTAATAATAATAGTGTAAAAATAAAATCATAATTATAAACGCAATAATATACGAATAAGTTCTTATGTTCATCGCACATGACCCACTTGCTTCGTAAGATTTTTCATTTTTAATTTGTCTGATTTGTAATGGACCTGGGTACCTGGGTGCAGCTTGCATTGACAGCGACTGTAGAAAACGAATAGAAAGTTGAAAATTTATGGGAATGACGGACACTGTAAAAAAGAACGTCATGAGCCTCCATAGATTAAGAAATTGCTAGCCATGCGCCATCTATAGATGGGCGTTTATGCGTACCTTTTGATGCTTGGTTTCGCTAAGTCATTTACATTTGTTAACATTTTTATTTTGATAAAATAAAGTTGTTTTTTATGAAGATTACAAGATTCCGCCCCAAAAAAAACCCACTGAACGACTTACCTTAACAAAAATGAAAGCATAAATGTGAAAGAAGATAAGAAAAGAGTCAAAATATGTATTAGAAACATAATTTAATAAACAAGGGTGAGTTTACAACCTGAATGAATTACAGTTATTATTTACTGAACTTCAATTACAAGGAAAGTTCTCGAACTCGAAAGTTATTAGACTTTGTCTGTTTTGAATTATTGAACCTTGATGGTATACGTATGACTATTACTGTCAGCTGATTAGGTGATGGCTCGTTGTAGCCCAGAGATATCTGTTCATTATTTGTGTTCACTATTCTAGAAGCTATAGATTTTTTTTCTAACTCTGGATTAAAACTATTTGAGAAAAAAACTTGTTCATAGCTTTGGTACATCATTAAATATATAAAAAGTAAATACTTAAAAGTAAATTAGAATAGTAATCGATCAAAATCCATCTTCACTCAAATAACGTTCATGTGGGACTGCAATGTTAATCAAATGGATATTAGTTTATAGAAATAAAAAAAAAAGTGTACATAAAGACTTAGACTCTATTTTGTTCAGCATTTTTGATCAGTGTTGAAAAGACTACAAGACTTACATAGCAATTATAGATTTTTCTTGATTTTATGTTGAAATGGTTCTTCATTTGATTGCTATTATAATTCATTAAAAGTTATGTATTTTTGGCTGATATTTGGAATGTACTTTCTCTTAATTATAACAAAAACTAATTTGCTTTTGTAGGACATAATCTTAGGGGTATGAAATGTCAAAATACAATGTTTAATTAGTTACAAATTTTATTTATCTTGTTTTATCAGTAAAGCAATTACCTCTTAATCTAAAATGGTTCTTACATTACTGAGATCGCAATACATACCCGGAGCTTATAAATGTTGCGTAATACTGCTAGATAATACGACGATAATACAACAGGGCAATAACAAAGGCACATATCACATATTTTTAACTTAGCTAATAACAATTTGGTATACGAATTAGTCTCGTTTAATTGACTAAACTATCACACTGTATTAGTCGAAAACTAGTGACATTACTTATCATTGAAAAATCTAGCGGTCTAAATCTATTTTGCAAAAACAGAGTGTTATCATTACAATAAAAATGGCTATTTAAGTACACTATATTGATGATTCACTGAATGGAAGTTATTTTGTTTCATTTTTTGCAGCCCAAATGATTAATCAGTTGACTAATTTTTCATCTGTGTGACCCTTTTTCGCCATGTATTATTTTCATCTCTTTCCAGTTGGTTTGCAATCGGCCATGGTTGCAACTGAAATTCTCCAGTCGGGTTCTTTTTGCTGAAAAAAGGCAATGAAAGTCTGTTCATATATTTGGGTTGAGCTTGTATTGGATATCCATTGCAGTCGAGTACCCTGAAAATAAACAAAATGAATTAGTTAAAATCATAATGAAATTGTTTTCTGGAAATTACACTTTACAGAATTGTTAATTATGAGTTATTGTTGAGAAAAAGCAACAGATAATTGTGTAATTTTTTTATTAAAATCTTATTTTCATTATCATACTTCGGAAAAACTCGTAAAAATCGTAACTAATTGGAAATATTAAAAACCAATAAGACTCTCTTATAATTTATCTTCTATAATATGCAAGTCAAAATAATGTAAGAGAAAAAGATAAATAAAATGAAAGATTTTTTAATGACTATAATGACCTAAGATACCGTCAGTAAAAAAATAATCATGGTTGTTCACTTACGTGCAGTTTGCATATAAGACCCTGCACTGTACTATATATTATTTTACTCTGATCCTGATTTGTATATAGTCCAGTATAAGGTTAAATATAAAAACTGCACGTGCATCGATATGAACCTCAAAATATAAAAGATAAAACGTAGAAATTTAAAATGTAATGAATAAGTATGTACTTAGATAAAATCCCGAAAACAATAGTTATTTCAATAATTGCTTTTACGGACATTTTTCATAAATTTCCTTAACAACTGATGAAATTCATAACTGTTCGCTGTATATATAGCAAATATATTTCCCTATGGCCATTGTATGACGTGTTTTACTTCATTGTTTTAAATTTGCCTACCGTGATAAGAAATTCCATGGATTCGTCATTAGTTTAATTTGATAAATATTTTACAATAACCTATGGTCAACAGTCAAAATTGATGGAACAAATAATATTTATACATTGAAGGGCTTAATTAGTGTCTGAGCTTAGGCTTAAACATAGTTAAGTTTATACTTTATATTTTATCTTCCGCTCATTTTCCATTAAGATTCAATCTACTACTATGAAGACCTTATTAATGATGTAGTGAAAATACTTAAGTGAAACATTGATTTAGAAACAGTTATAAAATTCATCTGAGCTGCATTATGTTTCCGCCAAAAAGTATCTGTAACTATTATCAGAAAAAAATGAATAATTATATTGTTACCACTAAAATTTAGAAGAGGTCAAGAGTCAAATTCTTCTGAAAAAGTAGACTCCCTACTATTCTCAGCCAATTTTTTCTATGGCAGCGACATGTACGCACATTTTATTCTCTGCCATTTCATACAATGCCACTTTGGCATCAAATAACAGTGACGTACATAAAAGAACCGGACATTTGAAGCTCGTTCCTGTTATTCTATGCCACCGTTATATGATGCGAAGTTATATTATGCCCTAGATGGCATTAAATAACGGAGCCGCACAATTTTAGTACGCCGGTGTTATTTGATGGCATTCACAGATTATAAAACGTATGTCTATGAACTGAATGCGTTCAAGATTTGTCAGGTGAGGAGTGAACGATTGCAACTTAAGTTGCGGCTACATATAGGGCCACATATCATTATTTTCTTCTTGTCTCTCTCTGCCTTACTGATATGATAACAATGAAAACATGTGTCCTAGTCAAAAGCGCTCTCTTATCGACAATCCAATCCATAATAATTGATTTATGTATTGTCTATAATAGGTTTGTCTACAGTGACAGGGCTTGTTTTATCGTTCGCCCATGATACAGCGAAACCATTGAGCGAAACCCAGGTCCCACTTTACTGTATGCCAGGGAAGAGTATGTATCTGGCAGTTGGCATTTTATATAATCCTACTTGAAAGTTTGAGGGTTTGGATATAGACACAAAACTTACACAAAACGCACGAATATATACAGTGTGAGTCTTTATAATGTGCACATATTAAATAAGGTAACTATGCTTCGTTTTATCGACGGGAAAAATACTAAAAAAAATCCAAAAAAATTAAGATTTTTTTATGGAATTTTTAAAAATTCTTGTTTGTTACTGTGCTCACCGTATAAACAAAACGGTATAACTTTTAAACAAAACGATCTATCACGTTGAAACAAACTCAATAACGATTGGAAACAACAGGGTGTTCTCATAAAACTAAAAGCGAGGGAAAACAGCCGCCCCAACTGAAAATAAAAAAGATTTCTAACAGAAATCAGGTTTGTTTTTCGTCAAGTTTTTCAATAGTATATTATGTTACAAGTGTGCTAAGTTTCGGCTCGGGCTCTAAACTCGCCTCTAATGTAATATCCAATGCGCACGCGTGTCATACGATGTTTTTCAACACATTTGCGAGGAAAGAAAGAAATAAAAACTTTCTTTTGATATTGACGGCAACAAGCTATCACTTGCGTGTTGCGCCTCGGAAAGTATTTTTGTCTGTGTATCCATACCCACGTAGGTTTCCTGTTCTGCACTTGAAGAAGACATTTTTTGTGTTGTATTTCTGACAATAATAACAATCTGATGAAAACAAATGCTGTTTGTGTAAACATCTGAAAATTCTGAAAAGAGGCGCTTTTATTTTTCTTTTTTCGCTCGCAAAATGAGATTCACATTGACAAGTATGCCATACAGCCAAATAATAAAAAAATACTTAACTATATATTTTCACGTTTTAGCACAAATAAATGATAATTTTCTGTTAAATTAAAATGATTTAGTGGAATTATGTTTCTATTTACAAATATGTAGTTCAATATTTACACTTAATTTTAAATATAAAATAATATCTGATCTCTTTTCTGAAATTTAGAAAAAAAACCATTACGTACTTGTGCTTTATTTTTATTACTCACGGGCTGGGTAATACATATCATTATGAACCTTAAAACAATGACATAAGACCCACTTTATGATCAAATGTGTTGAAAAAAATTAGTAAAACGCCCCATTCACCTAGTTTTATTATTACTTTACGTTATTCTACATCGTATTAACCATTTTAAAAAAGGCCTTGCACCACTGTTTTGCAGGTATAGAGAACCTTTTTTGTCAGTTATTTTTGTAAAGGCGCGCGGGGTGGAGTGCGGGGAAGCAGGGCCAATTGCTTCCCCGCACTCAACCCAACTCATCCTACCGCCCCATAGCCTTATCCTCAGTATTAATTAAATTGTTGGAGCACCTTGTCAAGAACCGTATATGGAGAGTGGGAGACTTTTGGCCCTGTCTCAATATGGATTTAGAAAAGGTAAAGGCACCACAGACAGTCTTAGTATTCTGACTTCAGACATTAGACTTGCATTTAGCCAGGGAAAATCCGTTGTCGCGGCTTTCTTGGATATTCAGGCTGCATACGACAGCGTTCAGCTTCGTATCCTCAGGAAGAAAATTCAAGAGCTGAGGATTCCGGATAGTCTGGCGAACCTCGTGTGCGGACTATTGTCCGAGAGACAAGTTATTTTCCATAAGAGAGATGAACATATCAATCTCTCCAAAATAGTACGACTGGGTCTACCTCAGGGGTCTGTTCTGAGTCCTTTACTCTACAATATATATATACCTATGATATAGAATCCGTTGTAAATAACTGCCAGATGTTACAGTACGCTGATGATATCCTTATTTATTCTTCCAACAGCAATATTGAAGCTGCAGCTGAATCAATCTCTACCTCACTCTCTTCCCTAGACCACTGGCTCTCTGCTAATGGTCTCAACCTTTCCCCAACCAAAAGTTTCGTTGTTAATTTTTCAAGGAAAAGGACTCTGCCCGAGTTTGTGGTCTCTATTAACAACGTACCTAAGTATATCAGCAAAATCGCACTATAATGTTTTAGGTGTTCTCCTGGATTCAAAACTTGATGGATCTTTGCACTTCGATTATATTGTCAAAAAATGTGAAAAGGGACTTAAAATTTTACGATGCTTAACTGGTGCATGTTGGGGAGCGCACCCCATCTCACTCAGATTACTCTATAATGCGACAATCCGTAGCATCCTGGGGCTCTATTTTTGAATCACTCGCCTCGTTTCGAGCGATATCTTTTATTGATTTGCGCGGATTCTTTTGATTTCCGAACTTTTTGATCACTGCCCTTCAGCGATAGGGTCTTAGCACTCATGGAATTTTGTAGATAAAAAATTCAAAAATCAATAGCATCGACGCAAATCAACGAAATATATCGCTCGAAATGAGACGAGTAATTCAAAAATAGTGCCCCTAGACTATGGTTCCTTCTTATAAGTCCCCGGTAACAAAGCTGGCTTGAAAAAAAAAGATCTCATTGAGATGAGATCTAGCCCTACCAACGCCCTTCAGGTGGAAATGGCAGATCCCCCCTGAATCTTAGGAGACAATTTTTAGCCGACAGCTACTTTTTTCGCACCCTTCAGTTCTCTCAACACCCTATAGATAGATAGATAGATAATACGTTTATTCAATGACCAGCAACTTTGACGTAAACATAAAACAAACAACTTCACACAATACACAAATATAAACAAAGAAAAAACATCAAGGGGAATCGTGATATGAAACGGTTAAGGAAGTGGTCCTGATTCAGCATAGTGTTGTGGTTGGAGCCACAACGCTGATATTCTGTCAGTGCTTTTAAAACTATACGCGCACTTCGTAGAACAAACAAAGAAAAACAGGATTAAGAGTAGGAATATTAGTAAGAAAAGGAAAGAGATAGATAGTAATAGCTAAATAATATATAGTTAAGAATTATAGAAAATAAGTAGGTAGTAGAAATAATGAACGAAATAATTATGTTAATAAAACAACAAAATAAAATTCGTAAAAAATTACTTAAAATTAAATTGAGTAGTTTGTTCCAAGTGCTGGTGATCTAGTAAATATTTTTTATAGACTAATTACACTAAAATCAGATCCATATTGGCACTCTAAAGGACCCCCTTGCCTTGTTAAAAGCCTAACTAGGTTTCAATCCCTAAAAGACCCGCAATTTTTTTATCAAACCTGGACGTCCGCACGGTTTCGCTGCGCGAGTGATAATGAGAGAATGAGAGTGTACATACATGGTCGCTATCGCAATGTCTCGCGTCCGAGTCCGAGACCCTTTGACTTAACAAATATCTCTCTCACTCTCATCAGCCCATACAATGTCTCCACCGAGGAGCACGAGCCTCCCTTCAAATCATGTAGGAGATTCAGGCCATAGTCCACCACGCTGGCCTAATGCGGGTTGGTGGACCATGCATCTTTCGGAAACATTTCCTCAGAAGCACGGGTTTCATCACGATGTTTAATAAAAAAACTCTGAACTTCTTAGTTTAGTTGGACTGACAAGCGAAAAACTTTCAGTTTTAATCATTTTGAACGCCATAAAATTGGTGATAAATTGGTGGTTCTATAAGGCAATTATTGAGGTATTTCTATTTGAAATTACAAAAAAAACTTTTCTTATATCTGGCGTTAATAAACGAAATCGGGCAATGGCGCCCTATGAAAGGGGGAATTGACAAAATTTATTATTTAATCATTTCTAATAAAAATTTACATAAGATCATAATCGACTTATAGATACTAATTTCCCTATGGCACTGAACGGGCTCTCCCAAAGGTCCGTTAGATAAAATAGGGAAAAACAAATTCTAAGCATAAAACTCAAATTTTACAAAAAATCCAATATGGATTGCTTGGGGAAAATGTTTTTATGGTAAAAGTTTTGAAATTAAGTTAAAAGCATGTTTTAGTTTTATTTTTTCGCAACCTAACTACACATTCCTGATGTCCACTACTCTGTGTCCTCCTTGTCGTCAACCCTATCATAAAGCTTCAGGAACAGTTCAAAATTAGGTATAACATGAAATACACACATCAAAAAAAGTTTGCGATCACTTGGAAAAGTGCTAATATTTTTTATTTTAGAAGAATAAAACTTAATCACTTTTTATCTTTTGATTCCTTATTTAAAAATATGAAATTTAAATATAAAATAATTTCGTAACTCAAATGTTTTTTCATTTAAAAAGACAATCAACCCTTGCTTGCTTTCATTTAGAAATCTGACATAGTCGCAACTTATCAATATTTTCAATTTATTCAAAAAAAATTAAGTTGGTAACGATGCCGAGAGGATTAACTGCAGTTTTACGAGCCAGAATTCTAACTTTAAGTGGAGAAGGCTATTCCACGAGGGAAATATCACGCAGAGTTCATGTATCCCAATCCTGCGTGGTGACCACGTTGGAGAGGTATCAGGGCATGGAAGATTTAGCTGATCGACGTCGCAGTGATCGCCCAACTATTCTTACTGCAATTCAGAAGCGATATATCAGATTACTGGCTGCCCGTGACCCAACAATGAACGCTACTAAAATGAAAGCAGAGCTGCGAGCTGCCACCGGCCGCGAAGTTAGCACCCAAACGATTAGAAATTGCTTACACCAAGCTGGATTACGAGCAAGGAGATCCTGGCGAGCACCTCTGAACTCACAGCAACGGAAGCGGCGCAGATTGCAATGGGCTAGGCTCCGTCAAAATGAAGAAATTGAGGACGAAAGCATCTGGCAGAACTGCTTCTTCGTTGACGAAACGCGGATCAGTATACATCCAGATAACCGACGTGTCCGTGTCTGGAGAAGACCTGGCGACTCTGAAAGGCAGAGAACTGCCACTGGAACCGTTCAGCAGGGCGGGAAATCAGTGTCCTTTTGGGCCGGGATAATGATTGGGGCTAGGACGCCCTTAATCCCGTATCAAGGCACCATGACAGGAGCCATGTACAAAACGATTGCAATCGATGGATACGTCAGACCATTCCGCATCAACCACGGGCGCCAATTCATAATGGTAGATGATAATGCGCCCGCACATCGAAACGGACGTGTTGATGCTGCTCTCCAGCAATACGACATCACCAGGTTAGACTTAAACCCGATCGAGCATGCGTGGGATGCTCTTAAGCGAGCTGTTTGGAACCGTCAGCCACCTCCGCGAACAGTGTCAGAAATCAGGGCAGCTGCTATTGAAGAGTGGGACAGGTTACCACAAAAAATGCTAGATAACTTAATTCTTAGCATGCCCAGAAGGGTTTCCGCATGTGTGCGAGCCAGGGGAGGAGTCATTTTATACTAACTATTAATTTTTTCGTAATAAATTTTGTTTGTTTTTTCATTAATTAAAATTTTTCATTACATTACATTTAAGCCAAAATTGCATTTCCTAGCTTTTGTTAATAAAAAGTAAATAATTAATAATGATTCTTTTATTTACTTAGTGCATTTTCATTATAAAATCATAAAACGTAAACAGTTTCTTTAAATAATTTATATTTTAAAGAATACACCTGATTTTGCTACTGATCCTAAACTTTTTTTGATGTGTGTATACACTTAGGTTCTGAAAATAAATCCACAGCCTAAATTAGACAAAATATATCATCTAAACATCTGCTTCGCAAACTTACCAGTTCCTGTGATCATTGATAAGGCGACGAAAAATATTGGGCTACACGCCCGAACGGCCTCCCTACTCCCCTCACAGCCGTCCCATGCCTCGCATCACAAGAAACAACAATTAAAAGAATACGTATCTTTCGTCATCTTAACAAGTTTCTCATCAAGTTGGAAAACAATATTATAGAATAAGACTTACATTAGTCCTAGTTGTTATGGAAACCAAGCTGCATTTTATGATAGGAACAAGCCACTTTGCAAATTGATAGAAGGGACCATAATAAAATATTTGACCCGAGGATAAACGAGATTCCCCCATTTGGAACAGAGATGGCGCCACTTACTCGATTTAAAAAAAAAAAATTCTCAATCCTGAATGAATGCTCCGATTTGCATAATGAAGGTGTCAATCGACAGGAAATTCATTGATTTATTCTAAAAAAAATAAAAAAGCGCCCTAAAATAAATATAAGATAAAAAAAAAACTAGAATAAATATATATAAAGTGTTTTTTTTTGTATTAACGAAATTTTTTGAACAGTGTGTAAGGAAATGGAAGTTTTTATTTATATACATATTGTCACGCAATCATTTACACGTTTTGCGCAAAAAACCGTTACTCAATATCTTGTCTCGTTACAAATTTATTGAAGAATTACTGCTGTCGTCCGCAAGACTTTGTCCGAGTATAATTCGTTAAAATGAAAATATTTTCTCTTCCCGTCATCCGATGTTTATAAAACTTGTACCAATTTGTAAATCGCTCTCAATCAGTCAATATTCCAGAAATAACATGCCTATTTTAACCTAAGTTAGGTATATATATATTAACCTATAGCCAGACAGACGTACGAAATTCTAATGATTGTTTTGTTTCTATAAAGATCCTATAAGTTTACTATTTTTTCTTCAAATCATTCTATGTTCTTAGGGTTGTTATAATTCCCAATATTTTTAAACGAGCAATTCTTGTATCTTATACTTTAAACGAGGTATTCTTGTATATAAATATATATATATTTTTAGGATCTCGGAAACGGCTCCAACGATTTTCTTGAAACTTGGTATGTAGGTTGATTCGGGGGCAAAAAGTCGATCTGGCTAGGTTTCATTAAAAAAAAATCACCGTGCGAAGCTCGATCACCCAGGTACTATAAATATATATATATATATATATTTAGGATCTCGGAAACGGCTCCAATGATTTTCATGAAATTTGGTATGTAGGTTGATTCGGGGGCGAAAAATCGATCTAGCTAGGTTTCATTTAAAAAAATACCGTCACCCAGGTACTTTTATTTATTTACATTGTGTTGATACTGGCGCCACAAGTGCACCTCATGCATTGATAATTAAACTAATTATCTTCCATTTCAAAGGTGCTGGAAACCCTGAAAATAAGGTCGCTATTAGTATAAAATACCAAAATAATAATAATATTAGGTAAATGTAAAATAGTTTTAGAACTGATATTTTACTTACGTTTTGTTGTCACATTGGCCTTTGAACGTTTTACACTGTAACGTGCAAGGAAGACCTACGCGTCGGCAGCCACAACGCATCGAGTTGCAGCTCAATTTACAGCCACAATTATCAAAAAAGCTTAATGCGGGCCAAATTGGAGTGGCTTTGAACCACAGAGGAGCGGTGCATAAAATATTTTGGGTAAGAATCCGTTAAAAATGTCTTACGTTAGTGATAAAAAGCGAACCGATAAAACAATTGCTTACTTTTTTAGGCCCTGAAATGTCAAGTGCTCTACGGGGCTTCCATGCCTTTACAGAGTGTGACACGACTTCATATTTTGATACAAAAGGAAAAAAAACTTGTTTTAAAACTTGGATGTCACACCCTGAGACAACCACCGCTTTTGCTGGCATGTCAATTCCTGCAGAAATACTTTCTGAAGAAGTAATGGGTCATTTGGAGCGGTTCGTTTATATATGATTTGTTATTGTATGAGGTATATTATGTAACTATCTCACACGTTATCAGCTGATTACTTTTTTTTGCAGATTCACTTGCAGGATATACGACGTGCAAACCAAACATTCAACGGTAAATGAGGTTCGGCAAGATTTGTTTTCAAGTAAAAACAGGATGGTGACGAACCTGCCCCCTACTTCCGCTGCCCTTAAACAGCATGCCTTACGTGCAGCGTTTCAAGCGGGCCATATTTGGGGCAACGCGTTAGATTTAGACGCATCAACCCCAAGTCCATCTGTCTGGGGATGGCACAATGTTGATGGAAAATGGACTCCTCTATGGTTCAAAGCCACTCCAATTTGGCCCGCATTAAGCTTTTTTGATAATTGTGGCTGTAAATTGAGCTGCAACTCGATGCGTTGTGGCTGCCGACGCGTAGGTCTTCCTTGCACGTTACAGTGTAAAACGTACAAAGGCCAATGTGACAACAAAACGTAAGTAAAATATCAGTTCTAAAACTATTTTACATTTACCTAATATTATTATTATTTTGGTATTTTATACTAATAGCGACCTTATTTTCAGGGTTTCCAGCACCTTTGAAATGGAAGATAATTAGTTTAATTATCAATGCATGAGGTGCACTTGTGGCGCCAGTATCAACACAATGTAAATAAATAAAAGTACCTGGGTGACGGTATTTTTTTAAATGAAACCTAGCTAGATCGATTTTTCGCCCCCGAATCAACCTACATACCAAATTTCATGAAAATCGTTGGAGCCGTTTCCGAGATCCTAAATATATATATATTTATAGTACCAGGGTGGACCGAGCTTCGCACGGTTATTTTTTTTTAATGAAACCTAGCCAGATCGACTTTTTGCCCCTGAATCAACCTACATACCAAAATTCAAGAAAATCGTTGGAGCCGTTTCCGAGATCCTAAATATATATATATATTTATATACAAGAACAGCTCGTTTAAAGTATAAGATACAAGAATTGCTCGTTTAAATATATTGGGAACTAGCTTTCCGCCCGCGGCTCCGCCCGCGTGGACTACAGGTTATATCGTGCCCAACTGTGGGATAAAATGTAGCCTATGTCCTTTCCCAGGCTCTAATCTATCTCTGTACCAAAATTCATCAAAATCGGTTCAGCGGTTTAGGCGTGAAAAGGTAACAGACAGACAGACAGACAGACAGAGTTACTTTCGCATTTATAATATTAGTAGGGATTATAACAACCCTAAGAACATAGAATGATTTGAAGAAAAAATAGTAAACTTATAGGATCTTTATAGAAACAAAACAATCATTAGAATTTCGTACGTCTGTCTGGCTATAGGTTAATATATATATCTAACTTAGGTTAAAATAGGCATGTTATTTCTGGAATATTGACTGATTGAGAGCGATTTACAAATTGGTACAAGTTTTATAAACATCGGATGACGGGAAGAGAAAATATTTTCATTTTAACGAATTATACTCGGACAAAGTCTTGCGGACGACAGCGGTAATTCTTCAATAAATTTGTAACGAGACAAGATATTGAGTAACGGTTTTTTGCGCAAAACGTGTAAATGATTGCGTGACAATATGTATATAAATAAAAACTTCCATTTCCTTACACACTGTTCAAAAAATTTCGTTAATACAAAAAAAAAACCACTTTATATATATTTATTCCAGTTTTTTTTATCTTATATTTATTTTAGGGCGCTTTTTTATTTTTTTTAGAATAAATCAATTAATTTCCTGTCGATTGACACCTTCATTATTCAAATCGGAGCATCCATTCAGGATTAAGAATTTAAAAAAAAAAAATCGAGTAAGTGGCGCCATCTCTGTTCCAAATGGGGGAATCTCGTTTATCCTCGGGTCAAATCCTTTACATTGATCCCTACTATCACTATGCAAAGCGGCATATTCCTATCATTAAATGCAGCATCCTGGAAAAAAATGGTCATAACAACTAGGACTATATTAGATGCTAATGGCCATATACAAATGTACTACCTAAGATCGCCTGCGTTCCATTTGTTACTTTCATGTTATTAGGTCACAACCTACCCATTGAGATGTGGGTTGTTGATTTTTCGAATACTTATTTAAAAAAGTCCTCTGTGATGGTGATACAGAAGACCGACGGTGATATCACCTAACATTCATGAAAGAAGCATTGTTAGCTAATAGGTACTACGGTGCTTAAGTGGCGCTAAACTAAATACTTTCAAAAAAGTTTTCTTCCGTGACTTTGATCGTTGTACAGTCAAGAGCAGGTCACGTTTTACACTACCAGTTAAAGCTGAGCTCTGATTTATACTGCGCGCCGTACAATGCAGGGCCGGTCCAAATTCTAAAATGTCTTGAGTGTACCTACAGGGTCAACAGCACATCATGCTATCCACAACTGACAAATTTCTTCGATCGATTTTCAATTTTATCTCCAAGCAATACAGTTTACCATCCATCGGAGAGATTTGTCAGTTTGTGGTAACCTGATGTGCTGTTGACTGTACATAGGTCACCTAAAATGTGAGAAATTTTATGTACTTATGTACTTCTTACTAGGTACGTTAATATACTTATACAGCTATGTAGTGTACTAGGCATTGGTACATAGCACGCGTATCTACTTCTAAACCAACATACCCAATTTTTACTGCTTCAATCAATTTCGAACGCTAGATTTTTCAATTATAACTTACATAAAAATTAAAATGATTTCCCTTTTCGAATTGTGACGTTAAAAGATTTGGTTTAACTGAAAACGTTCATTTAGCGAAATCAACGCCAATCGCGACACGTAAGCGGCATTAAACTACTTTTTTAAAATTCGAAACGAACCTAGGAATCGTCCATGCAGACGTAGCGTTACTTTCATTTAAAAAAATGTATTTATTTTTGCACACGAGCACAAATTTTTTTTGCACCCTTTTTTTCACGAAGTTTATCGCAATATCTCATATATGTATAGACACCTTGTACTTTCGATTTTCTCGCTCAATAACCGTTGTTGCGGATGATTCTTAGATTTAACATCAGTATTTTCACTTAACATGTTATTTCAGCTGTAACATGAAGTCGTTTTTAATTTCAATTTCGGCTTTGTGCTACCATGTTCATTTTGGGGTAAGTGCCTGGTTAGATGTTTAAACCTAATCATTTATTATTAGATGTATGAGTCTATCACTAACAACAGAAGAGGGTTTATGATCGGTCATCTCCTAGGCATGATCATTATCATCATATCAATCAGCCTATTGCAGTCCACTGCTGAACATAGGCCTCCCCGAAGGTGCGCCATTTTGCACGATCCTCCGCTTTTTGCATCCTGCCACTACCCACTGTCTTCTTTAGGTCATCTGACCATCTGGCTGGGGGGCATCCTACCTACACTACGTTTGCCAAGACGTGGTCTCCATTCGAGTCGAGAACCTGTCTACGCCAACGCTCGTCCGTTCTGTGACAGACATGGCCAGCCCACTGCCACTTCAGCTTGCTACACTTTTGGATAATATCCATCACTCCGATTTTCTGTCGGATAACCTCGTTTCGGATTCTATCCCTTAGCGAGATCCCGAGCGTTCCATAGCTCGCTGAGCGACGTGCAATCGTTGGGTCAACCTCACTGTCATATTCCACGTTTCGGCTCCGTAGGTCATGACTGGTAGGACGCATTGATTGAAGACCTTGGTTGAAGACACTGCGGGGGTGGCGACGAAAAGATATGACGTTGCTTCCAAAATGCTGCCCAGCCAAGCTGCACTCTTCTGGTGATTTCCCGCTCGAAGTTGTTTCTATTTAACTGCAATGCATGCCCGAGGTTTATGTATTCCTGAACCACATCGAGCGTAACACCGTCCACAGAGAGCGGCCTGGGCATGACATGATCATTGAACATGACCTTGGTCTTGTCCAAGTTCATTCCAAGGCCGACACGTCTTGTGGTAGCGTTAAGGCTGTGCAGCATTTCTTAGGCATGATGATTTTTTCAAAGTCATTATGGAAGGTATGTTTGGATCGTAGCAACTGGCAATCTGTGGTCTCTGCCTATCCCAATGGGACAAAGGCGTGAGCTTATGTATGTATATATTATGGAAGGTACCTGAGGTGGAAGGAAGGAGAGGAAGAGAGCGACCGAGAAGACGATTCAGCGACCAGTTGAAAGAAAAAATCGGAGTAGATATGAACTTAATACTTAGGGAATTAAAAGAAATGTCTCAAAACTGAATGGAATGGAAACTGCTACAGCGACAAGAGCGCGGCTCTTAAGATCAAGACGAAGAGTCTGTCACCCAGTTGCAAAAACGTCCAGTATACTTAGTTTAAATCAATTTTTAGTAAAATGGCGTCCACGATTTTCAGAATACGGTGTCCCGTATAAATGAAAGATATAACTAGTTTACTTACTTAACATACACATATACATATACAGGGCTTTAGGTATCTCTCTTTCAACCTCTCGGGTGGTTAGTCAGTCCATGAAACTGAACAACTTCTCCAAGGAACATACTCGTAGGTCAAAATATGAAAAAAAAATTTTGATCTCCCATACAAAATGCGCTATATGCTGATGAAGTTTGTATGGGAACTCAAAAATTTTTTTTTGTACTTTGACCTATGTTCCTTGGGAAAGTTGTTAGTTTCATGGACTGATTAATCACACGAGAGAGAGGTTGAAAGAGAGATACCTAAAGCCGTGTATACGCTCACGCCCACAATACCTAACACTGTAGGCAGAGCATCATTGGCTCCCGTACCACTAGATGCAACGTTTGACACAAATGTGAGAGTTATCAAATGGAACAAGTTGCATTATGGTGAGAGGTGGTCAGCCTTTCACCCAATATACAGCAAAACCCTCGCATCCTTCTTACTGACTTTTACTGTATACCTGGGAAGAGTAGGTAGCTGGCACATTCTATGTTTTTTCTCACTCCCAGTCCAGCATGGAAGTACTTACTTAACGTTAAAGTAAATGACTTTATGTAAGTTAACGAAAATCAGGGATGTTAATCAGCCCATGAACAGAACAACTTTTCCCAATATATATATATTTTTTACTAACCCATATACCTACGTCCCCACCGAGGGGCACGGGCCTCCCTTCAAAAGATGAAGCTGACTTAAGCCATAGTCCACCACGCTGGCCCAATGCGGGTTGGTGGACCGCTCGTCTTTCAAAAATGAATTTTCTTGGAAGGGCGGGTTTCATCACGATGTTTTCCTTCACCGTTAAGCAAGTGATAATTACAAATCCGTACATAAATCCGAAAAGACGAATTTAGTGGGTTGAACCCGCAACCTTCGGATTACAAGTCCGGCTCATTACCAACTGGGCTATCACCGCTATTCACTTCCCCAAGGAATACAGGTCGAAATATATTATTTTTTTGAGAAATTCATGTGTGTTCCTTGAGGAAAGTTATGTTCAGCTTCATGAGAAGTTTCTCAAATTAATAAAGTTACCCTATATGGACTGTACAGGGTCAACAGCCCATCATGCTATCCAAAACTGTCTTTCTTCAATGGATTTTCAATACTATCTCCAAGCATTAGAATTTACAATCCATTGGGGAAGGACAGTTTGTTATAACCTGATGTGCTGTTGACTGTACCCGTACGAATTAACTTGAGACTCCGCTGGAATGCGACCAGGAGACGTATTTTTTAAACGATAGAATTCCAATTCGCATACGAATTGACAAGATTCGCATGAGAATCGCATACAAATCTTGTCAATTCGTATGCGAATTGGAATTCTACTGTTTCAAAAATATGTCTCCAGGGTGTCCCGACTCCCCGCGCCGCATACCGTGCTGCTATGCAATTCTCTAAGCAACACTTTAAAGCTGCGCTCAGCGCTGTGATCACGGCTGTCGCAGCCGTAACATCGTTCGCTGCGCGCACCGACGTTATGTTAGGTATTCTCTAAGCTCTACTTGCTCGTCGTCGATCTCTCGGCTGCGGGAACTCACGGCTGTTGGCAAGGCTGTGCTAGAGCGGTGACGAATCTTATTTTTACAGTCTATAATTTCTCGACTAGTAGATTTTGGCTATTTCCTCGTATTAAAAAATACATTAAGTACACATTTTATATTAAGAGATATGTAGTAATTGCTTGAATGTATAATATCAATAATTTACTACTTTAAAATAAAGGCACAACGATACAGATTAAAAAAAACCTAACCTAACTTTGTGCTTGCGTTTGCGGTCGAAGTTACACAGTTGTTGGTAAACAAATACTTAATAATGATGAAAAAAATCTCTCCGTTCCAAGAATGCTTATTAAGTATGGGACTGTGGTTCAACCTACGCCAGCCACTTGAAATTTTTACGCATTCTACAATCTTCCATCATCATTTTACGTCTATACCCTTTGTGACTACCACACAGTGAACACTTCGCGAAGTGTATTTTGAATCTATTAAGAAGTAAGTATTTCCTACTTACTTCTTAATTACTCTTAATTTCCTTAAATTAAGAGTAATTAAGAAGTAAGTAGGAAATTCTTATTACTCTTAATTTCCTACTTACTTCTTAATTTATGTTTTCGTCAATAAAATCAGTGAGTATATTCAATTTATCAAGTCAATTACTTAATAGGTTTTTGGGTGGTACTAATTTATAAATATCAACTTTATTTTCAGTGGCTCGTAATGCAGGACCATCCACAGGTCAAGTCAAAAAATTTATTGGGCTGATGGAGACGAGATCATATCTTGCCACTGGGCATGCCTGTACAACTAATGCTAGGACCCGGATGCGAAATGGATAGGAATAAGTCGCTCTAGTATTGAATACTGATGGCAACGGGTGTGTTAAGGATTGGAAGCAGTGGGCAAAGGTATGTAATGCACATTGCACATATTTAAGTATATAACTTTTAATTTTGTGTTAAGACATTTGTGTCTAGTTCAGTGAAGTAAGATCTTTTTTTTGTTGTGTGTAGTATTACAGTTAAAAGGAAAGGCTACAGTTAAAAGGAAGGCCAATATGGCAGAGGACGATGCTGAGGTGGTGGAGCTCACAGAGCTAGAACAACGAATTATAATTATCGCTGGTGGCCTAACCTTTGCTACTGGTGATAGGCACCTTTCTATTAATCCATTCCCAGTAGTTATGTACTTACCTACATGTTAAATTCTTTACTAACGACATATAAAATATTACTGAATAAAATAATTAATCCTTACTAATATTATAAATGCGAAAGTAACTCTGTCTGTCTCTCCGTCTTTCACGCCTAAACTACTGAACCGATTTTGATGAAATTTGGTGCAGTTATAGATTAGAGCCTGGGAAAGGACATAGGCTACATTTTATCCCACAATTGGGCACGATATAACCTGTAGTCCACGCGGGCGGAGCTGCGGACGGAAAACTAGTGGTTAATACTCGTAATTATATAATTGGTTTTACTAATAGTAATGTTTTACTACAACTAAATGCCGTTGAATTTACAGCTCGCACGGATGGAGCAAGGGGCGGTGGATGTGCGCGGCGCCTTCATATATGTGGAGACACCGACCCAGCGCGGGCACCGCTCACTGCCGTCACAGAGCAAGTGGTGGGTCCCCGCAGCGACGCCGCGTGCTTCGAGGCGCGCGTACCCAGGGAGGAATGTCTTCGGCCCGGCGACGTCTGCTGCGACCGTCTCCGCCATCGCAACGCCGGCCGCTCCGAAATGGCGAGCGCCATTGAAAATGCCGCGCCGATGCGGAGCTTGCCATTGCACGGTCGCAAGAAACGTATGCGCAGGGCTACCGCATGATGGCGGAAGCGCTAGAGAACTTCACAAACGCAGTAGGCAACGTCGCACTCAGATAGTTGAAGCCATTCAACAATCTACTGTACGACGTTGACCTGTTTATTAGTACAGTGGTTCCAGATTCAATACTAATGATGACTTTAGCTTAATGTCCTGGGTCTTTTTTGTGTTTATCCATGTCACACAAAGCGCAAAGTTTTCCTAGTATGGGCCTACATGAGCTTGAGCATTATAATTATTAATAATTTGCTCGTAAAAATTATAGTATATTGCACTTTTTTCAGACGAGTCCCTATATAATAAAATATTAAGTGACATTGATTACAATTTACAATTAATACTTTAAAAAAACTCGTAAAATCAAGGTTATTGTAATAACATTTCTCAGAAACTAAGGTTTGTTACTATTTTGTTTGAGACTGCTCGATTTTGTGGAATTTATACTATATTTTTTTCTGTTAAACTAGGAACCTTCAGGTCTTTTAATATCTATATTTCTTAAAATATTTGGTTTGCAATATTACGACTGTAGGTAGGTATATGTTCTAAATTAAATAAATATAATTTAATTAAGAGAAAATAATTGTAATTAAGTAGGTACTTAATTTTAGAAGGCAAAAAATAAAAGCAATTTAGTTTGATGTTCTTTTTTTATTTTCACTGACCCAAAAAAAATGTAATACTAATCCAGCATTTTTTTTAAAACTAAAAACACACATTATTAACTAGAACAGAAAAAAACAATCAAATTAAAGCATAATGGGTTTGTTTTGTTCCAATATGTGATGGATGGGATTTTCTTTTTCTTGTAAGTTATTGGGTAATTCCAAGATTGGTTATCCAGCACGATTACATATATTATGCAACACACAGTAAGCAACGGCTATTTTAGACACCATATCTGGGTCATCTCTGTGGACTAGAAGGCATCTGCACTGCCCTTCAAAATTCCAATTGTCCTTTCGACACTTTGTTGTTGTGCCGTGCAGTGAATTGTAGTAATCCTCTGGTGAACTAGGCTCGAGATTAACATTGTTAAATATTTTCCAAACCTAACAAACATGCTCTCTCCTCTGCTGTTTAATTGTTCTAGGTGATGTTTTATGGCTGTGTTATTAAAAACAAAACTGTCGTGTGTGGTCTCACTGAATGTAGCATCTCCATGTAATATAATAAGGTCACAATCATTGATCTGAAATATAATATGTTTTAAATTTAACACATTAATCAAATAAAAATATTAACATAACCTCCGTTTATAGTCCACAACTTTTTAAGTAATTTACCAAGTTTTAGGTTCACAATATAAATAAAAAGGTGTGTACTTACATATTTATAATTTAATCCGATATTAGCACTTCGAATTCCACTAAAATAAATTAAAAAGCCTTGCCAACAGCCACGAAATAGAAGCTTTTGAGTTTGACATTAAAAATCGTAGGCGTACGCCGAGGCTGTGGCTGAAGTGGAGGCTGTTTTGCTTAGAGAATACCGATTTCCTTTAAGAAATGTCAAATAAGTGATTCCATATCACGCCGTCTGCAGCCGTGCGGCGCTAGTGTCGGCAGCCTTGAAAATGTTATGAAGTAGAATACGAAACGTGTATTCACCGCTGTAACAGCCGCTGCGATCAAGGCTGTAACGATGTTTGCGCTTAGAGAATCGCACTGCTGGCCTTGCGCGCTCAGTACAGATATCATCTTTGTTCCACGCGTCTCGACTCTCGTTCGATATTCTATCATTTTGCACACCGTACATTGAAAACGACGTCACAGGTCTCAAGTTAATTTTTACGGGTTGTATGAGTTCACATTCGTCCGCTTAAACAGCAGGTACCTACCAGATACCCTTACGATATTCAATTCTTTAAAAAATGGCGTACACGATTTTGCCAATGTCTAAACATTTTAATCAAAATTAAAACATATAATGATGAAGGCGACAAAATCAAGTAGTCCCTTTACGGGATCAGCGTCCGTTAATCAGCAGGGTGCACCGCTAGCAGGTGACGATGACGATTTTGAAGCATTATTAGCACTGGGATGTTAATAAACAGTAATGGCTATTTATATCTTCTGATCGTGTTGGTATTGTCAAGTATGTAATATGTGAAATATATAAGGTCCTAATTTATTAGTCACTTTCCTTTTAACACGTTATTGTGTAGGTCAAAATATATCATTTGAGTCAAAAAACAAAAGCATAATATTAAATTTAAAAGGTCTTGAAAAATTGTGTTATGATATTTTTTCATTACTATGTTGAATAAACCCATCCATTCAATCGTAAATAATAATGACAGTAGTAGAGCGGGCGAGCGGGGAGTGGACGGCTATAATCGAAAGAGAACCATTCCTTTATCTTTAAATGGATTTTTTTTTTTTTTTTTTACAAAATTTAATTTTCAGATAGTTAATTTTTATGTTGTTTTTTGGAATACTATCAACCTATACAATAACGCCTTAGAAGGTAAGTGACTAATAAATTAGGACCTTATATATGTTTATATTTTGTTTAATATTTATTGTTTAGGTTTATATATTGCGCCCGCTCTTGATTTCACTATGCGACTTTTCATACCCAAAGGTTACCTGGAAGAAATCGCTTGAAGCGATAAGGTCGCCTATATTGTACCTTTTGTAAAGTTACTTGTAATTGTCTCATTATTGTATTTCTTTTCAAATTGTGCAATAAAGTATATTGTATTGTATTGTATTGTATTGTATGTGGCGAAATTGGCTAACCCTGGTGTCGGAATTTAGAATTCGCCAAATAGCCCTCGACTTGGGTTTAACGACTGTAGTCAATTGACATACAACCGGGACCAACAGCTAAACGTGCCATCCGAAGCACGTGATAAATTACCACTTTCGTTACCCATCAGGTTCCCTGCCTCTGTGTACGGTGCTTAGCCTCACTGATCGGTTGAGATCAGCGAACGCCACTGGGCAACGAGCGCTTGTATTATTTCGTTTCATTTAATTTCAGTTATTTGAGATAATATTTCGTTTTATTTCAGGTCTCAGCTCAAAAGCGCGATGGTAGTCCAGAAGACCAAGATCAAGGCTACGACCCAGACCAAGTTAGTTTATAAACAACTAGCATTTCACCTTCGTTCCCGTAGGAATTCAAGAAAATTATGTACCCAATGTGTTAATTAATTGAATCAATTTTTATCAAATATGTATAGCCTAAGTATAGCTAAGAAAAATCTTGAGTAGGTAAATCAGCTTTCAAACGAAATGTCCCGCATCAAAATCGACTCATTTACTTAGGAGCTACGATGCCACATCGAAACACACATACGCAGACACACAAACAGATACATACTTAAGACAGCTTAGTAAAAACTGAAATCCTGGACTCGGACAATCATTCTGAATGATTTTCCAGTGGAATTTCTCTCCGGAACATTTTCAATTTTTTTTCATGTTTTTTTTGATATTTTCTGCTTAATTAATGTATTATTTAATCAAATACACTCCATTTTGCAATAAAAACCAATCATAACAACGTAAAACACGAAAACCAGCAATGTACATCGCACTCCGATAGCTGCGCGGCGCGAGGGGATCGCGCGCGGGGCGCGGAATCGCAATACGTTACGTAGCACAAAAGTAGGTAATTAATGAAAACTCCATAAACTGATTTTTTTATAATACCTATTATGCAACCTAACCGAACATAAAAAAGCCTAACTTAACTAAACTTATCCTAATTTCATGCAGGCAGCCCTTAAAGTTTCGTAAATTTATGATTTTACTAGACAAATTGTAATACCGCGGGAGATTATTATAATTTCACAAGTAAAATTGTAATAGGTATTACGGTTTTTACGATTTTCCGGTGACATAAACACGTCAAACTTATAACACCCCTCTCTTTTGTCGGGGGTTAAAAGAAACCTTTTTGTTTAATGTGGAGAGTAATTAGGTACCTAAGACAAAATGTAAGTTACCGTTGTACACTCAAGAGCACGCCAAACTTAACACTTTGGACTTTGGACCGGCCCTGCATTGTATGGCGCGCAGTATAAGTTAGAGCTCAGCTTAAACTGGTAGTGTATAGCGTGACCTGCTCTTGACTGTACAAATAATAAATTTTCAGGACAGCCAGTATCAAAAAGAGATCAAACACGCCGAATGGTCAAAACTCTTAGGGTCAAATTGGCATAAGACTCAACCGTACTACTACCCGAACTTTGCCAGACGTTTCGTTTTGCAGTATCCTTATTCAGAGGTACGTTTCAATATTCGTCATTCACCTGCCTTTATAGTCATTCGCCTACCCTGTTCACAATTGTCATCAATCATCAAGAATTAAGTAATTGTCATTGACTTTTGTGTACATTTTAAACAATCAATGCCTATATAAGGTCCTAATTTATTAGTCACTTACCTTCTAAGGCGTTATTGTATAGGTTGATAGTATTACAAAAAACAACATAAAAATTAATTATCTGAAAATTAAATTTTGTAAAAAAAATAAAAAATCAATTTTCCATTTAAAGATAAAGGAATGGTTCTCTTTCGATTATAGCCGTCCACTCCCCGCTCGCCCGCTCTACTACTGCCATTATTATTTACGTTTGAATGGATGGGTTTATTCAACATACTCGTAGTAATGAAAAAATATCATAACAAAATTTTTCAAGACCTTTTAAATTTAATATTATGCTTTTGTTTTTTTGACTCAAATGATATATTTTGACCTACACAATAACGTGTTAAAAGGAAAGTGACTAATAAATTAGGACCTTATATATTCAGTCCTGGATTTGTCAATAGGCCATATAGGCCGCGGCCTAGGGGCGGCAGCGTCCTAGGGGCGGCAGATTTCAGAGTCGATTTCAGGAGATAAATGAGTTAGCGAAAATTAAGGATGTGAATCAGCCCATGAAACTAAACAACTTTCCCCAAGGAACAAAGGTCGAAAGATAAAAAAGTTTCAGCCTCTCTTTTAGAACACATTTCCTTCTTTGGCTTCGGCGGCGTAAGTGAGGTTCCTCTAAATCAGTATTTTTCAATATTTTTGAATTCGTGACCCTTTTTGGACGTTGAAAAGTTCTGGCGAAACCTTAAGGCGACTACAGCACCCGATAAAGGCAGCACACATAGGAATAGTGCCATCTCCGTCTCTCAACAGGCCTGGGCCGGCAGTGCGAACAGTGTCGATACACGAAGTTTACGGACTATGAAAGCGTGCGTGCGTAAAATCATGTTCGAAAGTTAGAAAAATTAGATTTATGAAAAGGTGACAGCTTAAATCGAAAAATGCGTTAACTACTTATCGAGAGTGTTCAATCACGAACATTTTGATAGCAAATTCAAGTTCCTGTATGCATTTTACTATGGTTTTTACAGCTTAAAAGATACAAACCAAAACCATCGAACCAATCGACCAAAAGTGCTGAATCATGTTTTCAGCAAACTACTTATCTAGTTTATGTCCTGAATATTACCGTAGTATTTTTTTTCTTCGATTTAATGCAGTGCGTCATGCTTATCTACGCATCATAAAATCGTAATTTAGGTGCTGTAGTCGCCTTAAGACCCGTAAGACCCCTTTAGGCTAAATCTACGAACCACTTCGGAGATTTTCCAACGTAATAAAAGAGTTTGTTGCGGGGTAGACGCGGAAGGCGACAGGAGGTATTATTATACAGGCACAGCCTTTTCACTGAAATTGACTTGCTGTAGTGTAAGATTTACAAATTATTGTCTTTTTCTTTTACCTGAGTAAGGTTTCACGACCGCGACCCACTGTTTGAAAAACACTGCTCTAAATAAATAAATGCTTTAAGTGATCAACCATGATTCTGTAACTTCAGTTGGGTTTCGATGGAGTGGTCGCCATTTTATCCGTACCTAAGACAAGTTTTTGCGTGTAAGCATTGTGTGAAGAGAAAAAAATGGGTGGATGCACTGCCAACCTTACGCACTCCGATATTTAGGCAATCACCATTAACCGGACAGGAAGTGAAAGGTTTGGATGTCCGTGATTGGCTGAATGTCGGGTGTAGTGGGCAAAGCCAATCGCCACACATCTGATGACGGCTGCTGTGACTGGTGGCGCCACCACCAACTGAATTTTGAGTTGCTAGGTAGTTTGCAACTTTACGTTCGGTTGGCGGTGGCGCTGCTGGTTGGGGACGTTGTCATCAAGTATATGAAAATTAAACTTAAACAGTTCTCAATTTCGCCCCCTGAACAGATAAAATGGCCTCCATTAAATCGACATACAACTTAAGTTACAGAATCGGGGCCCAGTTAAATCTCCGGTCACTCAATCTGTGCTACGCTATATGTACTAACCTACTTATTTCTGTTACAGAAAACACAAAACGAAATCGACGAAGAGGCTGAAATCCGATTGGACCAGGCCGTGAAAGAGGTAAGTAAATAAGAACATGATGGGTGACCAAAGTGGCAACTTATCAAAGCGTTTCTGTGCTTCGGAGAGCACGTCCCGACTGTTGCCGATTGCCCAACGAGGGACTCAGGGGGGGCGGGTTTACAATAGTCATGACGCCCCCCAAAACCGAAGATGTCAATGGACAATTTGCAAAAGTTTTTAATCAATGTAATATCCTTAAATATATTTTTAAAGTTCGAGTGAATAGGCTTCTTCTGGAAGAGCTCGCTCCATCCTCGCCCGCATCTTTGCCCTTGTGCTAGATTACGGACAAGAGCAAACCCATTGTTAAACATGGTAATCATTTTCTGATGATATATTCTCCCCTCCCTTAAAATCTTGCACGGCCTGCGATTAACTGGCTACTTTTGTCGTTAAACCAAGTCAGTGGCTATTTAGTGGTTTGAAGATTCTATCTGATATTAGGGTTAGTCAAGTTTGCCACATACTTTTTTTAAAATTATAAGATGGGTTAACTCTTGACCTCAATCTTGACCAAGGTCATATATGAGGTCGACGATGGAGCGTGTTAACCCAGAAAATAGGCTTTGTGAAGGGATGTGGTAGGCGCGGTAGGCTTTGTGAAGGGCCGTCTGGTTCGCGACCATCCTTGACGATGGAGCGAGTTAACCCAGAAAATGCTTATAATTTAAAAAAATGGTCTATAATAAATAAAAAATGGACACCTTGCGACTTTACCTTTGGGGTCACGTGAAGCAGCTTGTTACTCAGCTAACAGCATAAAAAATAACGTTGAATTGCTCAGGCAGAGGATACTAAGCGCAACGCAACAAATAAAAAAAAAAAAAAAATAAAAAAAAAAAAATAGTTTTATTTCAGGCATAAATAATTTATGAAACTTATCTAAAACTTCTATAGAGTTACTAAAACCGAAATAGTGAAGACATTACGTGCATGAGGAACTTCAGCTCGCATTTTAAGCAGGATTTTTAATTTTATGTTTGTTAATAAGTAGTGTGTAGTTTCAGCCCATTTTCATTTCTCTTCAATTAGAAAAGTCACTACAAAAATCCACTGCTGTTCTGAAAGCTCCTTTTCAAGTTATAACTTTTTTTTTGTAAAGTTTTAAAAAAAGTTTTATACCACTCTCTAAAGCTAGTGAAATAAGGCATTTATGTAAGTAATCTGCACGACATATTCCATACATTTTTTTTGCACACATTCACGACAAAGTGGCACTACAAAGTTTTTCATTTAAATCTCTCGCGATTCCAAGTCCACAACATGAAGGTTATTGGTTATACTTCAGCTTATTATAATCTTAAGGAACCGTTGAGATGTCAGCTTTCAGATTATGCATAAAAAAAAGATTACAATAGGAAATTCTTTAATTTACACAGTTTTTTTTGGTCAAAAAAGGCATTTAGCAAAAAATCTCAAAAATGCGATTACTATTCTATCTCAAAAACTAATAACTATCGGCTAGGGAAGGAATTAAAAAAAATGTCGCAAATGAGCTCTACTTTAACCCCTTGAAGGGAATGTATCGAATTTCCAGTAACCCTGTATATATTTTATAAATATATATTATGTAATATATTCATATATTATGTAATGTATTATTTATAAATTGTAAACCTCTATGGAAAGTATTGTGTTATAGTTAAAAAATCGAATATTAACAAGAAAACTTAATCTAGACAAAGGCACGGACATAAAGTCTGTGGATGCTAATAATTAAATAAAAATACTTGCATAGATTTTAAAGTATTAACTTACTTAAGTATGTGTGTTAGCTAATTTAGTGGAATCGACCCACAGAAACTTATTTCCGGATTACATTGTTTCAGGTGTTGCAGCAGCTCCCTTCAAACGACGATGACCTCGTCCCAGTGAAGGTAAAGTCTGTGTCATGCATACAGTTGTAGAAATATAATAGATAAAGAATTTCGGCACTGGTAAACAGTACATGTTCTGTCCAGTTGCTAATCTGGCCAGGCGCGGTCGCAGCCAGAAATTTTGGAGGGGGTCACTCACCCAATTCACAACTAAGTAGGTAGACAGCCTTTATCTTGAATCTTTACAATAAACCGACAAATTACATTATTAGAATATTGTTATACAATCTTTATCATAACGACGCATATCGATTTTGCTAGGATTACCAAAACTACGTAGTTCGGTTCCTTGTTTCTAAACTAGATGTCATTTCCAAGTTATTTTGGCCATCGCGCGTAGTTCATAAAAACACCACTAGATGTCAGCAAACTATAAATTTATCGCGGTTAGGGGATAGCTAGAAATTTCCTTTTATTATTTGGCAAATTTTTCAATTTGACCTTAGATTTCACATTAGGGGTCACAGGGGACATGACCCCCCCCCTTCGGACCGCGCCTGAATCTGGCCTGCTCAGAATCTGTCCAGTAGAGAAACTGTCTAGCTTAGATTAGAATCTGGGGCCTGATTTTTGAAACAATAGAATTCCAATTCGCATACGAATTGACAATATTTGTATGAGATTCTCATGCGAATCTTGTCAATTCGTATACGAATTGGAATTCTATTGTTTCAAAAATATGGGCCCTGTCCAGCTGCTACGGAGGGAGTAAATCTTAATCGCCGGATTCTGGTTCGGTTCCCAGACGCTGATATAAAAGTATAAAGCAGATCTTGTTTTTTTTAACTTTTCCGTTCTCTAGCCTGTCTACTCCATTTATCTCGATTCTGCGCCAAGTCCAACCACTCTTATTGTCATTCATAAGCCTCTGCATCTTGACAGTGTGAGATCGGCAACGTGACTAAATAAACAGATTCTGGAACGACACATCCGTACTGAGGGTATACGCAGATAATCAGACTATCGTTTACAGGGTCTGCCTCAACGTAGTTGCCCTTTTACCTTCACGCGATTCATTCTTGCAACTCGAGCACGATGAGCTCGCGTGCGGAATGCGCTGTGTCAAAATGTCAACATTGACAACGCCAGAGGGTGAGCAAGCCTTTGCGCGGGGCCCTCACGCAATCAAAGTGAAGTTTCACCGTCTCAGCCGAGTGGGGTGCCGCGCGAGTTTGTCGCGCATCATGCTCGAGCTGCTGTGCACCTTTAACCCGTCGCATGCTTGTTTACGTTTCGCCGCGTGCGATACAAATCTCGTACACCATGAGTTCGCAAAGCACAAAGGTTAACCTTCGCGTGCACGCGGCGTAAACAAGCACGCAACGGGTTAAGTGTGTGTCGTTAAATAGAGTAAGTAATAACTTTTTTCCTCAGGCTCCTCCAGAAATCGTTCTAGCTGTGGCCAAACAGGCAGCTCTTCAGGAGCTGCAGAACCCATCGGCAGACCCTGAGGAATACGTAACTGCTAATCAGTTGAGGGGTGGGGTAAGTCCTACTAATATTATAAATGCGAAAGTTTATGAAGATGTATGTTACTCTTTAACGCTCAAACAGCTGGACCAATTTTCATAAAATTTGGTATGGAGGTAGCTAATACCCTAAATCAACACATAGGCTACATAATTTTCCCAAATTCCCACGGGAACGAAGTCCCAAGCGGAAAGTTATACACGATAAGGGAGAGGATTCCTTTCCTCTGTGAAGTCTGTGAAGTACCCAAAAGGATTTTTTCAGCTTTGTAGCTGTGACAGTCAATTGAGCATTTCTCTAGAAGTCGCCGTTTTGATGTTCTATCTTATTTCCAATCCACACGATTTGACTGAGATAGATTATTGGACAAAATCTATATCTATCTATTTATCTATATACAGGGTGTCCCAGGAAACCTGTACCAGCGAAGGTCTGTGGTTTGGGGACACCAATACCTATCGATTGGACCCCCACGTTTTTTCCGCGATTTTTTGTAGTTTAGAAGTTATAAACACATTTAATGAATTTTTCGTTTGTCACCCAGCATCGTTTTTTTTTCTATAAGTTTAAGATTATTAAAAAAAAATGTCTTTATGGTAGATAATAAGAGAAATATCAGCTACCATTTAAAAAACATTGGATGTCTCTCATCATTACGGAAAATGATAAAAATAAAAATAAAGAACTGGCACTTCAGCGAAATCTCTTCAATACTTCAAGTTGTAAAAAAATAATTGAGATGGACCTGTAGGTTTCAAACAACTTTTAAAAAATTCGGAAGATATTCAGCTTTAGAAAAACAAAATTTAAAAAATTCACCCGAATTGAGAACCTCCTCCTTTTTTTTGAAGTCGGTTAAAAATAGCACTTAATGGGGCTTTTTTATAAGTAATTCGCGTTTAAAGTTAAGCAGGAACCATCGTAGGCGGTTTCCTAGCAGTAATTTCATAGACATGCCCAAAAAGTTGTTAACACGCTTGTAAATGAACCTTAGACAAGTTATAACGATTACTCAATCTTCACGCTATATCCCTTGTGGGATAGGGGGCCAACTCTTGCACTGCACAAAATAAAGAACTGGCACTTCAGCGAAATCTCTTCAATACTTCAAGTTGTAAAAAAATAATTGAGATGGACCTGTAGGTTTCAAACAACTTTTAAAAAATTCGGAAGATATTCAGCTTTAGAAAAACAAAATTTAAAAAATTCACCCGAATTGAGAACCTCCTCCTTTTTTTTGAAGTCGGTTAAAAATAGCACTTAATGGGGCTTTTTTATAAGTAATTCGCGTTTAAAGTTAAGCAGGAACCATCGTAGGCGGTTTCCTAGCAGTAATTTCATAGACATGCCCAAAAAGTTGTTAACACGCTTGTAAATGAACCTTAGACAAGTTATAACGATTACTCAATCTTCACGCTATATCCCTTGTGGGATAGGGGGCCAACTCACTGTCTTTCAGTCATCGATCGTTCCTAATACATACAGGGTGGTCTTTTGGGTGACGTCAACAAATTTTTTTTAGATTCCTCACACCTGGGTGAATCCGAAAATATGTTCCGGAACCCCATGTTCCGCGATTTTTTGTAGTTTAGAAGTTATGATTTTTTGGTGTTTTTCGAATTATCTACCAGCGCTACTTTAAAAAATCATAACTTGTTTAATAGTAAGACTTTTTTTTTTGTGCAGTATGATCACCTTGAATCACTCTTTCAATGTGATAAATCAACTATGCCACATTCATCATTAAAAGTTATCAAAAAAAATTTTGGTTTGCGACAAACAGAGAATAAATTTCAAAAATCTCTTAAAAATATTAAATGGCTGTTTCATAGGTTCAAACTCATTTTAAAAATTTCAGTGATTCTCCAGCTTACCAAATGATTAAAAAAAATGGTCTGAATGGGTGATTTTTCGATGAAATCGGCGTTTGAAGTTAGTTTCACGACACACCGTGTTAGATCACCACAACCGATCACCACACAGAGAATAACACCACCCCATCTCTTTCCGTGGGTGTTGTAAGAGGCGACTAAGGAAACACAAATGAGATCTGCCTCCTAGTACTCCATCCCAGGCAACGACACTTCATTTTTTTCTGAATCTGAGGTGTCGTCCTATGGTCTCATGCGGTGTGGTAGGCTCTATAAAGGGCCGTCTGGTTCGCGACCACCCTCCTACCGAAGTCCGACGCCAAACAGCTTGCTGTGTTCCGTCGGTGCGTGGGAGTGCCAGTGCCTTTATAGGCTTTTTCTGGGTTAACTCGCTCCATCGTAGACCTCATCTCTGACCTTTATGGTCAAGATTGAGGTCAAGAGTTAACCCATCTTATAATTAAAAATAATTAAAAAAAGTTTGGTGAAAATGCACTAAGAAAATTCAGTGTTAGACAAAATTGTTTTAGTTTATTTTTTCATCCTAATAACCAGCATTGGTGAGGCATATTAAAAAATATTAAAATAATATCAAATTGAACGGCCGCAGTGACACATTTCAGCAAACTAATCGTTGAATTTGATTAATTTGACTATCAAATTTTCAAACCGTAGGCCGAATGGCTTTGATTAGTGCACTTCAAGATCATTCAGAAATTGCATAAAAGAGTAATAACAAAAGTATTGTTTTTCCATCCCTTCCCTTCGCTTTCAGGTCCTTTCAGCCTTTTGTCTTATCCAATCCACCAGAGTAAATCCGGACAGAAGAAGTTTCTTTTAATTAATTAATATCTTTTCTCGACATAAAAATAGTAATATAATGATAAATTGAAAAAAAAAGTATAGCATAACTGTGACTTTTCTGTTTTTGTTAACTTAAAAAAAATAGTATAAACAAAGAAGTTACTTATTAACATTTTTAAAACTTTTATGAAGCAATTTCGTTTTGCCTGTGTATAAAAAAAACTCCACGAAGCGAAACAATTTTGCGGCAATTATTTAAACATTTTTATTAGTTTCCAATGATGAGAGAAATTCGGAAAAACTTTGTTAATTAAGTAATAACTAATAGCTTACTTTGTTGGAAAATTAATTTTTAAGAAAAATTCCACCGGGAATGAATTCTTGCAGGTATGGTATTTTGAATATACCACATTTTTTTAAAATTTTTAATCTACTTTAAATAACTTAAAAAATATATTTTATGTGTAACGTACTTGTTTGCGCGCAACCTAACAATGGCGCGCGGAGGGCTACTATAAGCGTCAAACTAAAATTATAAATAATGGAGGTACAGTTCAGGGAGTCGGAACTTATTTATAAAAACAATTCGCCTCTTTCAGGATCTTTTTTTCAAAATCCAAAAATATTTATAGTTTACAAACTATAGGCGAAAAACCAAACACCTTGTTTTTTAAGGTGTTTAATTGTTTATAACTTCTGCAATTTTTTATCACTAATTAACTTTTTATGCACAATGATCGAGACATTATTCTGAATCGAATGAGCACATAATCTTAGCAATAGTATGTCCAAAAAACACGTTTCTGAACTTGTCGACTAGACTAATATTACTTACCTTCTAAATAATGTCCACAGGACTATTGGAATGGAGTGTACAAAGAGGAAGTCGACGATCCAGCCGGTTTGAGAGCTGGGAAGACTTTGGTAAGTTCTTACGTTAAGCATGGTTATACAGAGGATGCCCAGGGCTTCGTTCATTCATTCCCGAGGGAATTTTGTGAAATACTTTCTCGTCTACGGTCCAGTGTACCGTATGTGGTACACGGGGAGCGGTTCCGCCGAGTTCGTGTACCTCTATTAGGCATACCAGCCCTGTGGTACTCTAGAATCACAGACTTGTCAAATTAGTTACTGATTTCATTGTGGACTTGTGGCCAGGGATCTGATGAATAGAAAAAAGTCATGTCATATTAAATCATTAAGTGGACATCTAATAATGGCCCAAAAATTTGAAATCTTTGTGAAAAACTTTGTGAAAAGTTTCAGTTATTTTGATCCAAGGATTTGGTTTGGAGTGGACGTTGATGAACCACAAAGAATGCATTTTTACATATTAAGTTATGTCCTTTACGTAATTTCAATCGAAAATACGTCATACATGTTTTATGAACAAAAATATAAACCAAATACAGCAGCAATGAATGACCAATTGAAATATTTTTTTAATCGATTTCTTAGGATAATAAGTATCTTAAGCGTACCGTACACATACAAGATTTCCCTTGTGTCATGTGTCCCTTGGAATACACACAAGGACAGATCACAAACACCCAAACCCGAAAATAAATTCCCCGCTGCTTTTTACACAAACATTTGCCCCGAATCTCGAATTTCATTATTATCACTCGCTTAACTGTGAAGAAAAACATTGTGATGAAACATGCACGTCTTTTTTTATTATAAGATAGGTTAACTCTTGACCTCAATCTTGACCAAAGTCATAGATGAGGTCGATGATGGAGCGAGTTAACCCGGAAAATGTATATTAAGGCGCCCTGGTACTCCTACGCACCGACGGAACACAGCAAGCTGTTTGGCGTCGGACTTCAGTAAGAGGGTGGTCGCGAACTTCACAGAGCCTACCACACCGCATGAGACCATAGGACGCCACCTCAGATTTACGTCTGAGAAAATTCGTTTTCGAAAGACACGCATTGGGCCAGCGTGATGACTACTCGTATGACCTAAATCCCCTTCGTGTTTCGAAGGGAGGCCCGTGCCCCTCGGTGGGGACGTATACGGGCTGATGAAAAAAATCTAATAAATAATCCTAATTTTCCAGGAATCCATAAAAATAAAAGTAATGCCCGGATCGAAGCTTCATAAAGTAATCTCTCTAACGAAGGACCAGTCGCCGCAACTTCTGTATGTCATCAACAAACCGTGAAAAATAACCTCTTTATGAAAGTATGCTATGAGTCTTTTATTTTTAACCGACTTCAAAAAGCGAGGAGGTTCTATGTTCGACTGTATGTATATTTTTAACCCCCGAAAAAGAGGGGTGTTATAAGTTTAACGTATCTGTCTGTGGTATCGTAGCTTCTAAACGGATGAACCGATTTTCGTTTAGTTTTTTTTGTATCATAGATAGATAATTTTATCCCGAATGTTTTTAGTTATGTTTCATGAAAATCTGTTCAGCCGTTTAAAAGTTATAAGCAATCGAATGTCAGGGGTGATTTAAATTTTTTAATTTTAGTGTTACTTTATGTATGTTCACCGATTTCTCCTCCATTTATGGACCGATTTTCAAAGTTCTTTTTTTGTTCAAAAGAGTATACCTACCTACTCCAGGGCAATAGGTACTTACATTGTTTCTGACGTACTTTCTAATATTAGTTTTTATAAAAAAAAATCAACTTCCATAAGCGAAAAATAAAGACGTTGCATTTGATGTGCTATTGATGTACTGATCTGTTTGAAGTCGGTGCCATGCCAAATAAGTTTGATAGGCTATACGTACATACATCCGCCTTCGCACTAACTTCAAATAGATCACTACGTTTTTATTTTTTGCTTTTTGAAGTCGGTTTATTTTTTAAATATTTTTACCAAGGTACGCGATAACTCCGCCAATATTTATTATTGTACGTAAAAAAAATCAAGAGCATTACCCACTTATGGGCGTTTGCTGATTTCTTCGCCATTTTTATTTTTATTTTTATTATGAGATGGGTTAACTCTTGACCAAGGTCATAGATGAGGTCGACGATGGAGCGAGTTAACCCAGAAAATGCTAATTTAGGTACTGATACTCCCAAGCTGTTTGGTGTCGGACTTCGGTAGGAGGGTGGTCGCGAACCAGAGCCTGCCACACCGTATTAGACCATAAGACGCTTAATGCTGCCTATACACATCAGCAGATGCGATCAGCCTATGCATCGGCCGATGTGTAGAGGGTGTGATTTGATCGTCCGTGGTAGGTATTTGACGTAGCTGCAGACGCGTCTGTCTCTTATCCGTCGTTTGTCTGGTTTTGTGGCACGGATCAAAGGGATTCGGCGCGCACGTCTGGTGTCTGTCCACACGTCTGGCGACGCATCATTTGCGAATGAGTCGCGAGGTACCTAGTATACACGTGTTTTTTTATGTTCGATCTCGTACTGGCATTGTTTAGTTATGGCGGCTATGGACTCAAATAAAACTTTCAAATTCATTGAACTTTATCAAGCAGAAAACGGTCTCAACGTCCATTTCGTACGTGTTGCGTTTGTCGAGGATTTACAGAGACTGATCGACCTACAGACGCATACAGACATGTGGACGCCTCGCGATGATCCATCTGCTGATGTGTAGAGGCACCATAAGATGGATGGATTACTAGGTGGCAAGTCTCATTTATGTTTCCTTAGTCGCCTCTTACGACACCCACGGAAAGAGATGGGGTGGTGTTCTTCTCGACCGATCAACACACGGCGAGGTGTTCCCATTGTCATCAAGTCAAGATCTTATGATGGAATCCCAGAGAAATGGAAGGTAATCTTTAAATCTAAAAGGCATAGTAATATATAACATTTATTTATTTACACTAAAAATGGATATTTAAATTAACTCTAAAAACATAAATTAAACCGACTAAAAATAATAAAAATCGAAAAATAAAGACAATACCTATTATTTAATGTGATGGGTACCTACCTACTGATTTGTTTGAAATCGGTGCCAAGTCAAATAAGTTTGATAGGCTATACCACCTACGTACGTCCGCCCGCACCGGCTTCAAACAGATCAGTAGATTTAGTAATATTGTCTTGTCGGTTTAAATTGGTACGCTTATGTAGTACACAGGTTCTGTAAACATTCAAGTTTATTCAAGAGCTCTATAGAAATGTCCAGGTAACAGACATCGGCGTAATCTATAGCAGCAAGAAGTGCCTGAGGGAGCGTTCAAGTATTACGTAACGCAATTTTTGGAGATTTTTGGGAGATTTCTGCACCCCCCTCCCCCGATGAAAACGTTACGTAACCACCAAGTGACCATTTTTACCTAAAAGTCACAATTAATTGGCGTAAAGTCATTCCATATAATATTTAAAAAAAAATGTTTTAAAAATGCGTTTGAGAATCTCCCTACGCGACTGTTCTGAAGGGTTATAAAAACAACGTTATGTAACACGTGGTAGCTCCCGTACTTTGTACTAGAGTGGACACTGCGACTCGCACCACGATGAAATGAGTGAGACACTTCCAGCGCGCGGCGCGCCCTGACATATTTTGTTCGCATTGTCTACTCTATACGCTAGTAAACGTATTACCTCAATGCCTGACCAAGGAAACTTCGTTTTCGTGGTTAACATTTTTTAAGCCGTTTAAGCGATCCATTCGCGGCAAACACCTCCTGCTTAGTTCAGTTACTTGAGGTTTTCTGGATTCCAGGATAGACATGAGTCGAAGACAACTTATTCACTGAACGGAATATTAAATGCCATAAAAAACAACAGGTGGTTAAAGAGCTGAAGTTGATACATGCAGTTTTCCAGTGTCTTCCGATAATTACAGCTTGGGTATTGATTATTTTTTATGTTATAATCTGTTATGTTACTTATGTTATATCCACTATAATAGTTCCATTTAATCATAGTCCGAACCGAACACCTCTGTATAAATTTTGTCATTTGTTTTTTATCTGCCTAGGGCAGTCTTTCCCAACGTGGGCGATAACGCCCCCTTGTGGGCGCTGCAGGCCTAAAGGGGGGCGGTAAGAGACCCAGAAAAAAAAGGGGGCGTTGTGTAGGGCTTTGGGGTCGATTTATAATTTCATCTACCTAGCTAGGAAGACTCTTAGACACCGACTGAGCTCTCGACTCTCGACTACATCTTGTGAACATCAACTAATATTAATTAAGATATAGCTCAAACTCGGTTCGATATAATAGACCGCGGCCAATCATGTTTTAACAAGTTTTTGTTAAATAATCCGATTTGTACATTCCTGTATCAATCGGCTGGTTCTATAATACTTGTTCTTGCTTGTCGAGTACGATTGGGCGTCGAATGAGATAAACGAGTTTATGCACGTTTGTCTTATTCCTGTTGGTGCGTGCTGCTTATGCAATCCTATATAAACGACGTAAATTTATTTTATTTTCATTTGCGGTTTCGCGCATAATAGATAAGCAGTACTTCATTATAACACTTACGTATTTCTCAAAACAAAACAATGTCGGAAGTAAAAAAGAAGAGATGGCAATACTCTGCGGAATATATTAAATTCGGATTTATTGAAAATCCCACAAACCCGTCGTCGCCTTTGTGTCTTCTATGTCTAAAAACATTTTCGAACGAAGCAATGAAGCCTTCAAGACTGCAAGATCATTTGAATAAAATGCATCCAGATAAGAAAGACAAGAATGTAGCATATTTTCAAGACCTAGAGAAGAAGCATAATACTCAGCCAAGTGTATCAAAACTATTTTCGGCGGCTGCTAAGCAAGATGACGACGGACTTCGAGCTTCGTACAATATCTCTTTGTTAATTGCTCAAAAAGGCAAACCACACAACATCGGAGAAGAGTTAATTTTGCCAGCAATAAAGGAAGTAATAACTACTGTGCTTCATAAACCGGCCGCAGATATTATCCGAAAAATTCCTTTGAGTAATAATTCTGTGCAAAGACGAATTGATGAAATGGCTGAAAACATTGAAGAATCATTGTGCAATCATCTGAGGACTAGTCAATTCTCAATTCAGCTCGATGAGTCCACTTTACCAACTAATGAAGCGTTGTTGCTATCTTACGTGAGGTTTATTAAAGATGAGAAAATACGTGAAGAACTATTGTTTGCCAGAAATTTGGAGACAGATACAAAAGGCGAAACCATATTCAATACATTGGAAAAGTTTTGTGAAGAGAAAGAGATTCCTTTGAAAAATATTATATCAGTTGCTACGGATGGCGCTCCGGCTATGACAGGGCGCCATAAAGGCTTCATAGCGTACTTAAAAAATAAAATTCCAGATGTCCTTGCTATACATTGCGTTATTCATAGACAACATTTGGTTGCTAGAAACTTAAGTGAACGACTATTTCAATCACTGCAATATGTCATCAAAGCAGTCAATAAAATCCGTAGCAGCTCTTTGAATGATAGATTATTTCATCAGCTTTGTGTTACTAATGACGAAGATTTCAACCGTTTATTGCTTCATACTGAAGTTCGTTGGCTGTCAAGAGGCAATTGTCTGATTCGATTTTACAACCTGTTTGACTCTGTGATAGAGTTCTTGGAAACTAAAGATACAGAACTGCGCAACAAGCTCATAACATCAAAGAATGATATAGCTTACATGACGGACCTGTATAAATTGTTCAACGACATGAACCTCCAACTGCAAGGCGATGAACTAAATTTAATTAAAACAAAAAATGTCGTTGCTGCTTTCGCAGCCAAACTGCTTCTGCACAAAAAGAATATGGGCAGACGTGAGTTTCACAATTTTCCGAATTTATCAGTATCCTGCAGTAACGACGACTTGTTTGCCTACTGCCAACATTTGGAAAACCTCCACATTGACTTCACCGAACGATACCAGGACATTTTAAACTTGGAAATACCAGACTGGGTGTTAGATCCGTTTTCAAATGTCAACATAGCAATGTCACCTCAGCTGGAAGAAGAACTTATAGAATTGACAACAAACGAAGAAATAAAAATCAAGTTCAAAAATGGATATCAAGAATTTTGGCTTCAAAAACCGATCCTGCAATTGTACCCTGGATTGTGGTCAATTGTTCAACGATTCTTGATAGCATTCCCATCGTCATATTTGTGTGAACGTGGTTTTAGTGCTGTGGCAACGCTGCTTACTAAAAAGAGAAATCGTTTGCGTGTTACCGAACGTGGCGACTTGCGGCTGTTTTTGAGTAAATTGGAACCTGATATCAACAAACTTATTGAACAGCATCAGATTCAACCTTCACATTAGTTTTTATATAAGAATTGATTATGTTTGTTTTATTTTCAATAAAAGATACTCTGTCCGAATACTATAAAGTTGCGTTTCAATAATCAGTTATAAGTACTTAGCGGTTTTTAAGTATGTTTAAAAAGGGGGGCGTTAAAAAATAATTTATTCTTAAAGTGGGCAGTAGACAAAAAAAGGTTGGGAACCCCTGGCCTAGGGGGAAGGCACATTTAGTTTAGTTTTAAATTAAGGGTGGAGACTGAAAAACAGCAGTAATGCTGAGGCTCTGCCTTTTCAATTTCAACTCTTTCACATCTATTTTCACTTTAAAACGGAGTGTGTATATGAGTACTTACAACGATATCTTCGAAAAAAAAACCTAGCGGTGGGCGGATATGCCAGTTTCCTGACAAAAAGTTTCGAACCCGTTTGCTTATAAACGGTCATAGAAATCATCTATTATAAGATTGTTGAATGACAAAGTTTCGAAATGAGTCTTCTTGTTTACTTTAACCTTTTTTAAGTTTTCACTAACACACTTTACAAATGTTGGCATATAACTCGGTTGATTCAATTCCATTTCAATGATAAGCCGTCTTGGCTCGTCAAGTTTATCTCCGTTGTTTATTATCCTGTCTAGTTCGTATAATACAAAACGCATTGCTGTTTTCTTTTTAAGCAAGAAATCACTAATAAACTTCAAGAATCTATCATGCCTTTCTTTAATTTTCTGTGTTGCTTCTTTTCTTTTGTTTTCGATTTTTATTGCGTTTTGTTTATCTTTTTTTTCTTTTTCGTCTGATTTAGATATCCTAAGGATAGGTGGCGCTTCAACATTGGATGCAGCGTAGTTACTTCTATCAGAGTGCTTGATTACGAAGTTTATTATAGAGTCTCCATTACTATTCCGTTTAAGATCGTCATCAGAAGTATCCTCTGCCGCAGTTATGATAATAAAAACATTTTTTCCCCTCTTTCCATTATGCTTATTGGATTTTACATTGTGAAGATATGACATAAAATTTTGGACACGTTCTGGAGCTATTTCGCTGTATGCCTCGGAAATACGTATTCGGAAAAGCAGCTGTGAATTAGAAAATGGTATGGCTCAGGCCAGCAGAACCATGGAACTTATACAATGAATTTAGGTATTCTATTTATGCCAATACACAGTGCCTTCCTAGTGCCTATTGATGCCAAAAGAACCATATCTAGTGCCATCATGGTTTAAAAAATATAGGTCGTTGTTTTGTGGGTCTGCTGGACGAATATCAGCCAAGCAGACCCACCTCTCGTACACGGAAACGGCTAAAGTTAGAGACATGGTTCTTGTTCTAAGCTTTAATGCTTTCATTGGTGCCATCGATAAAAAAGTTTCAAACCTAGTGCTTCAAACGTTTCGGAGCTATAAAACGATCTTGGTGTGCCTGCTGGACGGAGGGTTCAACGCAGCAGACCCAACACGATAGCTCCATAACTAAAAGATAATTGGTATGAAATCTCATATCAATGTTTAGTGTGTCATTAGTGCCTTAGATTAACATAAAAATATCTGTTTAATTTAACTTCCGAACACAACAAATAGCCTCTGAAAGTTCTGCATACTTTCAAAATGAATACAGCCGCGTACATAATCAATAGTTTTTACGTGATCCTTGATACAATATGGATTCAATGTCTTTTTTACAAGCTTGTATTTTATTTGCAAAGTTCGTAAGGGTGATTTTTGTGACCTTTTATGTACCTACTAAGTTTTCCCCTTGCCTGCGTGCTGGGTTTATTAGTTTTCCCCTTGCACAGTTTAAGCGCTAAGTACCTAAATCAAAAATTACGTAGTTTGATTTTGATATACGATAATAATAAACGTTACACACTCAAAGGCCCACATTAAGGTTTTCCCTTGTGTCGTGGGTCCCTCGGAACACACATAAAGACAAACACAAATACCCATGACCCGAGAACAAACATTTGATTTTTACACAAAGATTTGCCCCGACTGGGAGTCAAACCCAGGACCTATCGATCAAGAGGCAGCGCCACTACCACTAGACCAAACTTATCGTCAAATATACGATAAAAATATATTTTCAGGTTTTATTAGGTCTTAACTTGTATTTATAATACAAATTTATCTCGGTAGTATGTGACTGTGTATAAGATAGGGAATAAAACATTTAAGAGTTGAAAAATTATTTCTTAATGGGTAATAATATCAAAAAAATATGTAATTTTATGAGTTTGATTTATTTTATGTTTATTTTTGTGTTTCTCTAAACATTATTTTCTTAAATGCTAAGACAGTCTCTACTGTTTTAGCATTTAAAGAAAATAATATGGAGAATGACAGCTACACGTCAAATTTTAGGATCAGTCAACAGAGGCGACATCTGAATTGTGAAGTTGGCAGTTTATTACTTGGCATATGTAACCTAATAAATTGAGTTTTGAGCGTGACTGTACCTTGGTTGTTAATGTGTAATAATATCAAAAAAATATGTAATTATGGGTTTGATTTATTTTATGTTTATTTTTGTGTTTCTCTAAACATTATTTTCTTAAATGCTAAGACAGTCTCTACTGTCTTAGCATTTAAAGAAAATAATATGGAGAATGACCGCTACACGTCAAATTTTAGGATCAGTCAACAGAGGCGACATCTGAATTGAGAAGTTGGCAGTTTATTACTTGGCATATGTAACCTAATAAATTGAGTTTTGAGCGTGACTGTACCTTGGTTGTTAAAATGTATGGAGAACTTTGAGAGGTTAAACTGTTATGTTTGGATGTGAAATTTAACGGATATTTTTATGTTATTCTAAGGCACTAATGACACACTAAACATTGATATGATATTTCATACCAATTATCTTTTAGTTATGGAGCTATCGTGTTGGGTCTGCTGCGTTGAACCCTCCGCCTAGCAGGCACATCAAGATCGTTTTATAGCTCCGAAACGCTTGAAGCACAGGTTTGAAACTTTTTTCTCGATGGCACCAATGAAGGCATTAAAGTTTAAAACTAGAACCATGTCTCTAACTTTAGCCGTTTCCGTGTAAGAGAGGTGGGTCTGCTGGGCTGATATCCGTCCAGCAGACCCACAAACAACGACCTATATTCCTTAAACTATGATGGCACTAGATTTGGTTCTTTTGGCATCAATAGGCACTAGGAACGCACTGTGTATTGGCATACATAGAATACCTAAATTCATTGTTTGAGTTCCGTGGGTCTGCTGGCCTGAGCCACAAAGAAAATGAATGACTTTTAACACTTCATCTTCACAAAAATTGTTTTTTCATATGGAGAGTAAATGTGTTAAAAAGGTTAAATAGGTAATAATAATATTAAATGTAACAAGACAAGGGCACGGACATCAAGTCTGTGGATGCAAAATTAACTATATATATATAAAAAATGTATTTTAATCCCCGACAAGGAGGGGTGTTAAGTATATTATAAGTTTGACGTGTGTATCTGTCTCTGTTTGTCTGTCTGTGGTATCGTAACTCCTAAAGAATGGACCGATTTCGATGCGGTTTGTTTAAATTGAAAGATGATTGAGGTTGAAGATTCAAGATTGAGGTCAAGAGTTAACCCATCTTATAATAAATAAATAATAATGTAATTGAGGTGGTTCTTAGCTATATTTGATCAAAATTGGTTGAGCCATTTAAAACTTATACGTGATCGAATGTCGGGGGTAATACAACATTTTTAATCAGGGCTTGAAAACGGTTAAGGTACAGGTATAAAATTTCAATACCATATCAATTTAAAGGTAGAGTCAAAACAGTTAGGAATTACGGTTACGCTACCGTTTGTTACGCGATTACTCCGGCAATTATAAACCGATTTGAATAATTCTTTATTTGTTCGAAAGAGTATACTCCTGAAGAGGTCCCATATAAATTTTATCAAAAATGATTCAGCGCTTTAAAAAAAAACAACAAAAACAAGAAATACTACAAACTAGAACATCATCTAAATAAATGAATGACATTTCTGCTTGTAGTTATCTGCTAATAAGCATTGTAGTCCACAAAAAATACTAGATATCTACTTTGTGCGAACTGTTAGGATTGAAGTCGGTGACTCATACGTTTTTAACGTGGAAATTTATACAATAATATAATACCTTTATTTTTATCGCTACCGTAACCGAAATTATTTCGGTATACCGAAAAAACGCCAGCGCGATGTTGCCGGCAGCGGTGGGGTGTAAAGAAAACCTTTATTTATTAATTTATGTACTTACCACAAAAAATAACGATACCGTTACTCAGCGCTACCAAATAATTTCGCTACCGAAATTTTTAGCTACCGGAAAATAACGGTACCGTTATTTACGGGTACCTAAAATTTAAAGGTATGACGTCATACCGCTAACCGTTTTAACCGATATTTTTTCGGTTATTCAAGCCCTGTTTTTAATTGTAGAGTTATTTTAGATTTACCATCATATCATATCTCGTGTCTTGTCTGTATCACAGAACGCAACTCAGACTACCTATACTTTAGTAGCAGTCGTCTTTGTAACTTTGATAGTGAGAGAAAGAGGCAATCAATACTTTTAAGTATCTATAGAGTATAGACTATAGATCAAGACTTGAGTCTCCTTCTGTAATTCGTGCCTAATCTTATATCTTATCTTATCTTATATATATATAAAAGAAAGTCGTGTTTGTTACAACACTTATAACTCAAGATCGGCTGGACTGATTTTGATCAAATTTGGTATGGAGGTAGCTGATACCCTGGATTAACACATAGGCTACATCATTTTCCGAAATTCCCACGGGAACGAAGTCCCGGGCGTAAAGCTAGTATTTTATAATCAAGCTTGATGAGTAAGTACAGGATTTCAAAAGCCAATCTCCGAGAATCTGGACACATTCCCAGCTGCAGCCCTAGCACGATAACGACAAACTCGCGCTCGGCTCACGCTGAAACTTCACTTTTATTGCGCGAGGGTCCCGCGCAAAGGCTTGCTCGCCCTATGTCGTTGTCAATGTTGACATTTCGACATAGGACCGCGGTGTTGTCGCGGCGCTGTCACTATCGTACTCGGCCTGCTGGACATAAGTATTCTCAGCTAAGCATATTTTCACAGAAAGATAGGTCTTCTCCGCAGCAGTGGGATTCTCATGAACTGTGTATTTAATAATTAAATATTGTAATAACTTACAATAACAGCAACTTTCCAAGTAATCAAACGATTCATGCTGGTCCGAAATATACTTGCTTCCCGGTTGCACAATAGAAATTGAATTAAATAGACACCGGTTGTTGAATGGACGGTAGACTGAGCGCAACCAAAACAAAAACTGTAAACCTAAACACATATTGAGAAAAAAGTACCTACTTAACAAACTTGAAACAGAAAAGGAATAGGTATTCTTAATTATTACGCGAAAGTGAGTTTCTTTATATGTCCCTCCTTGTGGTAACGAACTAACGAAGCATTCGGGAAGGATAATAAATAAAATGCCGAGTACACCATTCATGTCCAAAATAGTGAAAAAATTTAAAAGTTTATTTTTAATTTATTTAACACTAGTTTTCCGCCCGCGTGGACTACGAGTTATATCGTGCCCAGCTGTGAGATAAAATGTAGCCTATGACGGCCAGTTTGTCGAGTGGTAACGGCGCTGCCTCTTGATCAACGGGCCCTGGGTTCTATTCCCAGTCGGGGCAAATATTTGTGTGAAAAGCAGATGTTTGTTCGCGGGTCATGGATGTTTGTTTGTGTCTGTCATTATGTATGTTCCGAGGGATCCACGACACAAGGAAAAACTTTAGTGTGGGCCTTTGAGTGTGTAGTGTTTATTTATTTACTAGCTTTTGCCCACGGCTTCGCTCGCGTCTAACTCGAGGTAATATACGACATATCCTGACGTTGCCCATAAATTGGTAGGTTTTAGAGCAGGACAGAGGAACTACATTGTCTAGGATGGAAGTACTTTGGCCGATATATCGGATCGTTGACGGCATTCAAACAAAGTACCGAAATAATGGAAATATTTGCCAAACATGGTACACGTTGGTTTGCAGTCGTATTTTAAAAGCTCTGTCTTAGCGCGGGCAGCCTTTTTAGCTGTGTCTTCTTCTTTTGCTTAAGTTCAACCCCGGCGTTGTCATGATCTTCTTGAGCGTTATTCGTTAATCAGTCTGGCATTAGTCGCTGAGCCCAGGCCTTTTTCCTTACTGTGGCAGACATATGCAAGCTTAAACTTGTATAATAGGATAAGAATATTTTGAACTTTTTTTTAAATGTATGTGTGTGCTGTTCTGAAGAAATAAACGTATTATTATTATTATTATTTCTGGTTTTTGACAATATCTCTCCGAAGAGGTAATTTATGGTACGGGCCAAAGCCAAGTACTATTTTATAGAGACAAGAACTTTCGTACAATCCTGCAGGTGTTCAATATAACTGCGTTTTGCATGAGATTAAGTGTGGATGTGTGTATACTGAGCGTGTGAAGACTAGTCTGTAAAGTTTTTGGTATAACGCCTGTTGTGGAGAGGATTATAGGTATTATTTTGACTGAGCTAACTTTCCACTGAGTTTTAATTTCAACTGACAAATATACATATTTTGCCAGCTTTTCAGCATGTGTAGAGAGAAGGTTATGTGTCTTGCAAATGGCTATGTCAATTAGAAATACATGTTTATTTTCTTTATCGAGTACTCTGATGTCCGGTCTATTATGATGTATGGTTCTATCGGTTATAATTGTCCTGTCCCGGTAAATCTTAAACTGACTATTTTCAAGGATTGTTTGTGGTTTGTATTTGTAGTAGGGAGATTTTTCTGTTACAAATTTAAACTGATGTGCTAGATTTTGGTGGACAATTGCAGCAACCTGGTCATGTCGGTGTTTGTAGTCCGTTTGGACTATAGATCGGCAAGCGCCTGTGATATGCTGTATGGTCTCTGAAGCACTTTGACAGTATCTACAATTGTCCGTGGATTGCAGGGTCTTTGTGATATGCTTTTGGTAGTTCCGCGTATCGATGATTTGGTCTTGAATCGCCAGCATGAAAGCTTCTGTCTCCGGAAACAGTTCACCCCGCGATAGCCAAGAGTTCGACGCTGTCTTGTCGACATGTGGCTGCTGCAGATCGTGGTAGTGCCTTCCATGGAGAGACTTTTGCTTCCATGTGGCGATCTTGTCCCTGTCATCGATAACCCTTTCATTTTTTGTGTGTCTTTGTCTTGTAGATTTAGGGGTGAGAGGTGGTTGTCGGTCTGGGTTATAGTTTGATGGAGTGAAGATTGTTCAGATTGATGGTAGAAATATTGTCTTAGTGATTTAATCTGATTATTATGCATATTGACTATATCAATAATACCTCTGCCTCCCTCCTTTCGTGGTAGGGTTAATCTTTGTATACACGATCGTGGGTGGTGTTTGCGATGGGCAGTCATTGAAGTATTTATTGTGCGCTGGAGATTTGTGAGTTCGGTTTGAGTCCATTTAATGATGCCAAAGGAATACGTCAGAATCGGAATAGCAAAGGTATTAATAGCTTTTGTGAGGTTCCGAGATTGAAGTTGAGAGCGGAGGATAGCGTTAAGTCTATGTTTGAACTTTTTCCTTAATTCAGATTTAGTTTTTCCTTGGTCGATTTGGCGGGCTTGTTGGAATCCAAGGTACTTGTAGGAAGCATCTTGATCTAAGGATTCTATCACAACTCCAGAGTCCAAAACGTAATCGTTAGGCACTATTTTTCCTGCCTGCCAGGAAAATGTTTTGCATTTATCAATGCCAAAATCCATTTTTATATCTTTTGAGAACGTCTGAAATCTGCTAGCTGTTGGAGTGATTGTTGAGTACCACTGTACAGTTTAATGTCATCCATATACAGAAGGTGTGTGAGGGATGTATGTCTATCATCTGTTGTAATGTGGAAGCCGTGATTTGACTGATTGAGCATGCGGGAGAGAGGGTTGAGAGCCAGACAGAACCACAAGGGACTAAGGGCGTCTCCTTGGAAGATTCCACGTCGGATGGGTATTTCCGCTGTTTCGGAAGTTGTATCTCCGCTTATTATTATTAAGAAGATTATGATAACGCCGGGGTTGAACTGTCTTTCGATACTATTATGATTGATTTAATAATTACAAAAATATTACAATTTTATTGCTCTCTCCCATAAAACCGTGTTGTACATAACACACATTCATGATATGATTATTGTATTGCGTAGTTAGATTTTTAAATTAACGATTAAATTTATTAAATTAATTGTAAAGTATCAAAAATACTGCTTTAAATGAAATGCCTTTCATTTAAAGCAGTATTTTTTAGATAACGAGAAATTTTATAATGAATATAATAGATACATTAATGACGATGGTGATCTGAACGAGGTCAGTGCCTATTTTGTTGAGGTAACTGCACCTCCATCATTACAGGCTCTATTTGGGGTGGTCTTGGCTGGGCCAAGTTGTCGCGCGGGGGGAGGTTCACCTCCTCCATAATTCGCCGTTCTACGGGCAAATGTTTTTCTGGAGGACAATGTGCTCCTGAATTTTTATTTTTATTTTTTTTTATTTGGGTTATCAAACGGTTGTACAATGGTATTATTCTAGACTAAGAGCTAAATATCTTAAATAATTGTACAGCCAGCACCGACAACCACAGATTACTAAATAAGTTTAGAATAGCTCAGCAGTTTTCTACGCCTTATCTATTTAACGCTTACAAAGAGAATTTACAATGGATATGGTGCAATTAAAGTTATCTTAAATAAAAAATAAATTTACTTAATTTTAAACTCGAAAAGGAGTAAAAACGGAAAAAAAAAGTTACTTACTCTAGTGTAACGCCCATTTGCAGAAACTTTCATCAAAGTTAAAGCCTAGTCAAATGTAAGCCTGTTCGTGTTAACAAGACAAAAAGTGACAATATGACATCCAAAGCAGTATCGAATCCAATGGAAGTCTCTGCAGCTAGACGCTATTCATTCATTGAAACGGAAAACTACCGGTTGAGTAACCGCATCCATGCTGTTGACAAAAAATTAATTAGATTAATCATTGAGCGACTAATATAGAAAATAGGTTTAATAAGGTACCTATGTATAAATTTATTATTTTTCTGTAATTTGTAGTGTTGAAATAAACATTTTTCCTATTCTATTCTAATGAAATTACCTATTTTTTCTCAAAACTTTTTTGTATTCATAATTTATTTAAATGATGGTTCTATTTCATTATTTTTTTATATTTTTAAAATTATACCAAATTACAGGTAGTTAAATTAAATTAATACATAGGATTTTTCCTCAAATATAGCTTACTTGATTAATTGCTCATTTCAAAGCTACCGTTTTTAATAAACATATAGTTTTGGATCAGAATGCTTAGTCTTACAAACTAACCTAATAACTAAACAGGAAACAAGAAGTGTAAACTTAAATTAAGTATTATTGCAATGTTTGTAAATTTCTTCCAATATTTTTGCACTTTTACATGCAAATAGGTCTATGTCTGTGATTTCATTGATGTACGAATTCATCAATTTGCTTTCTTAATACATACATCGAATGAAAGCTAAATTTATTCAATCTTAAACAACTGTAAGAAACATTTTTTCAATGATTATAAAAATGTTATCAAGAATTTGGGACGTGTTTCGAAGTTATTCTTTCATCTGTTTTTTACGCGAAACCAAAACTCTGATTTTATTTACAATACTTTATCATGCTGGACTGGGAGTAAAAGAAAAACATAGAATTTTCCAGCTGTCTGCTCTTCCCAGGCATAGGTACTGTAAAAGACAGTAAGTGGGACGCAAGGATTTTGCTTATTGTGGGCGAATGGCTGACAACCTCTCATCACTTACATTGTATTTCATCTTACAACCCTCTGAATTTATGTCAAACGCGGCATTTTTCTTTTTCCCTTTTCTTGCTTTGTGCCATTTTAAACTCAAAAATATTTTTATACCACCCAGTTATATTATATTGATAATAATCGCCAAGTCATTTTTTTAGCGGCCCATTTATGATTTTGCTGCCTCGTTAATATCTTTGCTATCGTTATCTAGAAACCACTTTTCGATTTTTGTGAAGCTGCAGTTTGTCGCCGAGTCAATATACTTAATAGTCGTAAGTTTATTTTTGTCGCTGACAGATTGTTTTTGACGTGATAACGTCTTTAAAATCGTTTTAGTCGGGTGACATGTTCAGAAACTTGTGTCACACCAAAACCTCACGAGCGCGATCGCAGGTATAACGAGAGAGAGACGGACCGATCTCCCGTCTCATCTCGAGCGCTGCCAGTCATTCCGTGAAACTTGTCACGCGGAATCCTCACGAGCGGAGGCTGGCATAGCGTTCGAGTGAGTGGACCGATCTTCCGTCTCTCTCACCAATAAGACGTTATCACGTAAACATCTCGATCGTAAACCTACTTTACAAACAACCAATATTTTGCAGCAGATTATCCTCCAAAATTATATGCCTTAAAAAAATATACATACATACATACGATCACGCCTATAATCCCAGTTGGGATGGGCAGAGCATCAGTGATTTTAAAACCACTGAATGCCACGTTTGACATAAAATTCAGAGGGTTATAAGATGAAATATGATGTACGGTGAGAGGTTGCCAGCCTTTCGCCCACAATACAGCAATCCTCGCGTCCCACTGTCTTTTACAGTATGCCTGTGAGGAGCAGGCAGCTGGCACATTCTGTTTTTCTTTTACACCCAGTCCAGCATGATGAAGTATTGTAAATAAAATCAGATTTTTTTTGGTTTCGCGTAAAAAAACATATGAAAGAATAACTTGAAACACGTCCCAAATCTTATATATAAAAATGAATCACTTAATCTGTTGGTAAGCGCAAAACTCGAGAACGGCTGGACCGATTTGGATGATTCTTTTTTTGTTGTGTTTCTTATTGTCAGGAGAAGGTTCTTATGAAAGAAAAAAACTAAAAAAATGCCACGGGAACGAAGTCCCGGGCGGAAAGCTAGTTCTTAATAAATATACATTTTTATATACATTGAAAAAATATTTGTTACAGTTGTTTAAGATTAAATTTAGCTTTCATTCGATGTATGTTTTAACTAAGCTGTTATTCGTTCATCATAGAAATCACAGACATAGATCTATTTGCATGTTGATAAATTAACATTTATTTAACCTCATTAAGATAACTTTACCAAAATACTTAACTTAAGATTACACTTCTTGACCGCAAAAGCTCAAGAACGATGATGTGGTCGAAGATGCAGCAAGCTCACCCAAAAGATGCCTATTCACTCTAAAGTTATTATTCAAAACAGATTTATTTTTCTATGTAGGTAACCATTGACATTTAGTATGAACACCTAGACTCTTAACAAATACTTAAAAATAATTGAAAAACATTTATTTTTATTATAAGATGGGTTAACTCTTGACCTCAATCTTGACCATAAAGGTCAAAGATGAGGTCGACGATGGAGCGAGTTAACCCAGAAAATGCCTATAAAGGCACTGGTACTCCCACGCACCAACGGAACACAGCCAGCTGTTTGGCGTCGGACTTCGGTAGGAGGGTGGTCGCGACCAGACGGCCCTTTACAGAGCCTACCACACCGCATGAGACCATAGGACGACACCTCAGATTCAGAAAAAAATGAAGTATCGTTGCCTGGGATGGATTACTCGGAGGCAGGTCTCATTTGTGTTTCCTTAGTCGCCTCTTACGAAACCCACGGAAAGAGATGGGGTGGTGTTATTCTTAACCGATCACCACATGGCAAATATTTTCATGATTTTCAAATAATATTTGTGTTGGTTGTGAATCGAACCCACAAGTCTGGAGCAGTAGGAAAGTAATCGCTAACTGGACTTATTTGCTAAGTAAATGTGTAAGATAATTTAGTAACCTAGGTACCCTAGATTATCCAAAAATAAAATACAAATACAAATTCCTTTATTCCACACACAATATAAACACAGACATAATATAGCAAACATAGGTCTTGTTTTTTTTTTCGCCAAATGAAACACACTGCTTGTGTCGTCAACCCTATCATAAAGCTTCAGAAACAGTCCAAAATTAGGTATAACATGAAATATACACTTAGGTTCTGGAAATAAATCCATAGCCTAAATTAGACAAAATATATCATCTAAACATCTGCTTCGCAAACTTACCAGTTCCTGTGATCATTGATAAGGTGACGAAAAATATTGGGCTACACGCCCGAACGGCCTCCCTACTCCCCTCACAGCCGTCCCATGCCTCGCATCACAAGAAACAACAATTAAAAGAATTTACGTATCTTTCGTCATCTTAACAAGTTTCACATCAAGTTGGAAAACAATATTATAGAATAAGACTTACATGAGAAGATGTGCTTACTTCTTCCTTTCATGACGTCCCCACTCTCATGTTGCCATCCTACTGATCGTACATGGTCCAGCTACTTAAATCTACTATTATTTTACATATTTACAACTCGCATTTGGCGACAGCTTGCTCATATAATTCGTCTAGTTCTCAAGACACCTCCAACAAATTTCATTTTTCAAAACTTGTTGACTTTCAGGATATGCTTTCCAAATGATTTTTGAACTGTCTATTTCTTTTTCATGATAGAGACATCCTGGAAAAAAAATCATATTTTTAAAACACAAGGTGTTCGAAAAAAACAAAAAAAATAAATTAAATAATTGCTACTGATTCACTTTCAAAATTCATCTACAACTAGACATTAAACTTAATTTTTAAAAGTTTTGTTTTAGATTTAATGAAAACGAAACCTTGAGACTTAAAACGAATTTCGGATTTGAAACGCTGAATTTAAATGGAGTTAATGATCAACAAAAAATGATGAATGAATGATATTTACCTATACATATTACTATCTTCCCGTCCGGAACTTTGTTTCCATGGGAATTTGGGAAAACAATTTTTTTTGTGTTAATTAAGGGTATCAGCTACCTCCTCACCAAATTTTATCAAAATCGGTCAAGCCGTTCTCGAGTTACAAGTGTTCGAACAAGCCCGACTTTGTTTTATATGGATTATATACACATCAACAGGGTCTAGGGATGTTGTACGATTTTTCATACAAAAGAGGCCTGTTTGAGAAGCTTTAGAAGCATACTCGAGATACATGGAGGGCTATAATTTTCAGATGAGCAAGTGCTAAACCTGAATTTTCAATTCTAGTCAATAAATTTTGTTTTACTTGAAATTTGTGAAAACGTAACGAAAGTGAAAAAAAATATTGCGTAAATTCGACCATTTTCTTACAAAAAGCAGGCAAAAAGTGCATTTTCGTTTTCGTTTCCGTCACGTTTTCATAAATTTCAAGTAAAACTAAATTTATTGACTAGAATAAAAAATTCAGGTTTAGCACTTGTCTGAAAATAATAGCCAGTATTTCCCTTGTCTGAAATAATAGTCCTAGTATTTCGAGTATGCTTTTATAGCTTCTTAAACAGACCTCTTTTGTATGAAGAATCATGCAACATCCCTAGACCGTGTTGATGTGTGTACTATAGTTATTCACATGTCACCATAACATGGTATCATTATTGATTAAAATAGTCAAATTTATCATTATATTATGATAAATAAAAAAACTTCAAACAAGATTTTCATAAATAAATTCACTTTATTTATGGATTAATTAATAGAACGCTTTCAAACGTAGCTATACTCGTAGTTGCAGATCTTTTTATTTGTGATGGTAATTTGAGTTAGTTTAAAATGGCCACGAATGTAGCAACTCGCTTATAATGTGGTCGGTCGGTCTAAAATTGATATCGTCGAATAGAAAATAGGTATGGAATTTGATCTAGTTTATTTTTCACCTCTGAAAAAAAGAGGGGTGTTATTGATAACTAAGGAACAGCAATTTCTAAAAATATTTTTTACTTGAAAACTTGGCTATGTCATATTAGGTTGATACTTAATACATTACTTTGGATCTGAAAACAAAGCTCAAACATAGTTGTTTCCTCTATCGCTTATATTTTCTATACTATTGTTACACTTGCTGCTTTTGATAGATTAAGGTCCGTATTACAGAACGCGACTCAGACTCTGATCTATACTTAAGTAGCAGTCGTTTTTGTTATTTTGATACCTAGTGAGAGAGATAGACAATCAACACTTAACTCTACACTTGAGTCTTCTTTAGTGGTGCCTCTAAAACTTCTTCAAAAAGTTTTATGTTGTCTTAACAATTTCACAAAAAGTGGTTAATATTGTATTCCGCGTTTCTGTGAAAAACGTAAAGATTTTGTATAGAAAATCAATTTTGATATTTTGATATATAATTTGTATGTCTGTAATGTTAGCAGAATTGACGTTAAGATATGACAGCTAGAATGGCGCGCTAAATCTGACAGCTTCAGTGTCAGGTGAACTTTTACTATGAGAATGCAGGTTGGAATGTTAGTGAAGTTTGAATCGTTGTAAGTGTGCTCATGGGAGATACACACATCAAAAAAAGTTTGCGATCACTTGGAAAAGTGCTAATATTTTTTATTGTAGAAGAATAAAACTTAATCACTTTTTATCTTTTGATTCCTTATTTAAAAATATGAAATTTAAATATAAAATAATTTCGTAATTCAAATGTTTTTTTATTTAAAAAGACAATCAACCCTTGCTTGCTTTCATTCAGAAATCTGACATAGTCGCAACTTATCAATATTTTCAATTTATTCAAAAAAAATTAAGTTGGTAACGATGCCGAGAGGATTAACTGCAGTTTTACGAGCCAGAATTCTAACTTTAAGTGGAGAAGGCTATTCCACGAGGGAAATATCACGCAGAGTTCATGTATCCCAATCCTGCGTGGTGACAACGTTGGAGAGGTATCAGGGCATGGAAGATTTAGCTGATCGACCTCGCAGTGGTCGCCCAACTGTTCTTACTGCAATTCAGAAGCGATATATCAGATTACTGGCTGCCCGTGACCCAACAATGAACGCTACTAAAATGAAAGCAGAGCTGCGAGCTGCCACCGGCCGCGAAGTTAGCACCCAAACGATTAGAAATTGCTTACACCAAGCTGGATTACGAGCAAGGAGATCCTGGCGAGCACCTCTGAACTCACAGCAACGGAAGCGGCGCAGATTGCAATGGGCTAGGCTCCGTCAAAATGAAGAAATTGAGGACGAAAGCATCTGGCAGAACTGCCTCTTCGTTGACGAAACGCGGATCAGTACACATCCAGATAACCGACGTGTCCGTGTCTGGAGAAGATCTGGCGACTCTGAAAGGCAGAGAACTGCCACTGGAACCGTTCAGCAGGGCGGGAAATCAGTGTCCTTTTGGGCCGGGATAATGATTGGGGCTAGGACGCCCTTAATCCCGTATCAAGACACCATGACCGGAGCCATGTACAAAACGATTGCAATCGATGGATACGTCAGACCATTCCGCATCAACCACGGGCGCCAATTCATAATGGTAGATGATAATGCGCCCACATATCGAAACGGACGTGTTGATGCTGCTCTCCAGCAATACGACATCACCAGGTTAGACTGGCCTGCCGGCTCGCCTGACTTAAACCCGATCGAGCATGCGTGGGATGCTCTTAAGCGAGCTGTTTGGAACCGTCAGCCACCTCCGCGAACAGTGTCAGAAATCAGGGCAGCTGCTATTGAAGAGTGGGACAGGTTACCACAAGAAATGCTAGATAACTTAATTCTTAGCATGCCCAGAAGGGTTTCCGCATGTGTGCGAGCCAGGGGAGGAGTCATTTTATACTAACTATTAATTTTTTCGTAATAAATTTTGTTTGTTTTTTCATTAATTCAAATTTTTCATTACATTACAATTAAGCCAAAATTGCATTTCCTAGCTTTTGTTAATAAAAAGTAAATAATTAATAATGATTCTTTTATTTACTTAGTGCATTTTCATTATAAAATCATAAAACGTAAACAGTTTCTTTAAATAATTTATATTTTAAAGAATACACCTGATTTTGCTACTGATCGTAAACTTTTTTTGATGTGTGTGTGTATGCTGTACAAACTGTAAGTCTTAACCTTATACCTGTAACTACGAGAATATCTTTATATTGATGTGTATTTTATTGCCAGATCGATAATGATCTGTGAGACTCCATGATACTATCCAGAAATGAATCTTGATAGAGACCTGGGACGTGAAGGTTGTCTTCACGGACAGGATGCGAGGCATGGGTAGGCTATAAGGGGTGGTTGGAGGCCTATCGAGGAGCTTTAGGCTCCGCTGTATGAAGTAGAGAGGTAAATGTAGATAATGCCTTGGTCTAGTTGAGAGACGGACAAGGAAGGCATTATGAGAATAAGTGGTATCTACCCAGTTGAGAGACGGGCAGGGAAATATCTCAAGTTGCATTGGTCCAGTTGAGAGACGGACAGGAAACTATCATACGTGGCATTGGTCCAGTTGAGAGACGGACAGGAAAGCCATGTTAATTATGAGAGCATGAGCCTGACCATGAGGCAGGCAGGAAAGCTCTAGAGAATGTACCGATCTACATTAATGACCAGGTCATCAGACAATACCTGTTCAGTGGAACAGGAGAGAAAAGAGAAAGTCTGGATAGTATTGTGTGAGATGAGTATAATCCCTAATATATTAATATACCTAATGTCGAGCGTTGGTCATTATCGCGGCGACAATACCTTTTACTTTGCCTCTATTCATCCCCAGCAATTAAAATCTACATTTTTAAAGTCTTCTGTATGCAACTTCTTAATACTGGGCGGTAAGCTCTCACCGTAACTATCTAATACGGGATTGTAAGTCCAAGGTAACTCATGAGTGATTCCGTTATAGTCACATAACATTAATTTTTCAGTATCTTGCGGTTTCTGTTTCTCGTTCTGGAGGCTTTGGTACAGATCCTCAAATGATGGTAGATTTGGATCCATTTTCATTCTGTTTTTTGCCGCAACTAGAAAAAAAAATTATCACAATTGTAAACATGATAGGATGTCATCGGATAGTAAAGGACATTTTTAATTCAGGGAGCAGTTTGCAAAATATTAAGCATTAAAGTGATAATTTTTGTTAGATTCTGGATTCCCCTGCCTCTGTCAGCAAAACCATTGTAATATATTGTAATAAAGATGCTGGTACGGACGGCCGTACATCAGGTTACCACAAGCGTGCACCTGCACTCTATGCTGTTTCAATAAGAGCGGTTTTGCAATGTAAATGGAGTAACCTGATGCGCTGGCCTCTGTACACTGGGTAACTTTAAATTAAGCACGTGAACACGAAGATGACCCTCGACTACCTTGCATAAAATAGGACCAGCTCCAGGCTTTATGTCGACTCATTTACGCATGATTGGAGATTTTGAGGTGATTTGAAAAATTGGAAATAACTTTTAAACCGCTGCTTTATACAGGGCTTTAGGTATCTCTCTTTCAACCTCTCGGGTGGTTAATCAGTTCACGAAATTGAACAACTTTCCTAAGAAACATAGGTCAAAATACGAAAAATAAATTTTGATATCTCCCATACAAAATGCTGATGAAGTTTGTATGGGAGCTCAAATATTTTTTTTTCGTATTTTGACCTATATTCCGTGGGCACAAAAGCATAGTACTATGAGGCTGACATAGACGTTATGTATGGTCTAAAGCAGTCTTTCCCAACGTGGGCGATAACGCCCCCTTGTGGGCGCTGCAGGCCTAAAGGGGGGCGGTAAGAGACCCAGAAAAAAAAGGGGGCGTTGTGTAGGGCTTTGGGGTCGATTTATAATTTCATCTACCTAGCTAGGAAGACTCTTAGACACCGACTGAGCTCTCGACTCTCGACTACATCTTGTGAACATCAACTAATATTAATTAAGATATAGCTCAAACTCGGTTCGATATAATAGACCGCGGGCAATCATGTTTTAACAAGTTTTTTTTAAATAATCCGATTTGTACATTCCTGTATCAATCGGCTGGTTCTATAATACTTGTTCTTGCTTGTCGAGTACGATTGGGCGTCGAATGAGATAAACGAGTTTATGCACGTTTGTCTTATTCCTGTTGGTGCGTGCTGCTTATGCAATCCTATATAAACGACGTAAATTTATTTTATTTTCATTTGCGGTTTCGCGCATAATAGATAAGCAGTACTTCATTATAACACTTACGTATTTCTCAAAACAAAACAATGTCGGAAGTAAAAAAGAAGAGACGGCAATACTCTGCGGAATATATTAAATTCGGATTTATTGAAAATCCCACAAACCCGTCGTCGCCTTTGTGTCTTCTATGTCTAAAAACATTTTCGAACGAAGCAATGAAGCCTTCAAGACTGCAAGATCATTTGAATAAAATGCATCCAGATAAGAAAGACAAGAATGTAGCATATTTTCAAGACCTAGAGAAGAAGCATAATACTCAGCCAAGTGTATCAAAACTATTTTCGGCGGCTGCTAAGCAAGATGACGACGGACTTCGAGCTTCGTACAATATCTCTTTGTTAATTGCTCAAAAAGGCAAACCACACAACATCGGAGAAGAGTTAATTTTGCCAGCAATAAAGGAAGTAATAACTACTGTGCTTCATAAACCGGCCGCAGATATTATCCGAAAAATTCCTTTGAGTAATAATTCTGTGCAAAGACGAATTAATGAAATGGCTGAAAACATTGAAGAATCATTGTGCAATCATCTGAGGACTAGTCAATTCTCAATTCAGCTCGATGAGTCCACTTTACCAACTAATGAAGCGTTGTTGCTATCTTACGTGAGGTTTATTAAAGATGAGAAAATACGTGAAGAACTATTGTTTGCCAGAAATTTGGAGACAGATACAAAAGGCGAAACCATATTCAATACATTGGAAAAGTTTTGTGAAGAGAAAGAGATTCCTTTGAAAAATATTATATCAGTTGCTACGGATGGCGCTCCGGCTATGACAGGGCGCCATAAAGGCTTCATAGCGTACTTAAAAAATAAAATTCCAGATGTCCTTGCTATACATTGCGTTATTCATAGACAACATTTGGTTGCTAGAAACTTAAGTGAACGACTATTTCAATCACTGCAATATGTCATCAAAGCAGTCAATAAAATCCGTAGCAGCTCTTTGAATGATAGATTATTTCATCAGCTTTGTGTTACTAATGACGAAGATTTCAACCGTTTATTGCTTCATACTGAAGTTCGTTGGCTGTCAAGAGGCAATTGTCTGATTCGATTTTACAACCTGTTTGACTCTGTGATAGAGTTCTTGGAAACTAAAGATCAAGGACGTATATAAGGGGGGGGTCCTGGGGGTCCGGACCCCCCCCTTACGGTCAAGAGGTTTAATAAATAAATAAATGTTAAAAAAATAACGAAGCCTTGATGTCTATTACGTTAGTCTGTCAAAATTTAATTCAACTCTCGCAACACTTTTGTCGTTCGTCATGGAGGAATTAAAAAAATATTGCAGATTTTAGCGACGCTTCCGGTGTCTACGGCGACCGCTGAGAGAAGTTTCTCCACCCTCAAACGATTGAAGACCTACATAAGAAATAAAATGGGAGACGAGAGACTTAGTGGTCTTGCTCTCATGACCGTACACCTGTAAAGACAGATCCTTATAGCGGAGAGAATAAGGTGAAAAGCTCTTAGGGACCTTGCAAATTTCTAACCAAGTAAGCCGCTTTGCGTGGGCATACCTAGAGGTTGTCTGAGCTGATTTAGCCCTGTTCCCAATGATCCCCACCGTGCACTTGGGTGGGGGAGGGGGGGAGAAGTCGCATCTACCGCGCCGGACTTTGACGTCTATATCTGCATCAGTTGAGCAATTAGGTCGTGTTTGGTATCGTTTTCGTATAAATTAAGGACGGGGAATTCATTTCTGAAACAACATTTTCACTCGTTCATAGAAAAATTAAAAGTTATTCGCAAAAATACAGAAATAAATAATTTTCCTTTTTATTAAAAAGTTATTAGCGTAAATTCCAACTTTATTATTATTTTAACACGACAAAACTGTATCTTTTTTCTCTGTCTTAAGTAAAATCGCAGCAATACATTCGTATCAATTGAAATATCCACATTACTAAAATAGGAAAAAGGAACGGTTAGTGGTTTTGGATATTTGTAACGAATAAATAGGTGATATACCTTTGATGACGATCGTACAAATAAAGTATATATTTCATTATATAAAGTATATTATTTTTTTCATTATGCTCAATCATGAACTTTCATTACCATGCTCACAGTTACATTGTCTGATGTGTCGCGCGATTCCGTCCGGAATCTAAAGTAATATTATAAACAGGAAAGAGTTAATTATTTAATTGAATAGGCTCTGAAACTACTTGACCGATTTTAATAAAATTTTGTACAGAGCTACATTAGAACTTGAATTTTAACATAGGCTACATATTTTTTCAAAATACAGGAATGAAGTCCCGCGTGGAAAGGAAAAATGTACAGGAATGCTCTTAGTATAAGGCTTTTGAACATATCCATGTGATTCTGAGGTCTGGGTCCCTCGTATAAAATAATGGGAATTGTGTCAATCTAAGTGCCTAAATAAAATAAATATACGTGTTTTAACATCTAAGGACACACACGGCTACAGATAGCGCCTTACTAACGCTAAGGGCCAAATCCTCCAAACTCTTTCGCGCGACAAAGATTTTTTTTCAGGATTTTTTTATATGAAAACTATAAATAAAGTTTTCATTTTTGTATTTTACTTAAACAGCGCTATTTAATCTTATTTTTTTTAAAAAAGCTCATCCTTATGGTTTAGTTGTATACTGAGGTTTTGTAAAAAAATTTTTTGTGTTTTTCTGTATTTTTGCGAATAACTTTTAATTTTTCTATGAACGAGTGAAAATGTTGTTCCAGAAATGAATTCCCCGTCCTTAATTTATACGAAAACGATACCAAACACGACCTAATGGGCTATGTACGACATTTAAAAAATATTTTTAATTTCGTTTAATTTTTTATTTAACATAAAGGAATAAGGTCCCGTTTCCTAAAAAAATATATATAAAAAATCTATCTTTTGAAATAAAAATATAATAATTAAAAGTTTCTCAGTAGGGTAAACTAATCATAAATACGGCATTATACAATCGTGTCTTTGCCAAGCCGTCATGTCAATAAAAAAGAAACATAACCTATTTCATTTTGTATTTGGTTGTTTATTTTTGAGTTTTATTTTTGCTTTCGGTTAATTTTTTCTGAAGTCTTTTACTGCTACCGCATACCGGATTACGATTTAACTTTGCACGGACTTGTAGTGCTAGATTTTGACTGATTTTCTCACGACTACACCTTATTCATACCGGACTCCGAGAACTGCTTCAACGATAGTGATTAATACTCTTCGGATTTGTGGAATAACACTAATAACGACAGCGCAGTAGGCTTTGCTACTCAACATGGCATCTGACGAGTTACAGCGGAGGAGAGAACCAAAAAATGTTTTATACTTACCTCTTTGTTCAAACACTGACATTAACTCACCAGATTTGACGTTTGTTACCATTGCAAAGGAATTGAAAGAAAGTTGGTGTAAAATGATTGACAGGAATTGTCCCAAACGTCCACTTTTTTGCTGTGAGAATCATTTAAACGTAAGTACATTGAAACGTATCTCTAGTTAGTCTGTGATTGAAACTTAAATGTTGAACTTAAACTCAAAAACGCAACGGTATAGGTTATATGTCAACCAACTGTCAATCGTTTTTTTTTTACTTTGGCAAAGGAGTTAATCTGTAGAGTGCTGTAATAAGCAACAAATCGTAACCAAAATTTTAAAAATTAATTATTTTTATATCTATGATCAAAATTATTTGATATATTTTTTATTTGAATATGGGACCTTAAACCTGCTTAAAATAAAAAATTAAAAATTATTTTAAAAATCTTACACATAGCCCATTGCTCAACTGATGCAGATATAGACGTCAAAGTCCGGCGCGGTAGATGCGACTTCTCCCCCCCTCCCCCACCCAAGTGCACGGTGGGGATCATTGGGAACAGGGCTAAATCAGCTCAGACGACCTCTAGGTATGCCCACGCAAAGCGGTTTGCTTGGTTAGAAATTTGCAAGGTGATTCACCTTATTCCTTCTGCTATTACGATATAGTAAGTAAGTTTATTCGAAACGCAAGAGGCTTAATATAAAAATATAAAATATATCGTATCAAAAAAAATGCTAGTTTCAAGTTCGAGTTTACCTAAATTGTACTTACTATTTTTTAAATAAATGACTTACGTACACATACATTTTTTTAGTATAACCTCTCGACCCTACCTAAGATGGGACCCCCACCATCTGAAAGCTATAGCTACGTCCTTGCTAAAGATACAGAACTGCGCAACAAGCTCATAACATCAAAGAATGATATAGCTTACATGACAGACCTGTATAAATTGTTCAACGACATGAACCTCCAACTGCAAGGCGATGAACTAAATTTAATTAAAACAAAAAATGTCGTTGCTGCTTTCGCAGCCAAACTGCTTCTGCACAAAAAGAATATGGGCAGACGTGAGTTTCACAATTTTCCGAATTTATCAGTATCCTGCAGTAACGACGACTTGTTTGCCTACTGCCAACATTTGGAAAACCTCCACATTGACTTCACCGAACGATACCAGGACATTTTAAACTTGGAAATACCAGACTGGGTGTTAGATCCGTTTTCAAATGTCAACATAGCAATGTCACCTCAGCTGGAAGAAGAACTTATAGAATTGACAACAAACGAAGAAATAAAAATCAAGTTCAAAAATGGATATCAAGAATTTTGGCTTCAAAAACCGATCCTGCAATTGTACCCTGGATTGTGGTCAATTGTTCAACGATTCTTGATAGCATTCCCATCGTCATATTTGTGTGAACGTGGTTTTAGTGCTGTGGCAACGCTGCTTACTAAAAAGAGAAATCGTTTGCGTGTTACCGAACGTGGCGACTTGCGGCTGTTTTTGAGTAAATTGGAACCTGATATCAACAAACTTATTGAACAGCATCAGATTCAACCTTCACATTAGTTTTTATATAAGAATTGATTATGTTTGTTTTATTTTCAATAAAAGATACTCTGTCCGAATACTATAAAGTTGCGTTTCAATAATCAGTTATAAGTACTTAGCGGTTTTTAAGTATGTTTAAAAAGGGGGGCGTTAAAAAATAATTTATTCTTAAAGTGGGCAGTAGACAAAAAAAGGTTGGGAACCCCTGGTCTAAAGCCTCGTTTTACTACATTTAAGATAAAAAAAAAAAAGAGCATAGTAAACGGGCCATCTTCTTTTTTTTTTTTATTAAGAATGGGTTCGCTCTTGACCACAATCTAGCTCAGGGCAAAGATGCGGTCGAGGATCCGAAACCACAGAAACTAACCGAATTCTCTTAACTCTTCAATTTGCTCTCTAGAGTAGTGAGAGAATCTGCAGATGGCTCCGAACTGACATTCTCCACGTGGGAACCTGGCGCATGGCTTCTTAGTGCTTTCTTCAGACAAAATTGTTTCTGCATCTGTAATACAGTTACAATTTTATCATGTACTAGCTTTACGCCAGGGACTTCATTCCCGTGGGAAATTATGTAGCCTATGTTACTCAGGGATAATGTAGGATTCTAACAGAGAAAGAATTTTTCAAATTGGTTCAGTAGTTTTTAAGTTTATTCGTTACATACAAAAATACAAATCTTTCCTCTTTATAATATTAGTATAGACTAGCTTTACGCCTGGGACTTCATTCCCGTGGGAATTCGGGAAAATTATGTAGCCTGTGTTTATCTCTGATAAGTTGATAACGTAGGATTCTAAGGGTGAAAGAATTTTTCAAATAGGTCCAGTAGTTTTTTTAATGCAAACAAACAAACCATCAATGTCACCAGCCCTCACAACTATCCATGTGCAAAAAATTACTTCCATCCATTGCTTGATAATGACCGCATAAAGGATAAACAAATACATTTGCACATAAAATATAATGTGCAATTTAAGACAAAAAATACCGGCTTAGTGGCCTACCTTTGTATTGTTGATAGTGTTCCAAAACTAGCTTCTGATGGACTAAACCCTTATTGTGTGTTTTTATAATGGAAGGCGAAGCAACCATCGTTTTATCACAATAATCGCAATGGTATCTCTTCCCCATTATGGTTGCGGAGGCTGCGCTTCACAGAAAATCGACGTTTCGTGAAGCAAATGAGCGGCTTTTCCTCTCTTATGAGGAAAAGTGAGGTTTCAAAAACTCGCGACAAAATTATAAAAAAATTACTGAGATCTAAGTTCTTTACAGTATACCCGTACAATATAATTTACTACACACTGCCGTCCCTGTCAACTTTGTATGGAGCACAAAAAATACCTTCGGGGTAATAATTTTAGGGTGGCTACCAACGAGTAAATTTTGTTTCTACCATTTGGTAGGCTTACAATTAGACCGACATTAAAATAATGTTTAGAAATAACTACGAAATATTTTATTTTATTTATATTGATTTAATAGCTTTACAATGTAATAGAAATAATATTAAATTAGTTAAATCAAAAATATATACGAATTAATTTTTAAATTTTACGGTAGTTTTTGTTTCTCTAGATATGATATGTTAACATGTGATATGCTGTCAAAATGGCGTTTGGGGAATTTTCTAGCCGGTGAAATTGTTTTGTGAGAAAATGACTATAATCTTGTAAAAAAGTGACTTTATTTGCTGAGAAGTGTGCTACTAAACTTGTGACTCTTTTGGATTTATAATCCTGCATAATGGCCGATAAAGAAAACAAGAGAAAGTGCCTGAAATGCGGCTCTTCGCCTGCCGAAGATGGTGTTAAATTATTTAGATTTACAAAGCCTGGAACAAGGAATCTGCTGAGGTATGTTATATTATATTTGCTTCTTGATAAAGCTCACATTTTCTATTAAATATACTTATTCACACAGTCAAACATCTTGGCTTGGCACACCTAAGGCAGGGTTTTTATTGAAACAGAAATAACTTTTAAAAACATTAGGAGAATAAAAACTTTTGCTGTAAAACTTATCTTACTTATTTGACGACAATTTAGGTTGAAAATAATTGTAATAATTGATATGTAAGTTTAGTTAGACACACCAGGTTGAAGTGTTTCTAATGTAAAATAAATTAAACTTATTTACAACACAATTACAGGTGTGAGCTATGGGCGAAGTACATGTTCCCTGAGAGTGACCACAGCTCTTTACAATTTCAAAGAAAATTGTATGATGAACACAGTATTGTGTGAAAAACATTTTAAAGCTGAGGACTTTACAGATGAATCGAAGACACGATTAGTACGAAATGCTATTCCTTGTGATGTAAGTACCTAATTTTTTTATAAAGTATCAGTAAAAATATCAGTACAGAAATTCTATACTGAAATCTTTCCTACTGTTATTTAACCCTTATTTATTTCTGTACTGATCATGTACATTTTACTGATGGTCTTATGGTTAAGGAATATATTGTAAGGAAACCTGTTTGTTAGTGTGTCTGCCAAACCACAACGGACTAGGATGGTGGACTAGGACAGGCTGTTGCCTAACAGTGTCGTGTTTTAGACAGGTGTCCCCTCCAATAAATATAAAAATAGTGTGGACATTGATGCAATGTTTAAACATTCATGTTTGTTGTGTTGATGATCATCTTTTGGCCTTTGCCCTTGATGATGAAATTATAGACAGATTGAAATTATAGAAATGATTGAATTATTTAATGAAATGCAATTTGTAATTTTACAATGATAAATATGCATGTACCTAATGTAATACTAATAATAATAATATAATATTTTAATAATCAATCAAATGAAATAATATATTTGAAAAAAATGTTACATCTGAATAAAGGCTATTGAATTGAATTAATGATCATCTATTTTATCCCTGTTGTAAACACATTTCACATGGTAATGGTAATGGAATATATACAATAACAATGGAATATATACAATAATATTGTTTGGTAAATTTGTCTTAAAGTGTCTCCTAGCCAAGGTACTAAGGTTCAAATTATATTATTTAGGTATTTATTATTTTCAGACTGAACATGTCCTGCCCATTTACTTAAATGAACAACCAGGACCTTCACGACATGTACCATTGTCAAATATTGATGTCAATGTAGAACCAGGTACATCGGGCACTTACCAGCAACAGCATCAACCTGTACCATTGTCAAATATTGATGTCAATGTAGAATCAGGTACATCGGGCACTTACCAGCGACAGCGTCAACCTGTACCATTGTCAAATATTGATGTCAATGTAGAATCAGGTACATCGGGCACTTACCAGCGACAGCGTCAACCTGTACCATTGTCAAATATTGATGTCAATGTAGAACCAGGTACATCAGGCACTTACCAGCGACAGCGTCAGCCTGTTTCAAAAATGAGTGAACAAGAGTCACTTTTGTATAAAAAATGTACAAAGTACATGAATAGAATTAGCCGCTTGCAAATTACAATAAGAAAATTAAAAGCGAGTGCAATGCTGAACACTATTGCAGAAGACAAGGCTGTAAAAAAATTGTCCAATAAAATAACACCCACATTTGCTCTACTCTTGCAAGGGCAAATACGAAATGTAAAGAGAAAATTAAGAGGAAAAAGGTGGACAAAAGAAGAAAAAATTACAGCCTTGAGAATTTATAAAAGGTCGCCAGCATGCTACCGCTTACTGAGAAGGCTGTTTTCTCTTCCATCACCAAGCACATTAAGAAACTTATTAAATAAAATCTGCATGGATGTTGGTTGTAACAAATCCGTGCTGGAAGTACTAAAGAAATTTATACAAACTCAACAGCCGCAGGATAGTGAATATGTGTTGATGTTCGACGAAATGTCCCTTAAAAAACATGTTCAATATAATCCAAGGGATGACATAATTGAAGGCTTCCAAGACCACGGATCTCAGGGAAGAGTTGGTCAGATAGCCGGATATGCATTGGTTTTTATGATCAGTGGCATTAGAAAACGTATAAAACAACCGATTGCACATTTTTTCTCAAGTGGATTTTGTACCGCAGATAGACTTGCAGTGCTTATCAAGGAGGTAGATATACACGCATGTATTTATGAATTTAAAATAGATAATCATACATATTGACCATAAATGTTAATGTTATTATGTTTTTGTATATTCCAGGTTCTGCATCACTGCTTTGAAGCAGGAATAAATATTGCTGCAAGTGTGTGTGACATGGATGGGGTAAATAGGAGGTTACGGTCCCAGAGTCCCAGTGGAAGGATTAGAAAAGTAAAGTGCACATCACGAGGCGAAGCAAGTAAGTCGGCTATTAATTTAACCACATGGCTAACGATAGTAGAACCGAGTCGACACATGGCACACCATTGTCACACCATTGCCACAGATACATGTTGAGAAGTAGGCTCAGAAAACTATTATTCCTGGAAGTTTTCGTGCCGGATGGCACTCATGCACGACGGATTGTGGGATATTGTTGAAACCGGTGCCAGTTCCCAGGGCGACGCGAAAGATCAACGTGCCCTAGCGCGAATATGTCTCAGCCTCAAAAGCCATTTGTATCAGTACGTCAGGCAAGCGAAAACAGCAAAAGAAGCTTGGAAATGTCTATCAGACGTGTTTGAAGACTCAGGTCTTATTAGGCGAGTGTTTTTTATAGAGGCAACTTCACAAAATTGAATACAAAAATTACAACTCTATGACAAAATACATTGAAGAAGCTATGTTACTAGTTCAGCAGCTGGCTGATATAGGGAAAGTTATAGAAGATAGATAGTGAAGTAGCAGAAATTCTTTTATCCGGACTACCAACCGAGTATGACCCGTTAGTATCTAATTTAGAAACTGCCAACATGACGAAAAAATTGTCAAGCGAATTAGTTCGAGCTCGACTGTTGCAAGAAGAAATTAGGAAAACGATTCTGAAAATAACACGGCTTTTCTTTCAAAGAAGAATACTTTTAAAGGAAAATGTAATTATTGCAAAAAGCCGGGTCACAAGAAAGTGAACTGTTTTAAATTCAAGCTTGATCAAAAAAGAAGCAGTGAAGAGCAAGCTATGGCAGCAAGAGCATTGATGGCTAACCAGGGGGACTACTATGAGAAGAATTGGTGGTATGTGGATTTCGGATGTACTTCACATAATTATGTGTGACAACAGAGACATTTTTTTTAATTTTAAGTGTCATAATAATAAGGTAACGGTAGCAAATAATGAGGAGTTGAATTGTGAAGGTATTGGGGACATATTATTAAATTTAAATGGCCAGGTGAGAAAGCTTGTTAATGTGTTGTATGTACCAAGGTTATCTAGTAATCTTTTATCAGTAAGCACATTAATTAAGAATAATTTTACAGTGATGTTCAACTGGTGTGGATGTGAGATTCGTGATAGGTTAGGTAAATGTATTGCGGTTGCTTCTATGAATAAAGGCATGTACAGGTTGAATGTGAGTTGTTCAAGTGAGTTTTACGAATGGGCGAATTCATCACTCTTACATAGGCAAGAGGTGTTGAGTTCCACAGTCGCTGTTCAGAGGGCAACACCGATTACAGTTTGGCATAATCGCTTAGGTTATCTAAATTATAGGGATTTAATCTCTCTTAGGGATAGGATGTCTAACGCTTGTATGTTACAGGAAGAAGACCTAAAAAATATACAGGAATGTTTTGTTAATAAGTATTGATATCATTATGATTTTATATTATACAGATGTTGCTAATGTGTGATAAATTGTAATATAAAATAATGAAAGTCAGCAAAGTAAAAAAAATATATTCTTAAATCTCCTTTAACTCACCAGTTTGTAATATGCAAGGTATATTAGCAATATTATGTACTTAAATCAAATCATTAAACAACAAAAGAATAAAAGTATTGTCTAAATTTGGTCTAAATCTGTTCATCAATATATGATTATGATTTTGTATTACAAATGTTGCTAATATGAAACATGAACATGAAGAAAATAGTTTGTAAACTAACTCATCTCCAGCCGAAATGTTTTTGATTTGGTAAAAAGCTAAATTTATAAGGAGCATCGAATTGAAAAATATGTCGCCAGCCTATTGGATATATTATGTGTTGCATTTTTTGATAAGAATTTGCTACAATCTAATAATAAACAAATTTTAAACTAAAGTTATTCAGTTTTATTTAATTACTTACCTTATTATATTTCTATATTTGGGATTAGCATTTTCACTTGTACGAAAACTCAGTAAGTATTACTAGTAATAAGTAATACTTACGGAGTTTTCTTACAAGTGAAAATGCTAATCCCAAATATTCAAATTGAACAACAAAGATCTATTTTGTATTTTCGCGCTCCATGCTTGTTGACAGGGTAATAAAACAGATGTCAGCACTGAAATCTCTTTGTATGGAGTTGCCATTCTTCTCCGCCAGGAGTATTTATATTCTTTGCACACTGCAACCAGCAGTGTGACCAGATTAAATTTTACAAAAATACCGAGGCACCTCAAAAAAATACTGAAATATACCGACTTACATAGGACAGATATACCAATAAAAATACTGATTTTCTTAACACGTTTTATTTATTCATCCTCACAATAAATGTTAGAGTTATATTTTAACATCCTTTTCGAAGGATTAAAATTTACACAACCTCCTTCATCCTTAACACCTTGCTTTGTTTTTAAAATTGCTGACACATTTTTTGTTTATAAATCTGTTTCTTTGGTCCGTTTTTATTAAATTTATCTGTGAAAATATGCGCTCGCATGCAGCATTCGACACCGGTATACATAGCAGAGATTTACTAAAACTAGTTATATTTTTGTATTTTAACATGCCATCACTGTTAGAAATTTTACCAACTTCCACCCAAAATTGTTCACATGAGATGGGTGAGCCAGTGCTCGAAGATTGTAACAAATCACTTACTTCGCGATCAAACTTTAGGGCTCTATATTCTTCGTCAATTAACTGCATTTGTTCTGGCAGTACTTCGCATGGGAAAGTTTCTATCACATTTCGTAAACTGCGAAATTCTTTATGCACGGCAGTGTGTGGGTCAAGAAATTTCAGTTCTCGAAAAACTGGATTTTCAAAAGGCAAACGTGATTAAAAATTAAAACTCAATTATTCAATGATTGGCACCTTCTGAAAAACTCAGCAATCTGTTCTTTCATGTTTACATTTCCTCTGTGTTTGATTAATTCTTGGCCTACTTGAATACCTAAGTACATATCTTTCAATGGCAAATAATTTACATTGGACTTTGGGTCTAACGTAAATACATTTTCCGTACTTTTGATGTAATTAGTTTTCATGAAGCAACCCAAAATCGACAAGTACATACTAGATGCATCATCATACAGTCTATCAATGCTCGGATAGTCGCCTTGAAAAATTATGTTAAATTTGTTTACAATCGGCAAAATGTAGTCTAAAAAGTAAAAGTACAATTTGTTTATATCAGAGGTAAAAGAATTATATAAAAATTCTGATGACATATTGCGATCACTCAAGTATTGGTCTTGAAAGAACAATTGCAATGCCCTCCACTGCTCAGTAATTCTACTAATACAGGCATGAAGTGAAAGCCACCTTATGTCGTAATGACGCAACATTCTGTGATTTTCAGTGTCTGTGAAATTTTGGAACTCAGCAAATTCTCTTTGACGCTTGCTGCTTTGAGAAAAATATCCATATACTTCTTTTACTATCATGTATAAATCCGGAAAAGTCCCCAATGTTCGCGTTCCGGGGAATTCCGCAAACATTGTCGCAAAGACGATCACTCACGACGGTGTTGCCATAACGTCAACCAAAATATACCCAAAAATACTGACTTCCAGCAATATACCTGAAAATATTCTGATGTTCGGAAAAATCGATGAAATATACTGAAAAAGTATTAAAATACTGAATCTGGTCACACTGGCAACCAGAGAAAAAAGGGACTACAACTTAATTTATTGCTATTTATCTTTCCATAGTAGTAACAGTAAAACATTTTATTTTATAACCAGTGTTGCCACATGAAGTAGACGTGAAATCTGTATTTTCATTACAAAAATCCGTATAAAATCCGTATTTCTGTTTTTATTGAAATTCCATATAAATATCCCGTATTTTGATTGAAATTCCGTATGAATTCCGTATAAAAATTAAACGTAACATTTTTGAGTCAAGATTTAAATCAAAAGAGGGTGATTTCCCTAAAAGTTGTTCAGTAGTAGCGGGACCGTTATCGTCAAGATACATAATTTATTTCTTGGTTTCGTCTTCATTGAAGAAATTTTGCTGTACTGCCGCACTACAGTGGACCAAACTCACCAGCGTTGTGACGAAATTTGTTCAAAATTAGGTCAAGAAGGCTCGAAAACGGTGTCCTTTTGAAGCTAATTCTGTGTTTAGAGTAAATCTGTATAAAAATCCGTAATATTGATTCATCCGTATTGAACTCGCAAAATCCGTACAAATACGGACAAATCCGTATATATGGCAACACTATAACCTCAAAATTAGTGGTGTTGCTACATAGATGAAATAAAAGTACACATATATTTACATCAGGACTAAATATTGTCACGATGTGATGAGAATTCATAAAAAGTTTGAAACTGTTTCAAGACCTGAAACCTCAGGTAAAGAAAAATAATTGCGTAAATAAAACTAAGTAGGATTTAATTACTCGATGAAAAAAATAGTTTTAATAAGTTCTAGACTCGCCCTCCTTGATAATACATCATGAAATAAATTAAAGTTGTATGAATTCTGTGTTATTGCAAATCCGCCAAAAGAATGCACACGTGGATGGAGATGATTGGTATGTACATACAGTAATGTTATATTTGAATTAACTCCGAAGAGAGATCTTTAACAACACTAGATGTAACAAAACAAATGCAAAATGAATGTTATGAAATTAAAAATATAGCAGTTCTCTTTACAAAAATTCAAGTTCTGATTCCGACAAAATATACCTACAAACAGTAGCTAATTATCTAGTTGCTTTGAAGGTATCTTACTTAGGTAAAATGAGGCCAATGGCAACATTACTCAAATGTCAAAATGGCCTCTTGACAATGACAATTGTTAAGGTGTTTATGAAGATAGCTACTTCTATTATATTAAGATAACTGAAAGAAAAACTGACTCGATTCAAAACATATTCTCAGCACACCATTTGTCTTGTAACTGATGTAACTTTTCAACATTATCTGCACAGTTTCTGCACAACTACGTGAGTTTTAGCTATACACGCGCTGCTGCCTGTTTCCAGATATGCCGAATCGCTTTGTACGTCGCTCGCGGATGAGACGGGGTGGTGTCTTTAGTGACCAAAATAGAGTACCTAACTTATTTGTAAACAATCACTTGAGAAAAGCTAGGTATCTCACGTGTACAATAGATGGTTTACGCACCTAAGTAAATAACACAATACCTAGGTAAGCAACGCAGCAAATCAGGGGCACTATTTTTTAATCACTCGCCTCGTTTCGTCGAGCGATATATTCGTTGATTTGCGCAACTTTCGCTGAAATGTAGTGATGAAAAAGTTCGGAAATCATTAGAATCCGCGCAAATCAATAAAAGATATCGTTCGTTCGACACGAGGCGATCTATTCAAAAATCGTGCGCCAGAGCAAGACATGTTGTTCTTGACGTCGCATCGCTCTTATCTTGCTCGTTACAGCGCGCTGGTTTTCGAAGTGAAAATTAGTAACCTGACGAGCTGTTATCTGTACAAGTACCTTAAAATACACCTGACACCTAATTATAAAACAAGTTTCGATACTTACTTGTTAGCTGTCGGGAAAATTATGTAGCCTATATTACTCAGGGATACAGCAGATAGTGTTCTAATGGTGAACATTTTTTAAAAATCGGGGTTCGATCCCCAGTCGGGGCAAACATTTGTGTAAAAAGCAGATGTTTGTTCTTGGGTCATGGGTGTTTGTGTTTGCCTTTATGTTTGTTCCAAGGGACCCACGACACAAGGGAAAACCTTAGTGTGGGCCTTTGAGTGTGTAGCGTTAAAAATAATAATGGTGAAACATTTTTTGAAATCGGTCTAAGTAGTTGCTTTTTAATTCAATCGTTACAAACATACACAAACAAAAAATCTTATCTCTTTACAATATTAGTGTAGAATACGTAGATAGAATGGACGACAGCACGTAAAGCTTGTCAAATTACAATTTAACAATAAAAGCGGTTTTGGAAATAAATTGTTAAGTTTGTTGTGCCTATAGTAGCCACAATCAAGAGCACGCTGGAGAGTATAAGTGTGATTGTAATTCTTATTGTACGAAATAAGAACGGTACAAAGTCCAAGGTGTCAAGTTTGACGCGTGTTTCACTGTACAAGGACGTTGTCACTCGCGTGTCTTTTAAGATGTTCGCCAGTCTCGTTTTAATTGATATGATAGCGGTTGTGGAATCAGTCGTATGTTGTGAGGTTGTTTCACAAAGTTACTTAGTGCCGTTTTAAAGGATTTTCATCATGGAAATGAAAAACACCAATCATGTGAGTAGAATTTGTCTGGCAAATGGTTTTTCTTTTCTCAGTTGTGGGATATGGTGGGCTTTACATGTGGTTAAGATTTATTTGGAAAACGGCGTATATGCCTTTTCTTGGCCAAGTTGTGGTATAAAAGTAGGCCTTTTGCTGGCGCTAATAATTATTTAGGTATGAGAGTAAACGCATTCAGCAAGACTGCACAATTTTCCTAAAAAACTAAATTACTTTAAATTAGTTAGTAAAACTTTAGGGGGCGATTCTTCCAATGAAAGAACAAATTTCAGGAACCTAATGAAATTCTCAAAAAAAAATGTGGGTCCTCATTTGTTTTTTATTTTTATTTATTAACAATGGGTGCGCTCTTGACCACAATCTAGCATAAAGGCGAAGATGCAGTCGAGGATGTAGCAAGCTCACCCAGAAGAAGCCTACTCGTATCACTCGAACTTTAAAGAGATGCGGGTATTTAGCTCGGAAATACAGACGCAGGCAGGGAATTCCATTCCTTGGCAGTGCGCAATATAAAAGATGATGAAAAGCGCTCAGAGAGGGTGGAACCTCGTAGTGCGTATTTGGCTGAACCATCCCAAAGTTGGCTGCAATACCCGATGCACGATCGTACCTGTGCCTTATTACAGGAGTTGATCGGACGTAAAGTATTTTGCCCAGCTTTTTGGCCACGGTTTAGGCTTTAAACTCGATGAAGGTGCCGAAGTTGAGGTTGGCCGACGACTTCGTGCCAAGAAGTTCTAGCTCACCGCTTAATAGGAACAGATGTACCTCGAAAAGTACGAATCAATTTAAGCGGATTCCGTTTCGCAGAGAACAGACACGTTTGTGTTTTGGCGGCATTGAAACTAACCAGATTTTTGTCACCCCATTGGGAGACCAGACTTACTCGTAAGGTTGAATTTAATTGCCCTACCAACGCTCTCCTCTCTGATACAATTGTTAGAAATCAGCCTATTGGCTTTTCCGTAGTATGAAAAATTTACCCATTTTCTTACTATGATTAGAAACATTTATAAACACAATCTATTTTTGTAGGTGTTGTAAAATGTTACTAATAAACATTTTTAAACAAATTAGTCAGCGAACATTACGGATGTGTATTATCCCACTAAATTGAACAATGTTCAATAAGGAAATATGAAAAAAAAAATCAGAGATCTCGTGCCTCACACGACTGTCCAAGGTAGTAAATTCAAATGAATCTACGGAATTCGAAAAAATTTCGTTCTGACTTTTTTCAAAAAGGTTAGGCTACTGGGAAAACCCTTAACCCGATCGTCTTTGTTTTATACTCAAATAATTGTAGCTGACTAAATTGTCCAGAGGAGTGTTTTTACAAATCTTTGATATCATTGTTGTTTGGTACTATGCCCCCCGTATAAATAAAACAGTACCTATAACTTTTAAACTAAATGATCTATCACGTTGAAAAAACTCAATAACGATTGGGAACAACAGGATGTTCTCATAAAATTAAAAGCGAGGGAAAACAACCGCCTCAACTGAAAATAAAGAAGATTTTTAACAGAAATCAGGTTTGTTTTTCGTCAAGTTTTACAAAAAATATAAAAAATTCTCAGTAAAACACAGTTTTTTTATTACTTTAAGTTATTTTACATAGTATTAGCAATCTAATAGTTAAAATTCTTACCTATCAAAGTTAAAAACTCAATCACAACATTACCTATTATTGGGGCGGCAAATTGAATGTTTTCGTTAAAATTGTTCTTATGTTTTCGTTAAAATTGTTCAATTTTTTAACCATGCTTCGGGGATACCATAGCGATTATTTTAAGATGTGGAGGCAAGCTGGACTTGATCCCTATCGCATTTTAGAGGTCAAATTGTAATTTCGATGACTTTTTACTCCGTTTTATGTATTTTTATGAATCCATTTTGGGGGGTATTAAAAATTTACATATGAAAACACATCTACATATTACCTGCTTTCCAATGAGACATAAATCATCAAAATCGGTTCAGTAGTTTAGGCAGGAGCTATTCCTAAAATAATATAAATTTTATTAGAGTAGTAATTATATCCATTTTCGTATGAAGTCTTATGGGAACCCATATTTTTGGGATAGAAGGATAAGCCTTGGCACACTTGTTCTTTAGGTGGATTAGTGTGGTAAACACCCAGGAGTTTGCCTCTATCACCCGATTTTGGGGGTGGGGGGGGGCATGAACTTTTCATACACCGCGCACACTAAGACCAGTCATAACTGCAAATTTCTAGCTACTAGGGCAAGTTTGGTATCGTTTTCCACTATATAAAAGCTGCTCGGTTGATTTTTGAAACAAAAAAAGAGCGTTTCCATACAAAAAAGTTGAATTACAGAAAAAAAAAACATCAAAATTTTTGATGATGACCATAAACTTTACAAATGTAAGTACTTTACAAGTGTATGTTTAGTTTTAATATATTTGAAAAGCCGCATTCGTACAGATCCAAAAAATATAAACTTTCTTGAGATATAAGTATACAAAAAAATATTGTAAAAAAAACATTAACTCAACGCAAAATTAAAAAAAATACAAAACAACTCTAAGGCATTTCTAGCAGACATAGCAGCGATTAATTTAGAATACAATTAGTGTTTAGTGTATGAATCAAGGAAAAACTAAAATATTTTGCAGTTTTAGTCCAGTTTTCTAGATACATAAACTGCATAAATAACTTTGTAACTCTATATATTTATATAGGATTACAAAGTTAGTTATGCAGGTAACTTGGAAATTAATAAAATTTCTATTATTTTGGGAATAGCTCCTGCCTAAACTAATGAACCGATTTTGATGATTTAGGTGTCATTGGAAAGCAGGTGATGTGTAGATGTGTTTTCATATGTAAATTTTTAATACCCTTCCAAAATGAATTCATAAAAATACATAAAACGGAGTAAAACGTCATCGATATTACAATTTGAACTCTAAAATGCGATAGGGGTCAAATCCAGCTTGCCTCCACATCTTAAAATAATCGCTATGGTATCCCCTAAGCATGGTAAAAATTTCATGCTGTTATCACTCAGCGAACAATTTTTCAAATTTCCGCCCAACTATATCAACTGCTGAAGAAAATCCTTGTACCACTGTTTTGCCGGTAGAGAACCTTTTTTATGAGTTATTTTTGTAAAGGCGCGCGGGGTGGAGTGCGGGGAAGCAGTTTCAACGTGATAGATCATTAAATGATCTAATTTTAAACTAAATTTTAGTTTAAAAGTTATACCGTTTTGTTTATACGGGGGGCACAGTAACAAACAAGAATTTTAAAAATGCCATGTTCAATTTATTTTTTAGATTTTTTTTGTATTTTTCCGGTCGATAAAATGAAGCGTAGTTTCCCTCATTTTAATATGTGCACATTATAAAGACTCACACTGAATAACTTGTGCAATTAGATGAATTTGCTTTTGTATGGGAAGTCGAATTTTTTTGTTTAAGAATTTAACTATTTTAAAGTCACCCAATATAAAATTCTTTGGGGTAAGTTTATCAGTATGGTGGTTAAGCCTAGTTTTATGGATTGTTTTTATTTGTATGTGTGAGTGTAAATGTCTACGTGAAATGAACGATCAAAGCTAAGTTATTAAACTCATTAATTACAGATATAAATCTGAAGTACTGAAAACAAGTTGTAATTTCTACTTATAGTTGAGTGATAGATTCAACGGAGTATCAAAGGACTCCTTATTATTTCAATGTCTATCTGTTATGTCATAAAAAGCATTTACAAGGCATTAGCTGCAGCTCAAGCACAACGCGATAAAACACGGTCAAATGTCAAAAAAAGTGTCGAAATGGCAACGCCAGAGGGCGAGCAAGCCTTTGCGCGGTGCCCTCGCGCAATCAAAGTGAAGTTTTACCATCATTGGAGTGCGAGTGGCATGACGCGCAAGTTTGTCGTGGGCCGTGCTGCGTGCTAGGTGTGATTCTTTAGGTTTAAGGCGACTACAGCACCCGATAAAGGCAGCACACATAGGAATAGTGCCATCTCCGTCTCTCAACAGGCCTGGGCCGGCAGTGCGAACAGTGTCGATACACGAAGTTTACGGACTATGAAAGCGTGCGTGCGTAAAAACATGTTCGAAAGTTAGGAAAATGATATTTATGGAAAGGTAACAGCTTAAATCGAAAAATGCGTTAACTATTTATCGAGAGTGTTCAATCACGAGCATTTTGATAGCAAATTCAAGTTCCTGTGTGCATTTCACTATCGTTTTTACAGCTTAAAAGATACACAATATTGGTACTTAGAGGTGACTTTGTGAGCTTTTTCTATCGAACCAAAAGTGCTGAATCATGTTTTCAGCAAACTACTTATTTAGTTTATGTCCTGAATATTACTGTAGTATGTAGTTTTTTCTTGGATTTAATGCAGTGCGTCATGCTTATCTACGCATCACAAAATCGTAATTTAGGTGCTGTAGTCGCCTTAAATACTCATTCTTAATTAGATATTAGTGTAACTTTTAAGATAGTATCCTACTTATCGATATTGAAAAATCTGTTAATTTTTATCACGAATGGGTCCAGAAATAAAGAGCTCAGTATGGATGCGAGGAATCTCGACAAGGTGCGTCTGGACGTACAGTAGAAGAAAGGGGCAGGTAAAGAGCATTTTCGTTCTCATCATAAAATAAAACTATTGTTTTCTAATTTCAAGGGCGGGCGGTGAAAGTGAATTGTTTTAACGAGGATTTAAACTCTCATCAAGTAAAAAAATCTCTACATTTCAATTACCTGCCTAGTATCTAACATCGAAGTTATTTTTTTACAATTTTTGGGAAGGTTGTTCAGTTTGATGGAGAAATACCATTCCTAATAAATAATACAAAGTCACCATGTTATAAAGATCTTATTTTTTTAATTAGTAACATTTATCTAGTGGTATTTTGATGTTAATTACTATATTGCTGTGGTAAACCGCATGCAATAACTAAGATAATAAACACAGAGGTTTCTATGCCTCCTGATAAAGTTATCTTGTTTGAAAATTGAGATTTCAATGTATAAACGAATGATAAATGAAAAAGTACCGCAACAAATTAAAAACATTTCTTTATCTCATGGTCTTGCTGTATTTGAAATACAATTTTAAAACTTATTAACACTTCTTATCGCGATTATTGTTTTCTTTATGCTTTTCATGGTCCTTGCAATGTCATTGAAATACTAAATTAATGCTTTGTTCATTGAATAGATGAGAAATTGTTAGATGGTGATTTAAAAATATAGACTACACTTTTGTAAACAGACATAGGCTAGTATACAGAAGGAGACTCAAGGCTTGATCTATACTTAAGTATTTTTTGTCTCTTTCTCCCACTATCAAAATGACAAAGACGACTACTACTTAAATACAGATAGATCAGAGTCTAAGGTCCGTATTACAGAACGCGACTCAGACTCTGATCTTTACTTGAGTAGCAGTTGTCTTTGTCATTTCGATAGTGACAGAAAGGGAGAATCAATACTCAAGTATAGATCAAGACTTGAGTCTCATTCTGTAATACGGGCTTAAGTCGCGTTCTTTTGCAAATAGACATTATACTGTTAGTCTTCAGACAAATTTGGTAGAGAAACCCATATAAAATCTTAAGACACTACGACGTTTGTTCTAATGTATGGAAAATTTGGGCCAATTGTATGAGAAGTTGGGATTGAGTAACATGACGTTATGCAATTTTCCATACAATTGTACTGAGCGTATAACATACATGAGTATAAAATAAAGATAATTTTGAATTTGAAATAATTTTTTTTTTGGGCAACCTTTCGGGGTGATTCTCATTTCTCCCCATAAATGAGTATAAACCACTTTCCTTAAGGAATTTACATTCATAAGATTATATTTTAATACAAAGGCAACAAGATCATTCTCCTTAATAAGGTAGGACTATAATCCGAGCACGCCTGTGTACTTGTCGCGACTGCACTACAGCACTGAGGTGCAAGTCATCGTCGAGTACATACGGCAGAAGACAAAAGTTCCCTTAGGTCTCCAGAGAGTGAAACCGTTGGAATCGCATCAAAGCATTTGTAGTGCGGTTCCCGACGTTCATGCTGGAGACCGTCATGAAGGAGAGCTTTTGGCCGGAGGGCGTGGTGTTCCGCCGTTACCGAGGGAGATTCCCGGTTGCAGACACCCCTGGAAAAACACCCGGGAAATAGTGTTAGTTAGTTTTATTTTATTTATAATCATATGTAGGTATTTTAGTCTGTAAGGCATTTATATATGGGCCTTAGATGCCTGATAATAAATGATTTTATTATTTTTATTATTATAATAAGGTTAGGACTCACGATAATATCGTGTAGGTCTAGGAATGGTCAACTGTGTGGCGAACTCTAAATGTTCAATTTAGTGGGATGATTTACATCCTTATTTTTCGCTATAATTTAAAACCACACAATAGATACATTTAACTGTAGCACGTCAGGTTTTACTTTTGCTCTACGAAAGCAGGTGCTATTACGAACGACACAAGGGCACCGTCACGTGTCATTCATCTTATCCATCAGATAAGATGATTGGTGTAGTATGGAAAGTCAATTTTTATTTTAATTCCTTGTGATAGAGAAAGTTACGCTCTACGAAAGCAGGTGCTATTACGAACGACACAAGGGCACCGTCACGTGTCATTCATCTTATCCATCAGATAAGATGATTGGTGTAGTATGGAAAGTCAATTTTTATTTTAATTCCTTGTGATAGAGAAAGTTACGCTCTACGAAAGCAGGTGCTATTACGAACGACACAAGGGCACCGTCACGTGTCATTCATCTTATCCATCAGATAAGATGATTGGTGTAGTATGGAAAGTCATTTTTTTTTAAATTCCTTGTGATAGAGAAAGTTACGCTCTACGAAAGCAGGTGCTATTACGAACGACACAAGGGCACCGTCACGTGTCAATCATCTTATCCATCAGATAAGATGATTGGTGTAGTATGGAAAGTCATTTTTTTTAATTCCTTGTGATAGAGAAAGTTACGCTCTACGAAAGCAGGTGCTATTACGAACGACACAAGGGAACCCTCACGTGTCAATCATCTTATCCATCAGATAAGATGATTGGTGTAGTATGGAAAGTAATTTTTTTAAATTCCTCGTGATAGAGAAAGTTATTCATTTTCATGAGTTTCTTTATGACCTATAATTTTAGAATTCACAGCTTACAGTACGTTTTAATCAAATTACATAAGCTCACGCTTGTAATCCTATACGGGGTAGTCAAAGCATCAGTGGTTCAGAATCATTCGATTCCACATTTGTCATAAATACTGAGGGTTATTAGATGAAACATGATGTATGGTGGTGATAGGCTGTTCCTCAGCAATACCCTCGCGCCCCTATTGCTTACTTTTACAGTAAACCTAGGAAGAGTTGGCAATCCAGTCCAGTGTGGAAGTTACAGCCTAGTACACTTAAAGAATTTAATAAAGTGTTGATTTCCCAGACAGCTCTCTCTCAGAGCCAGTTGGAGGCCGAGGGTGCTCCAAAGCCCCCGCCGCAGCCACCACCGGCACCGGCACATGAGAAGAAGAAGTACATCCTTCATTCTGAGAAGGAACCTTACGATTTCGCTGCCCAAAGATGTATAGAAAAGCCTACTAAGTAAGTACGAAATTATAAATAAGATGACGGTTTGGTTTCAATACTCAATACTCAATCATTTATTGCTTTCCATGGTTTTTACATAGGTGACAAACAAATAACATTTCTGAGAGCTCATGGACCCAGGCTGGGCACGCAATTTTATTTGAGAGACGAGGACTCATGTCAAACATTTGTCGCTAAAACGAATAAAAATATTGTCTTAGAAAATTGTTATAATTATTACTTATATTATGTCATGCGGTTAATATTCTTAAGGGTACTAAATGTTAATTAATGTTATAAATAAAAAGAAAGCAGTATTAGTAGGCAATAATTAAATGTCCCAGGTATAAAAATTAAATTAAATGTCAGTTTTAATGCGTAGACAATGGTAATTAAATAAATATAGATAATTGTAAATTAAACGATATCATTATAATAAAAATAATAGGTTCATGTCAATTATTATAAGAAAAAATAAGAAAAACATAAATTAAAATGCCTAATGTCAAAATTTATCTTGTAAATACTCGTCAACAGTATAATAACATCGTATAAAAATTCTTCAAGATTTAAAATAAATTGTTTTTCTTTTAATTCAGTTTTAAGGAAAGTCGGCAGTTTATTATATATTTTCACCGACATGCTTAGTGGGCCTGTCTGTTGAGTGTAGTTTTAGTCTAGAATTAGGTAGTAATAATCTGTCCCCGTCGCGCAGTGTATATTTTGTAGGTATGTCTTTTCGTGTTCGGTAAAAATCAGGGTGTTTTCTTGTGAATTTGCATATTTCCAGTATGTAAATTGATGGTATTTACATCGATAGTTGTAGAACGGTCTACAACTATCGATGTCTATATATATATATATATATATGTTTTTTTAATATGCCAAGGGTTAACTCTTGACTAAGTTATAGATGAGGTCGACGATGGAGCGAGTTATCCCAAATAATGCCTATTTAAAGCACTGTTACTTCTATACGCACCGACGGAACACAGCAAGCTGTTTGGCGTTAGACTTCGGTAGAAGGTTGGTCTCGAACCAGATGGCCCTTTACAGAGCCTACCACACCGCATGAGACCATAGGGACTCACCTAAGACTCAGAACATATTGAGGTGCCATTGCCTAGAATGGATTGCTAGGAGGAAAGAGATGGGGTGGTGTTGTTCTCGAACGATCACCACACGGTGGAAAAGATTATCTGCTTATAGGATTTGTTGGGATTTTCTTCTTGTGGTATAGGTATAGTCAGGTGTGTGGCGAATTTGGCTAACTTCTGTCAGAGTTTTCAAACCGCACAAAATGGCCTCTGACTTGGTTTAAACGTCTGTAGTCAATCGATAATAGCCGGGACCGACAGCTTAACATGCGTTGTTAGGATTTAAGACGGTGATTCATACGTTTTAACGCGTCTACTTAGTAAGTTAGTCGAGAGCTGCATGTGATGTAGTAAAGAAAGCTTTGGTTTGGTCATTCCAAATAAGAAGAAACTCAGAGGACTCGCCTCATGGTGGACAACCTTTACCAAAGATAATGGAGCGGTCACAGCTGAATACGCAGACAGCCCAGAGCAAAATGTTTTGGCGCGCCTCAAAACGAGGAAGGCCGACCCCAAATAATGGGAGAAGAAGAAGAAAATTACTTAGTAAATGGAGAATTTAACTAATTCTAAAGTTAAAAAGATAAGAAAGACGAATTTTTTAGGATTTTGTGTTGGAGGCTTTTTTTTTTCTGATACGCATTTGAACAGAAACAGACACATTTCAAGATACAATGTTAGCCCACAATTGTCACACAAATAATTTGACCTTCACAATGAAGAACATGCTCGAACGGTTGTTGAGTGAATTTAAAACAATTACATTCACATTAGTATCCATGAAATGTATTGATGAAGCCAAAGTAAGTTGTAAAGACGTATTCATATTAAAGCGGAGGCAGATAGGTACTGAAATACTGAAAAAGCCCCGATAACGCTACACACTAAGGGCCCACACTAAGGTTTTCCTTGTCCTGAGGGCTCTTTGGGACCCGAAAACAAAAGTATAGTATTTTATATATTTTTATAGGAACCTGAAATAATTAAAAAAATCTGTCACAAATTATTCAGCGTGTAAGGAACAGCTTAGCAAATACTTAAATGTTAATCTATCAGTAACCATGACTGACACAAGTATTTTTTTTCTCTAGGAAACGTCAAGTTAAAGAGTTTCGGTTATACTTAGATACACCATACTTAGATACAGCAAATCGATTGAAGAAATTTGGCAGTTTTGGATAGCATGATGTGCTGTTGACCCTACCTTATCTCGCTCGTTATAGCGCTTATAACGAGCGAGGTAAAGTACATCATATTCTCATAGCGGCGCGGTGCGGGACTCGATTTTGCGTTACGTTGCATAGCGCCAAAGTACAGGGACAACGGCACATCATGCTATCCAAAACTGCCAAATTTCTTCAATCGATTTTCAATTTTATCTTCAAGCATTAGAGTTTACTATCCATTGGGGAAATTTGAAAGTTTGTGGTAACCTGATGTGCCTTTGACTGTACATCACATTCTCATAGAAATAGGTAACCTGACGTGCTGCTGTCTGTACATTGCTGGTTTACGTGTTTAAGCTGTCATAATAAATTTAAAGGAATAAAATTTATAAAAAATGAAAAAAAAATCTAATTTGTTTTTTTTTTCCGTAGAAGAAAAATAAATTTAACTATAAAATCATTTAGAACGATTGTCTGGATTCAGGGTTTACATTTTTGCTAAGCTGTCCCTACACCTAACCATAACTTAAAACGTAAAAACTGCTTTTCACAAATTACTGTCTGCTCCCACTGAGAATTGTATTCCCGCTAGGTCACCCACGCAGTGCAGGAGAAATAGTAATGACGAGGTCTACTTCGGTCGAAAGGTAATACCTAAGTATACATAGGTCGTACAACGATAATTACAACGTACACAGAGGCAAGGAACCTGATGGGTGACCAAAGTGGCAATCTATCACGAGCGTTTCCATGCTTCGGAGGGCACGTTAAGCTGTCAGTCCCGGCCGTTGTCGACTGACTACAGTGTTAAAACCATGTCAGAGGCCGTTGTGCGGTTCGAAAACTCTGACACCAGGGTTAGTCAAGTTCGCCACACACTTGACTATACCTACACGATAGAAGTAGGTACAACGAGAGTTGAGGCGAACATGGTAGTTATTCTAACAGACTTAATATTCGCATTTAGGCTGTTTAATGTACACAATATTATTAACAAAAGGAGGCAACTATCAATTAATTGTATTCAATTATCCTTTAAGCAAATATTACGTTTGTGGGTACCTAAACTCGTCTTAACTATCGTCACGCGACCTATACTACACAGAATGGATGTTTGCAAACTGGTTCTTCAGAAAAATGTCACTGTGTTTTTATTTTGACGAAGCCTGTTATGGATACGTTTTTGTACTTTTTTTAACCATATAAATATACATTTACATTATTTAATAAAATCAAAACACGTTTTCACAAACAAAAAGCACTTATACAAAAATTAAAAAAAAAGACGATGTCAAAACAAAATACGGTCGCTCCTGGCTCCTTTTGAAAGAATAGAAAATGTTGACCTTAAATTGACTTTAACTTTAAATTACCTTTCGAAAAATAAGGATGTAAATCAAGCCTTGAAACTGGACAACTTTCCTTATGGAACATATAAGTCGAAATGTGAAAAAAACTTTTCGCGTCTCCATACAACTTGTGTGATAAGCTGATTTTTTTTGGCATGTCCAATTTTTGTTTAAATAATTTCATATAGGTTCCTTGGGGAAAGCAGTGCAGTTTCATGAGGAGAATCACTTAAAGTTTCGCTCGCAAAAAAGTCTCCCCATATACAATCTCATTGCTTCTAAAATTATTTAGTTTTAATTATGTATGCAATTAGTTATTTTAGGCTATAAGTTTTCCTCATACAATAAAAAAATATATATATCCATTCACTTTGTGCAGCAGCAGTCTTTTACGAATTTGCGATAGATGCTTTAATGAATTCTTATTGACCTACTGACTTCCTGAAACAAATCTAATGTAAAACGATTGATCTAGATGCGATGACATCACAGATATTAAATCACAATGTTTCAGCGTGATCGAATCAACGGGCCATCTCATCAAAGGTTGCCTTGGCGGGGGTATACTTGGCATTCACGAGGCCTATATGAAATGTGGACTCTGGACGTCCCTAGCAGTTACCATCATCTTCGGATTCTACATCACTTATTGTCTACATGTAAGTTAATCTTCTTAGATAGACATATCAGCAGCTCGAGCATGATGCGCGACAAACTCGCGCGGCACGCCACTCGGCTGATGCTGAAACTTCATTTTGATTGTGCGTGGGCACCCTCTGGCGTTGTCAATGACTTGCTCACCCTCTGGCGTTGTCAATATTGACATTTTGATCGTGCTCGAGCTGCTAGTGCTTCTATTTTCTTATAAGTCGATTTTCAAAAGACAACAACAAGACAGACACTTTTGGACGAGAGACAAAAAAATAAAAGCACTGTAGATAGATAGAAACAGGAAACAACGAAGCGATTACAGAAGGGTTTCGTTCGTTTGCTACGGATCCTACTAGGGGAACTCCACAGGTAATCTTGAAATATTGAGAGAAATATTATTATTTATAATGAGATGGGTTTAACCACAACTTTACAAAGGTCATAGATAAGGTCGATGATGGAAAGAGTTAACCCAAAAAATGTCTATTAAGGCATTGGAAAACAGCAAGCTGCTTGGCGTCGGACTATAGAATGCCACCTCAAATTCAAAACAAATTGATTTGTCGTTGCCTTGGATGGATAGGAGGCAGGTCTCATTTATTTTTCCTTAGTCACCTCTTATGCCACCAATGGAAAGAGATGGGACGGTGTTATTCTCACTCAATCACCAAAATATTTAAGTGTATGTTGGAATAAATAATTAAGAATAACGACATGGTTACTTCACAGATATTAGTAAAATCAGCACAGACCCTATACCAGCGACTTCATTTGACAGATATGTCGTATCCAGATTTAGCAGAAGCATCTTTAGAAGTCAGCCCTTTTCCTACTCTAAGGAAATATAGTAAATGGTTCCGGTAAGTTGAGTAAATTGAATTTATATTTTGATCTACTCAAGTATGAGATTTATCAGACAAATAGCGACTTGTAGGTAGGTATTTTAGAATGGTTCGACCTCAAAATAATTTTAGGCGCTCCGTCCACTTGAATCCATACGTGAATTATCCGAAGTAAAAAAAAAAGCTTGTTGAATCCGATTCTGAATGTCGCCAACTCGAATTTTTGCTCTTTTGCTCAACCATTGTTTTTTTTATTGTGATCAGTCCGTATAGTATTACGTCCATACCAAGTAAAAAGTTTTTTAAAATATATTTTTAATTGGTTTTAATCTTTCAGATACGCGGTTGACGTCATTATTTGCATCGACTTATTCGGTGCATGCTGTGTATACCAGATTATCATAGCAAAGACGATAGAACAGCTGGTTGAAGGGGAGGGGACAGAGAGCATATCCAGATTGAGGCTCTACGTTTTGTCTCTTTTAGTCCCTATACTGTTATTGTGTATGATCACCACCCTCAAGTATTTGGCGCCTTTTACTTTGCTTGCGGATCTATTTATTGGTAAGAGATGGTCATTGACAGAAGCTTTGCATGTTGAATAATTGAGAGGAAAATAAATAAATAAAATAAATAAATAATAAGTTTATTTGACACTACAAAGATAGCCAGCACATTAAAATATTTAACAAGGTTTGTCCACTGAGCTATATTATTAGGGACAGCAGCCACTTAAAATAGGTTTAATAAAAACCTGTGCTATAAGTGTCTGCTTTACAACTTAAGTCACAATTTCGACACAGTACAGACATTTCATGGCTTAAGGCTACAGGCATTGATTTTAAGTTGGGCTATAAAATCGCAGTTGCACATGTCGGTGTTGGAGTACCTGTGTGTGTTTGAGTATATGTGTGTGTGTGTGTGTGTGTGTGTGTGCGTGTGTGCGTGTGTGAGTGTGTATGTGTGTGTGTGTGTGTGTGTGTGTGTATGTGTGTATGTGTGTGTGCGTGTGTATGTGTAAGTGAGTGCGATAAGGTTTGAGTGTTGGTTTTCAGGGTAAGAAGTGTTGCAAGCTTGCTATATGGAAGTGGACGGAGTAGGTTTTCCGTTTCAATGTAGGAGCATGTCAACAGGTACTGTTTAAGTACCTGCTTGCAAGAGTACGCGTTTAGGTGGTAAATGTTTAAGCTTTCATGGAGGCGACGGTAGAGAAAGGAGCCAAAGAAACAAAAAAAAGGAGTTTCATTTAGAAAAAGCATTGCTAGAATTTCCTTTGAAGGTTTCAGAGCTCGGCGAGGCTTCGCTCTTCCTTAAAATATTCTGAGTAAATTAATAAGATCACGCGGCTGACAGCATAGTTTTTCCATTTCTAGGGCTTACAAAGCTAGGCTAGTAGATAGGCAGCAGAGCGCAAAGTGTGTGTACGTTTTGAAAGATACTGGTGGAAAATTAGCGTTTTGGCTTTGTAGGGTGGGTTGTGTGTGTGGACTGTAGACTGAAAACAAAGCTGTGCTTCTTGGTAGATAGTGGTTTATTAGAAACTAGCTTTACGCCCGGGACATCGTTCCCGTGGGAATTTCGGAAAATTATGTAGCCTATGTGTTAATCCAGGGTATACCTCCATACCAAACTTGATCAAAATCAGTCCAGCCGAAGTGGTGTAACTAACACGACTTTGATTTTATTTGTTTACGTACCTATTACAATTTTAATTACTTAAATGCAATGAGTCGCGAGCACAGTTGCGAGAAGAGAGAGAGCACAGATTACATATTACTAGTGCTGACAAATAAAACTAATGTGGGCACAATTCCCAACAGGCTTCAACCACAACACATAGTACGCTGGGTCAGGACCTTTTCTTTGACCAACGAAATCACTTTTATCGTAACAGTCTTGATGTTTAACTGTATTTGTTTAGGTCTCTCTCAAATATCTACTTTAAACACTGCTCGCTCTATTATAGTTAGTTTAAAATCGTGTAAAATGTTTCAGTGGTTTGCGTAATAGCAACAGTGATATACAGTCTTCGGGTAGCGCCATCTCTAAGCAGCGTGCCAGCTTGGAAGGGAGTGGTGGGGTTCTTCGAGTTCAGTGGCATAGTGGTGTTCAGTATGGAAGGAGTAGGAGTGTCTCTCCCCATTGAGAACAATATGAAGGATCCAAAGAAATTCCCTCTCGTATTAATTCTTGGTAAGTACATATTACGAGGAATTTATTTTTAATTTTTTTAAAGATATATATTTAGTTCAAAGCAAAAACTTCCGTTAGCATTGCTCACATTATTTCACCAGGCGCTTATGACCGTCAAATTATTTTTTGTGAAGTAATGATAAATTGTATATTATATCATAACTTACTGATTTTTCACGCTGCTCACCATTTTGACTGTCAGAGCTGTGGGAGGATATCGTTGTTTTGTTGTAAAAGCAAAACATATACTGTACAACTTTTTTGTGACGGTTTGGGACATGCATTCACAAAGTTTTTGTAATTTTTTCATGTATGTTATTTTTTAAATGAATGCAAGAAAATAGTTTTTCTATCAAAATAAGTACTTTCCTTCGGTTCTAGGCATGTCAGTTGTAGTATCATTCCTGATATTAGTTGGATTCTTCGGGTACTGGGGCTACGGGGAAGCTTCCGTCTCTCCCGTCACTTTAAACTTCCCATCAGAAACGTAAGTAATCTTCCTTAGCTCTGTGTCTCCTTTCAGATTTATAGTACGCTTGACCATATCCTCGACTTCGAAGATCAGTTTATTACAATGGGAACATTGCTATCTGACCTTAGATATAATCCTGGATTATGATAATTATGATAAAGCGTAGCCTGAATGAGAAATAAAGCAATATAGACGCGATCGCAAATCTTATGGCCAAGGTGGTTATGGCTGGCATAGACTGGTGATAAAGTATGTTGGTTAGACCACAGTAGCGCACAGACTAGGCAGATCAGGTAACTACGATGCCGGACGAGCTATGGGCCTTTGCCCTGTGGGACACCGTCTGCTCTAAATTAAAATAAATACCAAAAATAATGGAAGTTCACAAGTTGCCAAGCTGCAGATTTTAAGCGGATATAAAGACAACGCTGCTTTCTTACAAACTGCTAAGGAAAAATGTTCAAATTCTAATTAAATTACAAACGGGTTTTTTTAAATCATAATGAAATGAAATGAATGAAATGAAATCATGTTTAATGCTAAAGTTAAACCTACGATGCAATGACTAAATTAACAGTAAAAAGTAAGAACTACATTAACCTAAGCAAAAGGAGCCAAGCTCAGCATTGTGCTGTACAACAAATTGTACAGCGCTGGTTTTCAGCTTGACCCTGTTTGGTTAACTCTTGACTAAGATCATAGATGAGGTCGACGATGGAGCGAGCTTATCCAGAAAATACCATCAAGTTTCCGTCATTGTCTAGGAGACTAAACAGTGACAGAACACAGCAAACGGTTTGGCGTCGGATTTTGGTGGGAGGGTGGTCAACCAGACGGCCATTTACAGAGCCGCGTTAAACTAGTAATTCAAATTTGCCTTTGATTAAGCCATTTTTGTAAAACGATTACCTTTTATGGACGGATTATACGCCCGTGACTTCACAAAACGAAATTAACCAACATTTTCGCAGATTCCCAACAGTTCTGAAAGTCTTGATGGCATTCATGATCTTCATCACGTTTGCGCTGAACTTCTGGGCTCCCTTCAACCTGGTCTGGTTCTACGTCTCCAAGATCTATGAGCCCAAGAAGCATTGGATCTGGGAGAGGGTGTACAGAGCTACTTTCATCGTCATCATCACCGCCATTGCTATCGCTTTCCCCAACATAGGAAATTTGATGGGTTTGGTAAGTATATACTTAAGTAATAGGTCTTTACTTATGAAATTGCCGTTTTTCATACAATATTTTTGGAAAACTGAATTTTTCTTACTAATGTTTTTGGATTTTTGTCGGAAATACGAAATCTAAATTTAACAAAAATTTGTGGGAAGGTTTAGACAACATTAAGTTAATTTTATCACACTTAGTTTATTGAAAGTTATAATTGTAACAAAGGTACAGCAAAAAAAAGCAATGAAACAGGTAATAGATGAAACGAGCTATATTTGAGTACCTATCACTTTCAGTAATTAGATTGAATGTAAAAAAAATATATATTCAAAATCTCTGTTATATGGCCAAGATTTTAAATAAAAAACTATTTTAGTAATAGTTGTTCAACGAAATAAATTATGGACAAAATAAAGCTTGAAAAAAAATCGGCAATTTCATAGGTAAAGACCTATTATATCAGTCCAATGAACTTTATAAGTGTTTCCTATTTAATTCAAATCTTGCGTTAATTTTGGGACACCTTTTTAAGCTTTAAAAATTGTCACAAATATTTGCCCAATGAACAGTTTTGGTATTCATTTGATTTTGATTAATTCCAGCTTGGCGCTTTCTGCTTGTCCAATATGGGTTTCATCTTCCCAGCTGCAATAGAACTGCTGGTGATCTGGGAGAATCCAGGTCTCGGAAGGTACAAATGGAGGCTTTGGAAGGGCCTTCTGGTCATCCTCATAGGTGTGCTACTATTCGTCGCCGGCACCTATTCTAATCTGAAAGGGCTAATACTTAATTTGTAGTTTTTACAGAATATAAAAAGATATTTCATTACGCTTGTTTTACTTAATACCTATACTAGCTTTCCGCCCGCGGCTCCACTCGCATGGACTACAGGTTATATCGTGCCCAGCTGTGGGATAAAATGTAGCCTATATCATTCCTCAAGGTCTAATTTATCTCTATATTAAATTTCATCAAAATCGGTTCTGTAGTTTAGGCGTGAAAGCGAAACAATAAAACAAACTTACATTCACTTTATAATATTACTAGCATTCCGCCCGGGACTTCGTTCCCGTGGTAATTCGGGAAAATTATATAGACTATGCCATCGGGGATAATTTAGCTTTCTAATGGTTTTTTTTAAATCGGTGCAGTAGTTTCGGAGCCTATTCAATGCAAACAAGCATACAATAAAAAATTTTCTCTTTATAATATTAGTGTAGGTAGGCTAGCTGATCCCCGCGACTTCGCTCCAGTTTTTTTCCTTTTTGTGCTAGAAACCTTCATGGGCGTAGGAACAAGTCACTAAAGTTTCATAATAATCGGATGAATAGTTCAGAAGTACATTTAAGGACAATCATAAGTACTTCCATTGATTTTTATTTAAATACTAGCTTTCCCCCGAGACTTCTTTCCCGTGGACTCATAGGCTGTGTTAATCCAGGGTGTCAAAATTGGTCAAGCCGTGTGAGCGTGAATGAGTAACAAACTCTTTCAACCTCTCGGGTGGTTAATCAGTCCATGAAACTGAACAACTTTCCCAAGGAACATAGATCAAAATACGAAAAAAATTTTTTGAGTTCCCATACAAACTTCATCAGCATATATCGCATTTTGTATGGGAGATCAAAATTTTTTTCATTCGTATTTTGACTTGTGTTCCTTGGGGAAGTTGTTCAGTTTCATGGACTGATTAACCACCCGAGAGGTTGAAAGAAAGATACCTAAAGCCCTGTATATGTACATATAAACAAAGTCGGTTTGTTCCAACACTAACTCGAGAACGGCTGGACCGATTTTCATGGTTCTTGATTTGTTGTATTTGTCTCCGTCCCGAATAGTCGAATAACTATTAAAAACATTAGAAAGTTGACGAAAAAATTCCCACGGGAACGAAGTCCCGGGCAAAAAGCTAGTTTATGATAAGAATGTGAAAGTATGAACAGTAACAGAGCAACAGGAGGTATTTATCCATGCTTATAATCCCTTCCGGGGTGGGCAGAACGCCATGTACTTATGTTCGACTGTATGTATGAATTTTTTTTTTGAAAGCCGTTGACAATATTCATTTAAGTGGGTCGCGAGGGTTTTGCTATATTGTGGTTGAAAGGCTGACAACCTCTCACCACTTACATCATGTTTCATCTTATAACCCTCTGAATTTATTTCAAACGTGACATCAAGTGGTTTGGAAACCACTGATGCTCTGCCTACCTCGATAGGGATTTGAGGCGTGACGTGAGCGTATGCATGCAAGTGGTTTATAATATAAGAGTGTATTTTATCATCGGACAAAGTATTATCTTTAGCGAGTAAATTATATTGATAATTATATGTGTTACCAATTTTTTGTTTACAAGTCATTCCCGTTCCCATTTCCAACTGCAAAAGAATATTTTTTTTGTGAAGTTTTTATATTTTTTATTATAAGATGGGTTTTATAATAAATAAAAAAAATAAATATTCTTGACCTCAAAAATGAGACCTGCCTCCTAGTAATCCATCCCAGGCAACGACACTTCATTTTTTTCTGAATCTGAGGTGTTGTCCTATGGTCTCATGCGGTGTGGTAGACTCTGTAAAGGGCCGTCTGGTTCGCGACCACCCTCCTACCGAAGTCCGACGCCAAACAGCTTGCTGTGTTCCGTCGGTGCGTGGGAGTACCAGTGCCTAAAGGCCTATAAATAGGCATTTTCTGGGTAAACTCGCTCCATCGTCAACCTCATCTTTGACCTTTATAGTCAAGATTGAGGTCAAGAGTCAACCCATCTTATAAGTAAAAAATAATACATAAAAAAATACATACAGTCGAACATAGAACCTCCTCCTTTTTTGAAGTCGGTTAATAAAAATATCTATCAATTAGTTTACCTACTTAGATAACGATTAGTAGGAAACCAAAAGAAATCAAATGAAAAAATGAAGCTTTTGATTTGTTTATTTTAGAAAATGCCTATCAATTTGTTTACTTAAATAACTATTAGTAGAATCACAAATACAAAATCTCCCGAAAAGTTATGTTATTTACACATCATTCTCTATCTATATAAACTTATGTATTACTAAACAGTTAAAGAATGAAACAAAAATCTTGATCTTTGACTAAAAGCGCGAACATACATGCGAAATGGTACCCTTTATCAAATTATGATACTGATATGAAAACTGTTTTTAGGTTTCCGTATCCAAAGGGAAAAAACGGGACCCTGTTACTAAGGCTCCGCTGTCCCTCCGTCCGTCCGTCTGTCTGTCACCAGGCTGTATCTCATGAACCGTGATAGTTAGACAGTTGAAATTTTCGCAGATGATGTATTTCTGTGTGCCCTATAATAACAAATACTAAAAACCAGAATAAAATAAATACCTAAGGGGGCTCCCATACAAAAACGTGATTTTTTTTGCTCGTTTTTATAGAAAGTTGGTCCGTGGCTGTATCTCATGAACCGTGATAATTAGACAGTTGAAATTTTCACAGATGATTTATTTCTATTGGTCCTATAACAACAAATACTAAAAACCAGAATAAAATAAATATTTAAGGGGGCTCCCATACAAAAAAGGTGTTTTTTTGCTCGTTTTTATAGATAAGTCTGTCCGAGGCTGTATCTCATGAAACGTGATAGTTAGACAGTTGAAATTTTCACAGATTATGTATTTCGGTTGCTGCTATAAAAACAAATACTAAAAAGTAGAATAAATTAATTATTTATGGGGCTCCCATACAACAAAAGTGATTTCTTTGCCATTTTTATGGAGATAATGGTTTTTATAGAGTCTGACTCGCACTTGGCCGGTTTTATAGGTAATGGAACGGAACCCTTCGTGCGCGAGTCCGACTCGCACTTGCCCGTTTTATTTTCTTTTCCGAAATCTTTGAAGCACGAGTAAATAGGCTTCTTCTGGGTGAGTTCGCTACATCCTCCAACCGCTTCTTTACCCTGAGCTTCGTAATAAAAAAAACAATATTGTTTTTTTAGACTAACTTTCGATAAGTAATCGTAAACACCTCATTTCCTAGCAAAATGGATATTGCTTGCAGGTAGTATGTTAGAGTAATTTTATAACGTAGTTCTTATAATTTTCTTAACAAGCAACGCCATCTAAGTAGAGAGTACTCAACTTGCTTGTTACTTCTAAACTGTGGTGGCGTTGTAAGCGAAAATATTGAAATTAGATCTAAGATCTTTCTAATTCTTAAATATTTTTGCTTTAAAATGTACCATATGGATATTTTCTCCTAAGAAATACCGAATTGTTTAACTCTTCTGCGTGTCTTCTGGTCCTAAAGTTACTATTATACGTTGGAGATTTCATAGAACTATAGTCATTGTAAACAGGCGTGGGCGGTATCAGTTGATTACTATCAAAACTTCTCATAGGATGCGGAAAGCTAGGATTTACTTCATAATAAGGCTTAGGAGAGAAGTTGAAACCAAAATAGTTGGGTTTATGGTTGGGTTCAAATGTTGTATACAACTCCCGGTAACTTGTTGGTTCATCTGCGTGTCGCCTATTTCTGAAGTTATCATTATACGTCGCAGGTTGTTTTGGGCCGTAGTTATTGTGCAAAGCCGTAGGCGGGGAAGGTCTCGGAAAACTTTGATTTGGGTCATAAAACGTAGGCGGAAACATTAAATGATTGTTTTCCGGAGCTCTTGCGGGCTTCGAAAAGCCAGAAGTTGCCTCATAAAAAGGAGATGGTATCAATTGATTTCCTTCTAATCTCCTCGAAGGTTTCATAAAACCAATATTTGGATCAAAAAATTGCTTGGAGGGGAAGTAGTTAGGCCTTTGTAACGATTCAATAGGAGAATAGGGATAAGAGTTTGCATTTAAGTCATGCTCAATGTTAATTGGTCTTGAGTCTATGAAACCTTTGTAGGGCATAAGATTTTCTCCAGATCCCAAAGATCTTGGCGGCAATGGAGGTTGAAATGTATGTTGATGGTAGAAAGTTGGTTCTGGAGTTAAGGGAGGATATGGTAGTCTATATTGAGGCTGTGGTGGTGCTATATATTCAGGCCGATTTTTCCGACTACCTGAAACAAGGATATAAATATAGTCGTTTGTCAGTGATAGCCCAGTTAGTTAAAAACCAATTTTGTAACTGGAAGGCTTTGGGTTCAAATTCTGGTATAGGTTTGTAACACTAATTTTCTGATTTATCTATGGTTGGCATGTAACCCGCACATAAGTGAATAAAAACTTTTTGAAAGGCGCGCATGCATATTCCACTAACCCGTATGCGTGCTGGACTATAACCTTAACTGCCTTGGTGGGAACATATATACAACGTGTAACAGAAAGGTGTAGTCATATTTCAGGATGGTGATCAGCCCTCAAGGAACATGGGTCGAAATATGAAAAAAAATGTCACCTCTCCATACAACTTGTCCGATCAGCTGATTGACTTAGTATGAAAAGTAGATTTTTTTTTGAGAACTCGATATGAGTTACTTGGGGAAGGTTGCCCAGTTTCATGGGCTGATCACCATCCCGAAATATAAAAACACTTTCTGTTACACGTTGTATGGTAACACCCTATAGAATCAGCAGGAAAATAATACAATTATTTTTTTTACTTTCTTGTAGGTAACGAAGTTTTTTTATTCTCTTGTTTTTTTACGTAGGTAAACGGGAAAGTGAAACCGGACTTACCTAAATTGAACAATCCCATATCATTGGATTTCGCAATTATAGGCGGCCTGAGACCAAGATTTTCCGGAAAAATATTTTTAGGCATATTATTATCTTGAATATTTGATTGCAAAGACGCAGACATAAGTTTCTTCAAGACGTTGGTGCTCATTTCAGTCGGTGCCAGTCTATCTAGGTCTGCTGGATTATCAGATTGGCTACTTTTAGACGATATTTCTGATGAAGCAGCTGAGCTGCTTTCTGATACTTTTGCAGATTTGTTTTCACTTGTTTCACTGTTCGATGATTGGGTGTCTGAGCTATGTTCATTTTTGTTCGCTGTTTTTGTTTCAGGTACTTCAATTTCTTTTGGTTCTTCGGCAATAGTCCTCTCTGTCGTTCTCTCTATTCCATCTAGTTCTACTTCAGCACTTCGTTCTGTTTGTGAGGTATTCGCCTTTATAGGTTTACCTGCAGATCTTGATTCTGCGATTTCTTCAGTTTTCGATTCTTTCGCAGTTTTTTCTGTTTGATTAAGTTCAGGGTCCGATTCAGCACTTTTTTCTATTGGTTTTTCAATACTTTCCTCAGCTTCTATGTTGACCTCTTTAAGATTTCCTGAAAAAACCCTCGGATCACTCTCTTCTGTAGTTGTTTTTGGCATTTCGTAGTCGTTTGTTACATATGTTTCGGAAACAGATTCTGTTTGTACCTCAGAAACGTTTTCACCGGTTCTATCATGGCTGGCAATAGTTTCATTTTCCTAAAAATAAGATTTTTGTATTAATATCTTTTTTTTAGTAAGCGGTGATAGTCTAGTTGGTATTTAACCAGACTTGAAATCTGAAGGTTTCGGGTTCAAATCCTGGTGCGGGCCTGTACCACTAAGTTCGTCATTTCGGATTTATGTATCTACGGACTTCTAATTGATTATCATTTATTCAGCGGTGAAGGAAAACATCGTAATGAAACCCACACATCTAAGAAAATTCATTTTCAAAAGGCGCGCGGTCCACCAACCCGCATTGGGCCAGCTTGGTGGGCTATGACCTAAATCCCTTTCGTGTTTTGAAAGGAGGATGGGCCTTCGGTGGGGACGTATATGGGCTGATAAGAAGAAGATCTGTTTTGAAATGACTGGAAGAGGTTGATTAATAAGTAACAATGATAAGTGAAAAGGTTTTCACTTCATTCCTTTGCTATCTCAATTTCTCCGTCATTATATGGTCCGAGAACCACTTGACGTCACAGTTTACATAATATTTGTTCTTCAGAGAACTCATTCATATAATTATTATTTTTCAAGAAACAAGCAAGAAATTTAGAACGACAGAGTCTTTGTCAAAAGTAACTGGGGTTCGAACTTGGTACCCCAAGCCTACGATGTATACCTATTAAGCGTTAAATAATCGACTTATGGAACTTTCGCGAAATGCTTAAATAAAAAAAGTAGTCTTACGTCAGCTGCAACTACAATTGCTAATGCCACAAACAAACAAACAAAATTCATTGTAATCACAGTGTTTCCAATACGCTTCATTAGATATTGCGTCCGATACTAATCCGTACAGTATAACATGTGAATTGAAACTGACTTTGGAATCCAAGTGAGTAAGAAAGTTTGATTTAAAAACATGTAAATTGATTTGCAACAGGAGACTTGATAGAGAACCATAAATGGAGCCAATTGTGGCATACATAATGTGCCTATATGGAATTACCGGTTATTAATTTTCATGCTACTCAATATGCGATAGAAAATAACGCAACATATTATAAAACATGGTTTTTTTTGTTTGTTTGTTGGTTAGACTGATCAAAGTTGCACCGCCAATTTTGTATCAATGATTAATTAATGCTATATAGATAGGTGTACTCTCACTCAAAAAACGGTGCAACTCAAACATAAAACTTCTTGAAAAATTAAACCAAGAATTTGTCATGTATAAAAGGCTAGCGCTTAGCTTTAATTTTTTTTGTGAAAAGGTTCATAACGTATGATTATAGAGTGCAGGCATGTAGGTAAACTGATGTACGGCCCTCTTTACATTATTTGTCGTCATGAGGCGCTGATTATACACGATCAAAGCAACGTAGAATGAATCTTAATAACTACGAAGCCAAATTTTTTTTTGCCGAAAATAGAAGCATGAAGATGGAGGGTGGGCGAAAAAAAAACATTTGTTCCTTTTTTTAAATTATACATTGCTTTGATCACCACGTCGTCGTCACGCTACGTCACTTGTGTATAACAGCACCTGAGGAAACCCGTACATTCAGGAGACTGAATCTGGTCAAGTTTCACGGAAAGTCAGATTCCAGTTGTTCCACTGTAATTATTTTACTTAACCTAACATATTTTGAGCATTTTTTTATGAGATGGGTTAACTCTTGACCCCAATCTTGACTAAGGTTATAGATGAGGTCGACGATGGAGCAAGTTAACCCAGAAAATGCCTATAAAGGCACTAGTGCTCCCACGCACCGATGGAACACGACAAGCTGTTTGGCGTCGGACTTCGGTAGGAGGGTAGTCGCGAACCAGACGGCCATTTGCAGAGCCTACCACACCATATGAGACTATAGGAAAACAGCTCAGCTTCAGAACAAATTGAAGTGTCGTTGCCTGGGGTGGATTTATAACAGGCAGGTCTCATTTGTGTTTCCTTAGTCGCCTCTTACTACACCCACGGAAAGAAATGGGGTGGTGTTATTCTCAACCGATCACCACACGGCATCCTTGATATTTTGAATCATGGACCATTGACATTATAAAACCGTATTCCAAAGCAGTGGTCAAATCGGAGTAAGGTACTCACGAACCCGAACGCATTTCCTTTCAAATCTTGCAATATTTTTACAAGCTTTTATTTAACTTACTTTGTTAGAATGGGTTAAAAATTTTTAAACCATTTTCAACCACCTGATGTTGTCTGATGGAGTGATGGACTTGAAATTTGGAACAGGTCCTCATTTAAGTTGGATGACAATTAATGCACTGTTTTTGAATTTGTCTGACGCTATCTTCAGACGCTACTTCATAAGAACTTTTATATTTTTCGCCGTAATAGAACGAAATGAGGAAAACTTTTACGAAACGGAACAATGATTTCACGAACCAGAACGGCGCGGCAGCGCGGCATTCCGGTGCGTTCCGGTGCATTTTGAGCACTACCCCGCAGTAGAAAGGGGTCCAATTGTCGGCCGATCTTCAATTTTTTTTTGGTGGAGAGGTGGAGAGGCTTCTGAGGTGGTCCCATTTAAATTTTATCGAAATTGATTTAGCTCTTTTTAAAATAATCAATTAAATCAAAAACACATGCCTACTGTAGGTAAGATGTGTTTTTGATTTGTGGTTATCTCCTGATGGGCATTTTTGGAAGTGAACTTGGTTAATTCTTACTTTTTAAACATGGACATTTATTTATTTCATCGCCTGCGTACCTACTGTAATGAAAAACATTGGAACGACCCATATGCTGGATTAGTATCAGTTGCCCTCAATGCCGATTGCCCATGTTACATTTGCGCCTTTTCTCAGTTGGCCTCGATAAATTTTATTAAAAAATATATATATACTTTATTCGGTAAGAAAACCTCAAAATGTGTAGATATCAACGTGTTTATTTATTCTATACATTAGGTGAAACTAAAACATTCAAGAAAAGACATTGTTAGAAAATAAAATTACGTTATGCAATGGGAATTCTCGCTTTGCTCGTGTTATAAGTGGACGCTTGTTATATATTACATACCACACTCGTGTCGTTAACTATTACCAGGTAAACCAAGTCACTGGAAAGAAACTAGCTGAATCAGCTTTGACATCTTACAAGCGATAAAAGTCTAAATGGAAGAGCGTAAAACAGTACCAACCTACTTCATATTGACTGGCATGCCAAAACCAATGGCAAATGCGTCATTTATGAAACAAATCGTATTATTTTATATAACAAAAATTTTATAATATAACACACATAATCGCGTTTGAGGGCCGGTTGTGTGAGCAGTGGGTCGTCCTCTCAGTGCCACGCCATGTCTCAAAAGATAGTGTAGGTTAAGTCAAGTGTCTAGCGAATTTGACTAACCCTGGTCTCAGAGTTTTCGAACCGCCAAATGGCCTCTGACTTGGTTTAATGACTGCAGTGAATCGACAACAGCCGGGTCGGTCCCTCAACGTGCTCTCCGAAGCACGGAGACGCCCATGATAGATTGCCACTTAAGTAACCCATCAGGTTCCCTGCCTCTGTGTACGTTGCTTAACCTCACTGACCGGTTCAGATCAACGAGCGCCACTAGGCTGCGAGGGATACTTCTGTACTGTTATATGTATCGCGATGTGATGTTTCGTTCTAACACATAACAACATTATCCCACGCACGTATATGCTAACCTCCACTTGACATCCCTAAATGTATTCACTTGTCATCCCTCAGACTTTCTTGCCTATTCTTCTCTGGAGAACACTGCACCTTTGCGAATAGGCGTAGAGTTAGAAGGGTCAAAAGATTGTATGTTTGTATGCATTAAATGTAATCTTGACTTATTTTAAGTGGCATCCTGAACGTCCAATAAAAAAAATATATCTATTTTATTCTATAACGAATTGGTTTTGTCTGTATAGTACTGAGTTGCACATTATTTGATGATCTCATGGTGAATAATTTTAAAATTTATAAAATAAAAATAAATGCATTGAAATTGGTCCTTTCGTTTAAGATCTATAATGCCAACACACAGATAAATAAATAAAACCTAAAAAAAATGTTAATTGTCGGGGATTAAATATATAAACATGATATCTCAGAGAGATAAAATCTCCACATTTAACATAGCTAATATAATTTTTTTTACCAGCCCATATTATGCTTTAGGTATCTCTCTTTCAACCTCTCGGGTGTTTAATCAGTCCATGAAACTGAATAACTTTTTCAAGGAATATAGGTCAAAATACGAAACAAAATTTCGCGGCGAACGACATCGATATGACAAAGTTATTTCAAAATTATTTGTTTTTTTATTGGTTTATTTTTTTACTTAAATAAAATTCATTGATCGAAAGAGGTGGTCCGTCCCATTGTCACTAAGTCAGGATCTTATGATGAAATTCCAGATGTTTCTTATGTACTTTCTATTATTTACACTAGAAATAGAAAAATAAATACATTTTTTAGAAAAAAATTAAACCGACTTCAAAAAAGCTAAAAATAAAGAAAACATCGCATTACCAACTGATCTCTCTGAAGTCAGTGCCAAGTCAAATAAGTTTGAGACCGCCTTCGCACTGACTTGATGTTGTCTTTATCTTTCGCATTTTATGTTTTTGTGCATTTTGCTGTATAAGGAATTACTCTTACTTACTAAACACAAGCAAACTAAGGATTGATCTCAAGCGAGACTTAGTTAAGGTCTATTTTTTGAAGTGAAAACTTCTTTAGCGGCGTTGTGCACTTTTTGGATGGGTAAAAAATTTTAAACTCGCATTAGGGTCACGTGACCCTGATCGAAAATTCGTAAGACGGAGGGTGAAGTGAAAACTTCTTAGACCGCAAGGAAGTAATATATGTTCAAGTTTTCACTCCTGGACCCGTTATTTTTTTTAACGAATGGGTTCGCTTTTGAACACAATCTTGCTCTACTCAGGGGCGAAGATGTATATTATTCTAGAAATAAGTACCTATGTATTGTAAACAAAAAATTACTTATTCATAAAACAAATTGAATGAGCCGCCAAAGCGAATGGGAATAAACAATGATATAAATAAACAATAATAGATAAATAAATAAATAATGCTGTTGTTGTGTTTTATTCAATTAATAACCATAACACATTAACCACATTTTTGAAGTGAAAACTTCTTTACGGCGTTGGGCACTTTTAGTATGGGAAAAAATGTTCAAATCGCGATAGATGTCACGTGACCCTAATCGGAAATGCGTAGGATAGGGTTGCCACCTTTTTTGAGAGTGAAAACTTCTTAAGCAGCGTTGTGCACTTTGAAGTATGGGTGGAAACCCGGACGGCTGGCAGCCCTATGGTAAAATTATCTCTGTGACAGATGTCAACGATTATTCGCACATAGCGCGCAAATACCGATAGACTATTTTACTGACTTGAAATTAGTCAGTTTGGCGAGTAGAAAAGTTACTAGATTGTAAGCAACAGGTCCAGGTCGTAGGCGAAGGATCGAATCCTGTGAGAATAACGGACTCTTTTTGTGTATTTTGTTTTATTTCTATATTAATGCACAACCTTAATGTTCAAGTTTTCACTTCTGCCGGCACTCCCGGAGTGCAACCCGTCGTTTTTTTTAAGTTAAACCCTTCGCATACAAGGTGGGGTCTAATAAACCCTAGGCAGTTAAAAATCGTTATACTTATTTTCAAAAAAATTCTTGTGCGGACTCTGACGCTTTCAGTAGCTGAATTTGTGAAATTGCTTAAACTGGCCACTATTGGTAGTTAACTGGTGCGCGCATTTTTTAACCGACTTCCAAAAAGGAGGAGGTTCTATGTTCGACTGTATGTATCATTTTTTTTAATGTATGTTCAACGATTTCTCCGCCATTTATGGACCGATTTTCAAAATTCTTTTTTTTTTCGAAAAAATATACTCCAGAGGTAGTCCCATTGTAACCACGTCAGGATCTGATGATGAAATCCTAGGGAAATTGAGGGAAACCCTCAAATTAAATAGGTACTTACAATTTTTCTCACCTACTTTCAATAATTTACACTAAAAATAGGAAAATAATTAACATTTTATTAAGAAAAAAACCGACTTCAAAAAGCAAAAAATAAAAACATTGCATTTAGTGTGCTACCAAATAAGTTTGATAGGCCTTTGCACCGACTTCAAACAGATCAGTAGGTAAGTAGCACACTAAATGCAACGTTTTTTTTAGTGTGCGTTGCATAAGTGTTGCCTTTAGTATAACGGGAGGGTGGTCGCCAACCAGGCGGCCCTTTACAGAGCCTACCACACCGCATGAGACCATAGGACGTCACCTCAGATTGAAAATAAAACTGAGGTGTCGTTGCCTAATATGGATTTCTAGGAGGCAGGTCTCATTTGTGTTTCCTTAGTCGCCTCTTACGACACCCATGGAAAGAGATAGGGTGGTGTTATTCTCGACCGATCACCACACGGCTTTTTTATAAAAAGTTAATTAGGGTTCGAGATGTGTTTTTGTTTAGAGTTGTTTTTATTTAAAGAACCTCAAGAGTGAAGTAAAAATATGTAGATGTATCATTGTTGTTCATTTTTTTTTTAATTTAGTCAGTTTAATTAAAAACATTGCCAATTATCTATTCTTAGGGTAATCATCACCATCATCATCAGCCTGTGTCAGTCCACTGCTGGACATAGGGTTATATCAAGTCTACATTAGTAGTCAGAAGATGACATTTTCGTTACCCTTTTTTCAATAAAACATTTAATCTAAGTATTTTATTATTTTTTATTCAATGCTACTCAGATTATGTTAAATATCAAAAATATGCAATAATAATTAAATATCCCTATTTCTATTTGATTAATAGCGACCATTTTGTTAGGGTATGTCAGACCCCACCTTGTATGGCATGTTACAAATTTTAACCTTGTAATGCCGAGGGTTAAATAACCATTTTATAATAGATAGATAAACTCAAGGAAGAGTAACTTCCTTTTTACTGGTAGTTGAATTTATTGATTATATTCATTATTATGAATATTGGATTTACCCCATAAGTGCAGGAAAAAAAGAGTACAAAATCCAAAGTGTGAAGCTAAACGTGCTCTTGCGCGTACATACCAATGCTCACAAAAAACCAAATATAAACAAACGTTGCGATAATTAATGAAATTAATTAAAATAAGTAAACCGTAACACTAGGTGGAATTGATTACTTTAGTATTTTACTGTTCTTTTCTTTTTTTTAAGTTTACCGTCATGTTGTTACATATTGAAAATTGTATCAAAGTATTTTTTTTATTTTTCCTGACAGTAAGTATAGAAATATTTATATATTGGGTGATCGAAAAATTAAATAAAAATGAATTCGCCACTCGCTAAAAATTATGCGCCTAGCTGACATAGAACGTCGTTTTTTCTAAGAATTTTCTTTAGTTTTCTTGGGGAGAGTTATATATTTTCACGGGAGGTCCTAAAGAATCTGTTAAAAAAAGTACAGTCACCCTTTTTGAAACAGTTTTTGGTGCTGCATAGAATTTTTGATAGTGATTATTTTTCAATCAATTTGTAGAATGTATGCAGCAGAAACGTACCATCAAAGGATTTCCTCTCCCGTCTACTAGCAAACAGAGATCGTGGTCCCGTCGTAGTCTTCCTAGATCCTGAACAGGCCAAGAGTGTAGGATTCAAGTTGCCAGAACCTGAGAAGAAAATTAAACCTGGAGATGTTGACAACTTTGATGTCGCATTCGATGACAGCCCACCATTGCAAGAATACTCCGGTGACCCAGGGGAGAATGATGCTTACGTTCTATACAGCATTATAAAGGTTAGTCATCGTTAACTGCCAACTCTTCCCAGGCATATTGGAGAAGTGGGAGGCGAGGGTTTTGCTGTATTGTGGGCGAAAGGCTGTTAATCTATCACCACCATAGTCATCTTGGTGATCCTCATAATATAATTATGTAAATGTGGCGTCAAATATTTCTAGAACCTCATATGGCGCTCTGCCTGCCCCGACGTTGATTATGGGCGTAAGTTTATGGTGGTAGTGGTGATGGGTCATCGTCAAGGGCGTTACAGGAGCAACCACAGATGTTGAAAGATGAAAAGTTACCATCAAACCATTTCTAACGACGTAACGCCACACCGGTTGTAACGATGAGGTCCCAGCATTTCTGTTTCTGGCTATAGGGTTTGACTGTACGACTAACCGTTTCGGCGGTCCGTCGATCGTAGATTGTGCAGAGTAGAGCCGCTGGGAAGAGTTGGCAGCTGGCATATTCCATGTTTTCCTTTCATTCCCAATGCAGTGTGGAAGCGACCAAATTTCTTTATTAAAAGTCAATCTTCACCTTTTGGATGGTTCCCTTCACCCCCGGTTGCTTGGAAGAAATTGCTCTATAGCAATAAAGCCGGCGTATTGTACAATATATGTCCACCAACCCGCATTTGGCCAGCGTGGTGGTCTATGGCCTAAATCCCCTTCGTATTTTGAAGGGAGGCCCGTGTCCCTCGTTGGGGACGTATTTAAAAAAAATACCATATTAAGTTGCGTGCTTTTGTAACTATACTTTGTTACAGCACTTATATATGTACCTACGTTTTTATGGTGAGCAATGAAGAATGTTGAAGCAAAAAGTATATTTCCCTAACGAGCGTCGTGTTGGATTCTCTTATCTTGTACCTTGTAAACCCACGAAGACAATAAAGAAATTTGATTTTGATTTTTGTATTGTATTCTTGATTTGTTTATTATAAGTTTTTTTTTCAGGCGACGCAAAAACAAGAACAGATGGATCACAAAGCAAATTACGAATTTGAAAAAACGAAAGATATTTTGAGGACGATGTTCGAATCACGATGCGTGACGAGACAAATATGTGAGAATAGATGCGAGCAAAAACCCGAGCCGAAGCAAGCCTGTGAAACGCAATGTCAACAGGTAAAAGTCTCTTTATAACACACTAGCATTCCAGACGACTGACCCATGGTTACACCAATTGGTTCCACTGATGTAACTACTGGCTCGCCTATGAGTCACCGGGATTTCGTTACCGTGGGAATCTGGGAAAATTATGTAGCCTATGTTACTCAGAGATAATAGGATAATACCTAATGGTAAAATAATTTTTCAAATCGGTCATCAAATCTTTCCTCTTTATAATATTAGTATAGACTAGCATTCCGCTCTGGACTTCGTTCCCGTAGGAATTCGGGAAAGTGATGTAGCCTATTTTACTCAGGGATAATGTAGCATCCTAATGTTGATAGAATTTTTCAAAGTCCAGTAGTTTTTATTAGGGTTCCGTAGTAATCTACGAACCCTTATAATTTCGCCATGTCCGTCTGTCCGTCTATCCGCGGGTTCCCTAAGAAACCCTTGGTGCTACAGAGCTGAAATTTGGCATGGTTATACATATAAATTACACCGACAGAACTGTAGAGTAGTCTTAGAAATAAAAATTTTTTCGGGTGTTTCCCGTAGACATGAAAGGGCGATGGATTTTTTTCTCACTGATATCTTCGAGTTGGTTGTCATAGGATAGCTTTTCAAAAGATAGAAGGGGTTTACTAAGAACGTTTTTCGATTCAGCACTCCGTTTACGAAACATAAATTTTTAAATTGATTTTTTTTGTCAAACACAAGTGTCCCCCCCCCCCCTCTACCAGCCAAACGGTTGTTTTTAAAAATGTGACAATATTTACGGTGGTAGAATATACAACAAAATTAAAAGAAAAACTATCACATATAAGTTGGCCTTTCAAGTTTGCGAGTAATAGTCGATCAAGTGCCAAACATTGTTGGGATAATTAATATATTTACTAACAGAGCTGAAATTTGGCATGGTCATACATATTGATTGCATTGCTAGATAAAAAAAAAAATTGAAAAAAATTTTTTCGGGAGTTTTCCATACACGTGAAAGAGCGATGTTTTTTTTTTCTCGCCAATATCATCGAGTGGGATGTCATAGTATAGCTTTTTAAAAGATATAAGGGGTTTACTACCTACATATAAAGAACGTTTTTCGATTCAGCACTCCGTTTGCATAAAAAATATTTTTAAAGTGAATATTTTGTAAAAAAAAATGTGTCCCTCCCCCTCTACCAGCTAAACGGTTGTTTCTAAAAATGTTTAAAAATACACGGTATTAGAATATACAACGAAATTAAAAGGAAAACTATCACACATAAGTTGACCCTTCAGGTTAGCGAGTAAATTTGGCATGGTCATACATATAATTATTGATTGCGCTGACAGATCTAAAAAATAAAACGGTGGAAAAAAATGTTTTTCGGATGTTTCCCGTACACATGAAAGAGGAATGGATTTTTTTCTCGCCGATATCATCGAGTGGGTTGTCATAGGATAGCTTTTTATACGATAGAAGGGGTTTACTAAGAACGTTTTTCGATTCAGCACTCCGTTTGCGAAAAAATAATTTGCTAATGACGACAATGACATCAAAATTATACAGTATCAGCACGCGACCTACTTACAGCAGCTTGATATTATTCCTAACAATAATATTGTCGTATTAAAAAAAAAAATTCGCACTCGCTTCGCTCACGCTTTTAGTACTTCCATTCTGTTGTATTTAGGCCAAAAGTAAAGTGATTTCTGAATCTACAAACTCTTTAAATACATTTGTTTTTTATACTGTAGTATATTTGGGGATTTTAACATTGACTATGACCAGTTTACTACCACTACATAGTGTTAACTATTTTTATACAACCATTTGCATCCACGCGAGGTGGTTCTTAAACAGATGATTTTATTTTTTTCGTTACCATCTTTCTTTGTGATCTCGTGTTTAGACATGATTAGCGGTTTAACCGTAAATATACTCGTAGAATTAAGAAGCTGCACATTTGAACCATGCTGCTACGCAACCCTACAATGCGCGTGGCCCGACACGCTCTTGGCCGATTTTTTAAAGTTTATTCGTAACATACAAAAATAAAAATCTTTCCTCTTTATAATATTATTAGTGTAGATGTAGAAGAATATCGTTCAACGTTTTACAATGCAGTAGCTGAGGAATAAGAAAAATGAAATGAGATGTTTGCACACCCGCGTGTGCAGGATTTGTATCGCACGCGGCGTAAACAAGTGCGTGACGGGTAAACATACGGGTATGCAAAAGTCGCGCGAAGGTTTAATAATTTAATACAAGTTAAAACCTCGCTTCGCTCGTGTTTCAAGGGGGCTGACGTTACACATTACTTAACAAACTTGTACTGTTAATAATTTTAATAACACGTTCGCTATGGTTTACGTACGGTATACCGACTCATGTAAATAGGTTTTCCAGCGCACAGAGAAAAATATTTTCATAACTTTTTTGTTGCTTCATGTGGAACAGATGTTTTTTTTTTATTATGAGATGGGTTAACTCTTGATGCCAATCTTGACTAAGGTCATAGATGAGGTCGACGATGGAGCGAGTTAACCCAAAAAATGCCAATTAAGGCACTAGTACTCCCACGCACCGAGGGAACACAGCAAGCTGTTTGGCGTCGGACTTCGGTAGGAGGGTGGTCGCGAACCAGACGGCCCTTTACAGAGCCTACCACACCGCATGAGACTATAAGACGCTACCTCAGATTGAAAACAAACTGAGGTGTCGTTGCCTAAGATGGACTACTAGGAGGCAGGTCTCATTTGTGTTTCCTTAGTAACCTCTTACGACACCCACGGAAAGAGATGGGGTGGTGTTATTTTCAAACGATCACCATACGGCGGAAATGGCACTTGTTAATAATACGTGCCATTTGCGAATTTTTAACTAAGTAAATTATCTATTTTCAAAGAACTGGAGGTTTACCATGATCGCTTAGCGCGATCCAATTTAGGACCTAAACAAGTCTGCAACGCTTATTCGTACCATGATGGCTTATAAGCGATTCAATTTTGGCGCTGTTGCGATTCAAAGGCAGACCAGCGACAATTTATGTAGACATTTAAAATGGACCATAGACAACCGAGCAGTTCAAAAGCAGCGCCATCATGGTACCATTTTAAAAAACATTCCAATTGCGAAGCAGTTCAAAGTTGGATCCTAAACAGAAATGCTTTTAAACGATCGTGGCAGGTACCCTGAGCTGGACAAGCTCATTCCGCCTGCAACTTTCTTCTACTGGACGACCGCAGGCGCTCCGCAGGGTACCACATTTACCTTGTCGAGATTTCTCGAATCCGTACTGAGCGCTTCTCTTCATCGAATTTTCTGCCTGGGTCTGTGTTTCCGGGCTCATATAACCCGAATTTTTTTAAATTTCGAAACAATATGCATCTTGTGGGTGAACTTGCTACATCCTCGTCCAAATTTTCTTACCTGGGCTAGATTGTGGTCAAGAGCGAACCCATTCGTTAAATAGAAAAAAAAATATACTTGATAGAATTTGCTTTTGTAAGGAGGTGTAGTGTACTAAACTGCTGATATGTTCAAAAGTCTTCGAAAAATATGTGAGTACCTAAATACTTTAAATTAAAAAATAGTGCTTATTTAATGTGTCGCATATTTTTTGTTTTTATGTCAGGATTAGTTACTTTCCGACGTATTGGTTCGTTAATTTTAAAACATTTTTCATTTGTAAGTTATAGCGAACGTGTTAAAAACATGTGATAAGAAAATACACGATGTTGTTAGTGTGTACACAGTTATCCTTGATGGTGGTGAATTTTTCCCTAGTGAACTTTCGATAGAAACCATAATTTTTATTTTTAAGAAATCAATTTTCCTAATTAGTGCGATATTATTATCGCACAAATTAGGAAAATAAATATATATCACACTTCGCACTAACACGTCACACTAAAATTATAAAAGCGATGAAAAATAAAGTTTGTGTTCGTATGTTTGTTACTTCTTCACGCTCAAACAGCTGGACCAATTTTGAATAAATTTTGTATGGAGGTTGCTGACACCCCGGATAAACACATAGGCTAGGTTCATAATTTTCACTAACTTTCGGGAAACGAAGTCCTGGGCGGAAATCTAGTTTTTCCTATAATGACTTTGGAGAAGTTATTGAGGTCTTTCAGACATATTCGTTACCTTTATAGATAGCTCTGCTTACAAATAGTGATGTAAATAACATTCCCTTTTTTATATTTACGACAAATTAGAAGCAATGACTAAGATCGCATTAAAAATGTTTCATTTTTCAAAACCATATGAAACGCGGAGCGCGAACGTCAATTATTTTCATTTATTAATTTTTCTTTAAATATAAAGGACTTTAGGTAAATCTCTTTCAACCTCTCAGGTGCTAAATCAGACCATGAAACTGAACAATTTTCCCCAAGGAACATAGGTCAAAATATGAAAAAAAAATTTGATCTTCCATACAAAATGCTTTATATGCTGATGAAATATTTAAAAAAAAATTAGAAAAAAAATCCTGAGTTTTTTTTTCCCTAAACGTAGACACCACTCGGGTGCACCCCCCGAGCGCTAACCGCACCCCTCGCGTGCCTGGTGTAGGAGTAATGTCTACGTTTAGGCAAAAAATGAACTATTCCCATTAAAAAAATATCGACAAAAAATTTTTTTTTTCATAAATGTGTTCTTTGAGTGATACTGGTTCAGGATTTTGAATATAGCTAGGAGGTTCTTTTTCACCCAGTATAGGAGACTGTTTTCCTTGATGGTGGTGAATCTTTAATACCTAACTAAGGTATTATAATGGGGACGTAGTGAAGAAGACATTGCAGAACTCATGTACACAAGTATATTTCATTTAACGCGACACTGTGATTCGCTTTCTAACCCAACTACACATCTTAACGTTTTCGTGCACAACCAAGACACTTGGGCGTCTCTTGTCAAATGACCTCTGGCCCCGGATTGCTGTCACCTGTTTTATTTTCACTTATATTCTAGAATTAACTAGTTCAATTTCAAATTTAAATCGATACTTGACACCACTCCGACCAGCCAGTAGCATCTGTGAAACGTAGTCCCACCTCGGTGAAGACTACATATAACGTATCTTTCATAAAGGCTATAATTATTGGAATTAAACTTCAACTAAGGAAAAGTTATTAAGTTTTACTGGCAGATTCGCCGCCTTCAAAGATAAACTCTGTTCATATTTACAGAATGTATACTGTTGAAAGTATGGACGGCCTATTTATCGAGTGGTAGTGGTGCTACCTCTTGATCGACGGGTCCTGGGTTCGATTCCCAGTCGGGGCAAATATTTTTGTAAAAAAAGAAGTTTGTTTTCGGGTCATAGGTGTTCGTGTCTGTCTTTGTGTATATTCCATGGGATCCATAATACAAGGGAAAATCTTAATGTTGGCCTTTGAGTGTGTAGTGTCTAATTATATGAATAACGTTAAGTTTTTTTTAGATTTACGACAAAATGGACGCCTGCGGCGACACGACGACAACGACAAAAGCGGATGAGTGCACAACCACAAGTACTTGTAGGACAACAAAAAGTACTTGCGCTTGGTTAAGAAATTTATATAAAAAACGCTAAGAATACAATAACATGCATTCTGGAAAGCTCTCATTAAAATATTGAAATAATGATACGTCTTATAATTTTCTTGATGAAATTCCATTTGTTTGTAAAAATTAAAACCTTAAGTACGCAGTAAACGTTAGTTTCAACAATTATTTAAATATTTATTTAACTAACCATTTCAATTGGTGGGCGTCTTGTAGTTTCTAATGATGTTCTGCCTACTACGTTAGGGTTTTAGGCGTGAGTGTATGGATCGGAGAGTTAACTGGTTTAGTAGATCTTGCGTAAGAAAGTCTTTTTTTTTCACTTTATAGGGGTTATCAAACGGGTTATAAAACGGGAAGTCTTTAATTTTCCAGGATGAAAAGTATCTAAAATGTTGACTGGGGATATAAGGTACAGACAGCTGCAGAGATATCTGACCACCCCTATGAAATAAGGATAAAACTATTTCACGAAATGTTTTAGGTAATTCAATGTATTTTGTATATTAATATAGTTTTGTCAACTTGACAATTACGCTTAATCACGATTTTAAAATTTTGTCATAGATAACTTCATCTTTATCCAATTAGGGTGGTCAGGTATCTCTGCAGCTGTCTGTACCACCATGGAAAATTTCATTTAAATTGGTCTAACAGTTTCGGAGATTAGCCCGTACAAACAGACAAACAGACAAAAAGACAGACAAATAGACAGAAAAACAAAAAAAAAAAAACTGGATTTGTTTTATTTCTATTCTTACATACCTCAGACTCCGTTTTTACAATTTTTTTTCTATCTACAGACTTTCGACATCTACAGTTTTATTATATGTGTGTTTAGCTGTTAATCGCGACTTCGTACGCGTAGAATTTGGTTACATTTTCAACCCATTAAGAATCGCATAAGTATAAAACATTTTAATTGTTTACTCTTTTACCAATTTAGACGATCATATAAAACTCAATAAAAAATAAACGAATCTAATCTAGTACTTCTGTGAAGTTTTGAGTAAAAAAGTCTAATCCTATTTTTCATACGATGTTATCACCCCTAAGGAGATGGTGTATCAGGGATTTGCATGTTAAGCCTCTTAAATAAATAAAATCGATGCCATTTTTGTAATCTACGACCCAAAAAAACATAAAAACGACACCCATATTTATTTTTTGAAATTTCAACCCCTTTGCATCCCGTCAAGGGATGATGGCATTTCACGTCCGCCATGTTGGATTTTGAAAACAATGTTATTTTCTTAATCTACGATCCAAAAAACCATGAAAACGATACCAATGTCGATTTTCATACTTCGTCCCATTTCATCCCTCTAGGGGTTGAATTTTTAAAAAATCCTGAAACACGTGCTTACTTATTCACTGCTAGGAGTAAGAACTAACTAATTTTGTTTCACCATACAAACTTCGAAGCTTTGTTTCAACCCCTCAGGGGTAAGTTTCGAAAAATCCTTTTTTAGTACTCCCCTAAACCTCATAAGAAACCTACGTGTCAAATTTGAAATCTCTAGACCCAGCGGTTTGAGCTTTGCGTTGATATGTCAGTCAGTTTCTTCTTTTATATTATAAATATTTACTAGCTTTCCACCCGCGGCTCCGCCCGCGTGGACCACAGGTTATATCGTGCCCAACTGTGGGATAAAATGTAACCTATGTCCTTTCTTAGGCTCTAATCTATCTCTGTACCAAATTTCATCAAAATCGGTTCAGTAGTTAGGCGGACAGACAGACAAACAGAGTTACTTTCACATTTATAATTTATAATGTAAAATATAATATAATTATATTAACAGGCGTGAGCGTATGTATGTATGTATATAATATAATATTATAAAAGCGAAAAAAAGGCAACTTTAACTAAACTATATAGGTATATTAGTAGGGATAAGTAGGGATTGTATTAGTTATATTACTAGCATTCCGCTCAGGACTTCGTTCCCGTGGGAATGTGGGAAAATTATGTAGCCTATGTTACTCAAGGATAATATAGCATCCTACTTTTTTTGAAAGCGGTCCAGTAATTTTTAAGCTTATTCATTATATACAAAAATACAAATCTTTCCTCTTTATAATATTAGTATAGGTATACATAGATGTCGCAGGGAAATGAGGATATCAGGGATTTCACTAAATCCCTAGGGATATCACGAATTCCCGGTAGATGTCGAATATTCTTGTTTATTCCGTCTTCTTACTAAAAGTATCTAGTGATACGACAAAATATTAAATATAAAGTCGGAGATATGTCATTTCACTAAACTAAATCTGGTGAAATAAAGAATAATATTAGGTACTATACCTATTCTATTATGTGGATTCGTTCATTAGGTACAAAAAAATGGAAGAAGCTAAATATTTTGTGTAATTCAAGGTGTCACAAATCACTACCTTGTTTAAATAAATTAAAAAATAATTTTCCATCAGGAGTTAGTCGTCATCTTAACTGTTGAGCCTCGCATAGCTTTAGAAGTCTATTTTTTTTTAAATACTTAAATTTGGTTTTTTGTACCTTATGAAAAAATCCACATACAGTTTGTTCGCTCAATTAGTGTGCATGGGTAGCTGTCAGCTGTCATCTCGAAATGTATGGCGGTACAGGGAGCAAGAAAACATGAATGGTAATTCATATCTTCTATCTCTTTCTACTAGTTATAATACGAAAATAATAATTCGGAATAGCTAGATTGATTTTTTATACTTATGCTACAAAAATAGCATATATGTTTAAGTTGTAAGATGGCTATTTAATTTTAATTTTTATTAAAAAATTTGCATTTGTGGACGAGTCACATTTAAGTTAAAGAATGGTCCCAATATACCGTGCGCCTGTACTGCACACTAATTGCCCGAATGAACTATAATAGAAAAATCCTTACATAGATTTTTTCTACCTCATGAACAAATACACATACTTAATAGAAAAAATTATAATACCTAACATTATTGTCAGATTATAATGTTTAGTTGATTAAAACTTTATTTTATAATAAAATGCACCAGTTAATTTGTAATTTTATTCATCAACAGTATTCTTTATTTGGCTAAATTTAGTTTAGTGAAATGACATACCTATGTCTGATGTCATATCACTAGATACTTTTAGTAAAAAGACGTAATAAACAAGAATATTCGAAATCTACCGGGATTTCGTGAATCCCTGCGACAGATAGAATGGTACAAACCCTTCGTGCGCGAGGTCAGTTTGGTTTTATTTATTTTTAATTTCAGACTTATGACAAAATGGACCTTTGTAACACAAAAAAAGAGGAAGACGAGTGTACTACAGAACCATCATGTCAAACTACACCTAGCTGCAGGGATGAGTGTACTACAGAACCATCATGCCAAACGACACCTAGCAAGGATGAATGTACTACATCTTCGACATGTGCCCCCCCCAAGACACATAATGGAAGAACAATGCCCAGGCCATACAAACAACATGTGTACGCAAATTAAACGGCCAAAAAACGTTGGAAATGTTTAAAAAGATTTTTTTTACCAGCCTATATACGTTCCCACCGAGGGGCACGGGCCTCCCTTCGAAATACGAAGGGGATTGTAGGCCATAGTCCACCACGCTGGCCCAATGCGGGTTAGTGGTGTTTTCGTATTTAATTATAAGCAAAAATAAAATGCTTTTAATTAAATACCAAAACGGGTCCTCTCGTGACCACGGCAGCGCGTGCAACCGCGTAGACGTGGGGAGGTAAAATCATGATATTATACGCGAATTTAGACCCATTTTAGTATTTAATTATGTATTCAAATCGAAAAAGTTTAAAGTGTTAAATAAATTGCTCCCAAAACACTTAACTGGGTGATCATGAAACTAAACAACTTTTCTTAAGGTCGTGAAAAATGATAATAATTCATCTCTCCGTTTAACTTGTGCTATCAGCTGATTTGCCTTTGTCTAGAAAAAATAAATTCATACAGTTTCCTTGGGGAAGTTGTTCAGTTTCATGGGAAGAACCAACCCCTTAAGTTTCGCTAACTAATATAGAAGGTGGAAAACCTAATGTTCGTCTATCTCAAATGAAATGATAAGCAAAACAAATGATTTCAAACTTTCCTTTTTACTTTTTAACCCCGACAAAAAAGGTGTGTTTTTTTTTGTGTTTATCCACAGACTTTATGTCCGTACCTTTGTCTAGATTAAGTTTTCTTGTTAATACTTGATTTTAAACTATAATACAATACTTTCCATAGAGGTTTACAATTTATAAATAAGTATAATAAATATATGAATACCTAATGTATATAATATATATATATATATTTAAGCGAGTGACGGTTCTTCGCTGTTGCATTCAGACCTCAAGGCATCTATGACGGCTGTGTCTCGACTTTTGATCGCCATTTTGAGGTTGTAATTGACCACTTTTTCCCTGCCTGCCGCCTCTGCTTTTTTGATGAATCTGCCTATCGCATCGATACCATCATCCGCATAATATTTGCAACTGGCGGTATGACGCGATATGGCAACTACAGCATGTGGGATACTGTCGTGTAGCTCCTGCCTGGTCGTTGTAGTACGCACGATCACCACCTTTTCGTACGTCAACCCTTGAGCCTCGTGTATGGTGAGGATGCGTGACCCGGTGCCCGATCCGTATCCCTGGTTTTGTAGTCTTTTCTACCTGTGTATGAACAAGGTACAGGGTTTCGGACTGGGTTCGATCGATCTGTGCATCTGTATACCTTTCTAGTTTTAAGGAAGCCGTACGAAGTTTCGACGAGTAAATACCACTGTAGACTTCTCTAAGGGCAAATGCTACGTCAAGAGGGTTCCTATAGGTACACAGAAGCTCCTGCGTTATGGTACTCGTTATTTCAGGGCGGGTGTATTTTAAAGGAAAAAGATTGTGTCGGTCAATATAGGGTAGTTGGTTTCTATCACCGATAAGCAGCAACTCGCTTGCCTTGACAATTTGGGCAGCCATAATAATAGCTCCAAAGTGGTTCATGAGTGCTTCGTCCACAATGAGTCTCTTGCACCTGTCCTTATTCGGTTCTCTAAGGCCATTAACTAGAATAGATGCAAGAGTACGCACCTTGGATCTGGCGAAGCCCCCAATACGGCTTGCAAGTTTGTCTCTAAGGTCTTTTGCCGCTTCGGTTGTAGTTGTGACTACCAGGTCTTGTTCAACCTCAAAACGGTTTACAACCCAGGTTGTTTTGCCACATCCAGGAACTCCATTTATTCATGATATGTTTGGCGCCTCCCAGGACTCGAAAGCTATGTCATCGAAAGAACATCACGAAACCTTATCAGACATTTCAAGGATCCTGTCGTCTAGCATCACCTCCGTGCATCGGGCTGTAACGACTATAGGATCTTCTGAAGGGGTTTCAAACGTTATTATTCCCGATATTATAGTTTTTTCTTCGTCCAGAATCACAAAGCCACCAGTCTTGCTATATGCAACCATATGCCGACTTATTTCTTTGCCTTTAAGGACTTGGCAGGTGTCGTTGTTATATATGGTTGCATCTGCTTCCTCGAGTCTTACCTTAAGCAGTCCTTCATTTCCTAAATGGAACGAATGCAAGATGTTCTCGCAGGTCCTGAGATTGACCTGTCTGGTCGCTTTAATGACTGCTATGAACTCAAGGAATGCATTCGCCATGTGGTCGCGGGGAGACTCTGCCTGTCTGAGGGTAGGCGGACCTACTTGCCCCATATCGGCTTTTGTTCGGATGGAAGGGGGGCTTACTGGATGTCTTTTAAGAGGGCTTCTCGTGAACAGCTTAACTGCTGCTGCTTGTCTTTCTGACGTGATCATTGTATCTTTTTTTTCCTGAGAACGCCGGGGATATTGGTAGCTGCAGCATTTATTGCATTAATTATTGTGCTTATCATGCTTTTTCCCTTGATGCTTACATCTTTTCGCTTCTGCTGCGTCTTTTGATTGGCTTGGGCTATCTTTTGTTGTAACCTCTCGGATCCGCTAAGTGTTCCCGCAATGGGTTGACCGTTGGATGTCTCAGTGTTCGGTGCATGTGGTAAGAGGAAGTTCAGGTTTTCACCCCTATCTTCGTACACCACTATCTCATGTATTTCTGAGGTTTTTATACAGCCATTGTAATCCGAGACTGCTCCTTTGGCATGTCCAACCACCATTGCGTCTACACTAATCTTGCGGGAGGTTGTCGTGGTGTGTTATAAGTTTATGTGTATGTCTGAGTGTCTGTTTGTGGTACCTAAACGAATCAACCGATTTCGATGCGGGTTTTTATTTGAAAGCTGCCGTGATTAAGATGGTTCTTAGCTTTATTTGCTCAAAATCGGTTTAGCCGTTTAAAAGTTATACGTAATAAATGACGGGGATTATGCAACCTTATTAATTTTAGAGTTATACGGGATTCCTACTATAATAAGGAATTTTTGGCAAAGTAAAAAGCCTAAATCACATTATTTACAACATTTACATGTTTATTTACACAGTATTTTTATTTTATTTACACAGTACTTACAGTATTCTAAGTTCTAGTAGCAGTTACGGTCTTCAGCGATTATGTTCAGGTGGTAATCGCCAAATCACAACTTAAATAAAGAAGTCAAGTGTTATAAAATACAACTGGGTTTAATCACGAAAATACAAAATTTAACGAAAATTCGACATAATTCTTGGGAACCAAAGGGGGTAACAAAAACAACATTAAATTAAAGTATAAACTTAACCAGATCAATCAATAGCGTAGGCCTAGCAAGGTGTTCTTGGGGGCTAAAATTATAAAAAAAAATTAAATCCGTGCTAAATATATTTAGAAGATTGTTTGGGAAAGAAAAGCTAATTAATTTAGAACAGTAATAATAACTCTCAACTATAGAATTTTGGGGAATAACTAAATCTAGTCGGTATCTAAACCAAATAGAGGCTCTTTAATTCGTCGACGAATAAAATACCTACCTATTTGTTAGATAGCAAGACTATTACATATAAAATTAAATTAGTTTAGAGTATGGTTAGAGGGACTTAACTAAGGGGTGTGGTCTTCATGAAGCTGGTGTATACCGCGTCAGAAATGTGGCAGGAACTGGTAGGGACGAACAGTCAATCGAATTGCCTTGTTCCCGTTTATCCCGTTTATAAACTGGCTCCGGTAGCCTTTAATGGGTAGTCGTAAAAATACTGAAAATTTTGAAACACTTTTATGCAGGAAAATCACGTTATTTATTACGTTATTATTTAAACATCACTACATCTGTTGACCTCTAATTTTAAACAGAAATTAGTTATAAATTTTATGAAGAGAAATCTAATAACTAGACTATTCTGCTATGAGAAAAGCAGTCGTTTTCACTGAAAATCAGTCGTTTCACTCCAAATTTTTTTGTCGAATGCATTGACAACTTCAATACCAAAAAAAAGAAAAAATGGAGAAAGTTCCAAAATTTTAAAATTTATTGAATGAAAAAGAAAACTAGGCTGGAAAGAATTAGTAAACATAAAAAAGATCGCAAGCAGAAATGCTGCAGGTCATAGTCATCTCATTTCAATGGCTTTTCGGTGAAATAAACAATAGAACAAATAGCTTATCGAAACTGTGGTACATCGATGCTGTAGCTTTTCGATGAAAAAGACATTCGAGTCAATCGTTTCGGTGAACTGGCCGTCGACTGAACGACATTCGAAACAAGGTAGTAAATTCATCTTTGAGTGCCCATCATTTCGCACTAAACACAATCTAGCAGAGACGCAAATTCTTCTTTTAACAACCCAAAACGAATACATGTTCTGGCACTGTTTGGACCGCAGACACAGTTAAGGAGTCAATGCCTCAAAGTAAGCCAGTCTTCATCAAGCTGGTCTAAGTTGGAGAATATGATATGTCCTAAGTTCTAATGACTTTCCTTACGATTACGAACTGGGCCATCACCGCCATTTTCCATTCCCCGTGTGGTGATCGGTTGAGAATAACACCACCCCATCTCTTTCCGTGGGTGTCGTAAGAGGCGACTTAGGAAACACAAATGAGACCTGCCTCCTAGTAATCCATCCCAGGCAACGACACTTCATTTTTTTCTGAATCTGAGGCGTCGTCCTATGGTCTCATGCGGTGTGGTAGGCTCTGTAAAGGGCCGTCTGGTTCGCGACCACCCTCCTACCGAAGTCCGACGCCAAACAGCTTGCTGTGTTCCGTCGGTGCGTGGGAGTACCAGTGCCTTATAGGCATTTTCTGGGTTAACTCGCTCCATCGTCGACCTCATCTTTGACCTCATGATCAAGATTGAGGTCAAGAGTTAACCCATCTTATAATATAAAAAAAACGTCCGATCCATTGAGTTATTCTTAGTAATTTTAACGTTTTGCCCCGTGGCGTGAGCGCGAGCAGAAAAATACGCGCTCTACTCAACTTATAATTAATTGCAATTTTATGAAAAATTTCGCAAAACACAAACAACCATTTCTGCCAAAACTTGTGCCAATGTCAAGTTTTTTACTTTTTCTTATTGGACAGCAAATCGTTTTTGTAAGTTAAATTGATCAGTTGACAAACCGTATAAACCGTAATCTATTTAACTAATAGGGATGTGCATGAGTTTCGATAATGTATCGATGGATTTTTTGACGGCCGGTTTGGTCGAGTGGTAGTGACGCTGCCTCTTGATCGGTGGGTCCTGGGTTCAATCCCCAGTCGGGGCAAACATTTGTGTGAAAAGCAGATGTTTGTTCTCGGGTCATGGGTGTTTGTTTGTTTGTCTTTATGTGTGTTCCGAGGGACCCACGACACAAGGGAAAACCTTAGTGTGGGCCATTGAGTGTGTAGCGTTTGTATTAGTGCTGTGTGCATTAATTGTCGATGAAAATAAATTTTTCATTGACAATTAATGCACACAGCACTAATCCATCGATTTTATTTTATAATTTATTTAAGTTCCTTACAAGCAGTACAATGACCTCAGTGAATATGGCAAGCTTGCAGATTTACAGTTTGTATATTACGCTACTAGAGGATGACCGGGACCTCGTTCCCGTGGGAATTTCATGAAATCCTTTCTTATTCCGTAGTATCCGTTATAAAAGGAAGTTTTTCTATTCTATTCTATTCTATTCTTCTTGCGAAATTTCAGCCTAAGGTTTAGGTTGGGTGTTGATGAGTCAGTGAGTCAGGACCTTAAATTTTATTTTATACTAGCTTTTTGCCGCGGCTTCGCTCGCGCAAAGAACTCTTTTAGTCAAAGAACGTTTATTTGCTTCAAGGTATATATCTTGACGAAGCTTCGAGTCAAAATGTCCAGAAAAATTGTTTTCTCCATACAAACTATGAGCCTTGAGCCCCTTAATTCACCCTTTCGAAAAATCCTTTCTTAGTGCTTGCTTACATCATAAAAGACACCTTGTGCACATGGTGTGCGAGATTACTATCGCAAGCGGCGTAAACAACCGACGGGATAAGATAAAATACGCTATACAGGGTCTAAGGGACAGTTTAGCAAATACTTAAATGGTGGAATCTACCTGTGACTGTGGTCGACTTCAAGTATTTCTTTTCTCGGAAACGACAAGTTAAGCAGTTTTATTTATTAACCGACTTCAAAAAAGGAGGAGGTTTCTCAATTCGACCGTATATTTTTTTTTTTTATTTTTTTTTTGTATGTATAACTTCGCGGATAACTTCGTCGTTTATGAACCGATTTTGATTATTCTTTTTTTGTTGGAAAGGGAGTATCCCAAGGGTGGTCCCATGGTAAGGAAACCAGGATCTGATGGTGGAATCCTGAAGAAATTGAGGGAAACTCTCGAAAAAATTGTCTTTTTGGGATTGAAGTCGGTGACTCTTAAGTTTTTGACGTGGAAAATTATTTACTTACTTTGGCGCTATGCAAGCGAAACCTTTGCTGGTTTTCGTGTTTCCCGAGGTTATCTTAGACCATAAACTCTATAGACGGAGTACTTATGACGTCACAGCACTTTTGAAAGAGATGCGAATATGTAAGTTCCTACAAGATAGTAAGAGATAGCTTCTTTAACGCCATCTCTTTCTGCCTAACCCATTTTTTGATGTCACGATTTTCAATTCGTGACAAACAAAGCGTTTGATCTGCAGCTTCTGTCAGTCATTACGGTTTTTTAAGGTTTTGTGTATAAAGTTTATTCGTTTTTGAGGTGAATTTGTGAAAAAAGAATTTGTGAATTTGTGAGACTCCATTAGTTAAGTTGTTGTACAGCTTTTGTACAGTGAAGTATGGTTGGGTGCAGGGAAGGGGTAAACTATTGCTATCTAAAAGGGGCACGCTCCTAGCTCCGTATATAGAGTGTATGGTCTATCTCCTATCTATGGAGGGGACGCCCGTCAGGCACAGGCGGGTGATCAGTCCACCCATTTGGGACCATTTCACCCAGAATAACGTGTATGGTCTAAGGTTATTATTGTTTTTATTATAAGATGTAGTGTATTCGAAAAGAAAAGTTAATTTTAAGCAGAAAATATTAAAATGCAGTCATAGGTCACACGAAGAGACGTTTCGTTAGCTTTATGACGGAACTATGTTTTCGCCTGCGTGGACTAGAGGTTATATCATGCCCAAGCCGTGGGTTAAAATGCAGAATATGTCCTTTTCCAAGGTCTAATTTATCTCTGTACCAAATTTCATCAAAATCGGTTCAATAGTTTAGGCATGAAAGCGTAACAGACAGACAGAGTTACATTCGCATTTATAATATTAGTAGGGATTTAAATATCTGCTGGTTTTTACCTATACCTGGTATTTATAATTTATATACCTGGTGAAGCGTTCGTAGCCTAGTGGCGCTCGCTGATCTTAACCGATCAATGAGGTTAAGCAACGTACACCGAAGCAGGGAGCCTGATGGGTGACCAAAGTGGCAATTTATCACGAGCGTTTCCGTGCTTCGGAGGGCACGTTAAGCTGTCGATCCCGGCTGTTGTCGATTGACTGCAGTCGTTAAAAAGAAGTCAGAGGCCATTGTGCGGTTTGAAAACTCAGACCAGGGTTGACGATACCTGATCACACTTAGACCCATGTTGGTACTGTTGAAATCCTTGAGAGTATTCTGTGGTTGGTTACCCTTCTCAGTGCACGCACAGACCTCGACATTTCTCGTCGAAACCTTTAATAAGCGGTTTGGACCTGACCTGGGTTCTTAGCCCAGAACGTGGTAGTTCTGATATGCCCCATGTACCTGAGTATAATCAAATGAGGGTACGAAACAGATGGGTTCGGGTCCTATGGTTAGGCCCTACGATAATCTAAACCGAAGATAATCTAAATGATATATGGAAAAAAATGGCCTTTTACACTTACTTTACATGATCACTTTTATCCCAAAACACCGCTAAAATATCGAAATAAAACAAAGGGTCTCGTAGTTCAAGTACTTTTATTCCAAAAACATCACTTTTTCTATCAAAAAGTTGGAAAATCTCATTTGCTTAAACTTGCATAGCGCCATCTCACAATCACACTTAGAACTAATTTTATTAAAGAGATTGGATGTCAAAATTAGGAAAAAAACATTATCGAATGAGGGCTTTTCAGTGAGGGGTTGTCACCGTGATTCTCAAAGTGCCGACAGATGCTTTACGCATGAACAGAGTACCTAATTGATTTCATAGACATATAAATTTTATTTTAATGTGTGTTTTTAGCTATATGGGTCATTCCATTACCGCCTCTCCTTTTACTCAAGTAAAATGGCGAAACTTGGCATTAACATGAACAAAATACGAATATTCTTTTTTACTATATTCGACTGGATGTTTTTTTTTTAATTTTTAAGGAGGTACTATATTCGACTGTATGTATTTTTTTATTTTTTTTTACTGTATGTTCACCTATTTCTCCGCCAATTATGGACCGATTTTCAAATTCTTTTTTTGTTTGAAAGAATATACTCCAGAGGTAGTCCCATATACATTTTATCGAAAATGATTCAGCAGTTTTAAAAAAATCAACAAAAACAAAAAAATACTACAAACCTAAACATCATCTAAATAGTAGACGAGTGACATTTGCGAACTGTTGTTGGGATTGAAGTCGGTGACCCTCATTGGAGAGGCGGTAATGGAATGACATAAATACTCATTAAAATAAAATGTATGTCTATAGAATTAGATTATAAAAAAAAATACTCAGTTCATCGAGAAGTATCGTGAAAACCCTTCATTGAAAGAAGATGAAGTGCGGTTAAGCACCAACGTATAGGGGGCCCAACAGCGGTTGAATGACAATGGAGGCAATTTAAGGCCCCTAGCAGACGGCATATTTCTACGCGCACATAGAAATGCCGATTTTTGCGTTTTCATACATTTAAACGCCCATTTTACGCGCGTGTGAAGCGCGTTCGAAACTCGTTTGTATTGCTGTATCTGCGCGTGTACGCGCTGTGCGTATACGCGCTGTAAACGCATTGTAAACGCGCCGTAAACGCGCTGTAAACGCGCGTTTCACGATCGCCCCGTGTGCTGTGGTTACAAGCAGTGGTTTTCAGCGCCGTAGCAATACGCCTTTGCTAGGGGTCTTATCTGTTAAGAACTATTTATTTTTCAAATACGTGCTAACAGCGTGCTAACGACAATGAAAATTTAATTGTCGGTGGCAGTGGCACCCGCCGGTAGTCAAAGCATTTATATCTGTCATCAAATGTATGAAATTTCAATAGTTCTCAATTTTGCCACCTGAACAGATAAAATGGACACCATTGTCATTCCACCGCCATTGATTAGTGGAATAGCCGCCCTGATGGGTGACTAAAGTGGCAATTTATGACAAGCGTTTCCGTGTCTTGAAGAACACTAAGATAAACAGTGTACGATTTTGTCGTTTCTTCTCGACATAATTGATGTTAAAATTAATCGATATATTCCAAGCGGAATGAAAGACAAACCAGAAGATAACATAATGAGAAATGGTGGTAAAAGGATGCCGGTAATTCAAAAAAGCCGTGCCAATGCTAAACAAACGCCTAACACGAACATCTACCCAGAAAAGGCATTCAAAGAGTGGTAGGAATAATCACAGGCCACTAAACAAGCACATGTTTAATATGGTCATCCAGACCTAAGTAATTAAAACGCCCGATAGACATAAACTTCTACTAATCGAAATAAATAAATAAAAAAAGCTCGTCAAGCCGATTGAGTACCGTCGTTAAACTCCGACATCAAGTTTTGTCTAGTTTTTTTAATTAAATACTTGATTATTCCAACACGATATGGAAGGAGTAAGAACGAGACAGAAGATTAGTAATATCCGAATTCCGTAAGACACAATCCGAATTTTCTAAGGAGTGCAAGAGGATGCGTGCTTGAATTGAAAGGGTCCCGAGCAAGTGACGCGTGCAATCGCTCACCTCCAAAGATTCGGTTCGGCCCGCTTGACCATGAGATCGGTAGGAACAAGGGCTATGGATTGTTACGTTAAATATTTATCGGGTGTTTTTCACATTTAGCCTCTCTAATGGGTCATTTCACGTGATAAGATTGGGCTGGCTATTCCAACGCAAGACTCTTCATGTTCTTGCATGGCAGGAATCCCAAGTTACGCAGAATCTGTGCTTGTTATGCTTCCACGCTGTGGCTTTCTACCGTAAGATGCGCTGGAGTTTCTTCGGTCTCCAAGCACCCGCTGCATAGGGAACTTTCTATGGTGCCCATATTAAGTGGTCGTTGAAGGTTTAACTAGAAAGGTTTAGAGTCAAATGGTAAAAGGACAAGCCCATTGTATGAAACCTGTGTAGGTAATCAATACTTTATCTGTATGTACTTCCCAAAAACAAAACACCTAATCAACCTCGTTTCTAATTAAAACAATCCAATTTTGAATTATTTTGTTAAAATGTTATGAAATGGTCGAAAGATATTGATTAAACCGGTTCAAGCTACTTCGAAACGTGGCCTCTTCCGAGCTGAGATAGAACGCGCACGGACGCATTTCACAACATGGCGCCTGCCGTTAAGACTGTGGGCTTCTTTTTGATGATTGTGAGTATTTTATTTCTTCTTTCCTGTCTGCAGCTAATAGGGTTAGATTTTGTAAGATCACGATGTCGCAGCTCACTGGCCCTCTGGTTTGCTTCAAGCAAGTCCATGAATCCTCCATTTCTTGTAATGATCTAGCCCCGATACCACTACCCTATCGTTCAAGGAATTTAACTAAGTCTTTAAATTTTACACTTTATCCAATTTTGAACTTTGATAAAGCCCTAAAAAATGTAACTATGCTCTTGAAATGTGCACTTTGTAATGGATCTGCTAAGTATCCATTACAAAGTGGTATACCTACCTTAATATTTTTTTTGCATGTTGGAAGACGCCGAAATTTTTTCTTCTGTCTTTAAAATGTTTTAATGGATACCATCAATTCTTTAGTTTGTGCTTTGGTTATCTTATCATAGAAACATGTTTTATTGAAGCTAGCGCATTTATATACCTATTCAAAGGGCTAGCAAATCTACTGGGAGAACCATCTTTTAGCAATTTAATGGTTAAAAGATTGTTAAAATGTCATGCTGCGCATTTCTTTTACCATTTACGATAAAATAGTTGAAAACTGTTTGCATAAATTACTTTTTTATATTTTACAAAAGCACTTATCTGGAATCTCATAATTTTTTCCCCTAAAGAGCATTCAGTCTTCTTTAACATCTTCGTTTTTTCTTCAAAAAGTAGTTCTTCAATTATAATTTTTTTCAGAGTTTCAGCTTGTCAAACGCAGACTTCGCACAACTATTTAAGGAGCTCTATCAGAAAGCACAGCAGAGTAACACTCCAGTTGTTGTGCTGCTGGATAAAACGGGACAATCCAGTAACAGCTACCAGGTACTTACTACTGGTTACCTATTCTATATGATCTGTCACTGTCATCTGCATACCACAAAAAAAATTATATTCTCCGAATCGTATCGCTTGTAGATTTACAGAATAAGATATCTTGATCCCTGTGCAAGGTGCATTATAAAATAATAATATAAAACCTCCTAGCTACTACAGAGCAAAAACCATTCGATTCAAAAAAACCTCATTAAAAACTTTTTACGTTGAAGTACTAGAAATATCGAAAAACAGGTAGACATTTTTACCAACGTGATCACGGTTATCGTAGCCCTTCTGCACATAAACTCGATTTAAAGCTTTTATCATACCAATTATGGCAATCAAATCCTTTACTCAACCAGTCATGAAATGACAACATGTTTAAAGATATTCCTTTACCACGCATGCATCGGTTTTCCTCAGTTAACATTTCGTGACCAATTTGCTAGTTTTGAATATGAAAGTAAACAGCTCCTCGTGAACAAATCTATTGTATCGATATGAATCTCAGCGACACTTTCGATAGAGTTGGATAATGAAATATGGTCAAACACTATAAACGATTGGAATAGCGAATTAAATATCCAGGAGTAATTTCTAATACAAAATTTTATATTTATTGACAATAAAGCTAAGAAATCTCACAGCTAAAAATTTGATTATTTTAGTTGGAAAAATTCGTTTAAAAATACAATTTTGCCATCAGCCCATAACATCCCCACCAAGGGACACGATTAAACCGTGTCAGTTCGAAACATTAAAGGAAACAGAATACAATCCTTTTTTTTAATTTCTTTCAGACAAAACAACAAATGAATCGGTATCGTGACCATGATTTTAGTTCTTTAGGCAGATTGAAATACAATTTGAAAAATTCGCTAGTAAATTTGAGAACCAATGACGAGAACCGATATCCAAGTAAAAATTTGATCAAACTCAAAGATAGACAAAGAAATAGATATGATAATTACGATAGATACCAGAGGTCAGCTGAACGGTACAGAAATTATGAAACCGATGAATGGTACGACCATCGCGATAGGTACGAACGACACGAACGTTACAATCGTCACGACCGATACAATAGAAATGATAAATTGAGCGGTGGTGTGGATGACCGTTATCGTAGACCCAGCATTTTACTAGATTCGTCCAATCAAAACAACGCATACAGATTGCACAGCTACAAATATTTTGACAGCTATGAAAAAAATGATAGGTATAACAATCCAAATGATAGGTACCCAAAAGGCAGTGCCTACGAGCAACGGAACGATCGATACAGTCCAATTAATAGGTACTTTAAAGATATCTCCAGAACTGGGAAAGATCAAGTAAAAAATATATTACGTATATCAGGAGTAGAATATTGTGATAAAAATGAATGTGACTTCACTGATGAAAAAAACGATATGACAACAGAAGGAATAATATCTTTAGAAGAGCCAAATTAGGGTTGTTTTTTGGATTTTTTAAAGATATTAAAATTGTTAAAATAATGTATACGTAATAAAATATTTGATTTGATCGTTCGTTTTATTTAAAAGTTTAGCAAACTTTGATTGGTGAATGCGGGTTTATTTTCAGTCACTTCTGCATCTTGAAACTTTTCATTCGTATAAAAGTTATTGTAGCTAGGAGGTTTTTAAGTTTTATATATATATAAACAAATAACTTAGCAAATATTTAAACGGTAGAATTTACCCATAACCACAATCGGCCACAAGTATTTTTTTTTTCCGAAAACGTCAAGAAAAGTAGTTTTTGTTATTTCCCAACTTTGAAGCAACGAAATGTACCGCGATACTGCGCGTACGTCGCGCTGCTATCAGAATGCCATGTACATTGCTGGTTTTTCGTGTTTCACGCTGTTTTAATTATTTTTTATTGCAAAATGGAGAGTACTCGAACAAATATTAATAAAACACGAAAAAAATAGGAAAATTTCACTGGAAAATCATTTAGAATGATGGTCTGAATTCAAAATTTAAGTTTTTGCTAAGCTGTCCTTTACATCTTGTCTTACCTATTATTATATTTCAAATGTCGGCTATCTACATATACTTACCTGTGACGGTACAAAAGTGGGGTTAATAAAGTAGATGAGCTTATTCTGAAACTAGTTTTCCGCCTGGAATTTCTTTCCCGTGGGAATTTGGGAATATTATGTAGCCTATTTGTTAATACAGGGTGACAGCTCTATCGTCGACCTCATCTATGACCTTGGTAAAGATTGAGGTCAAGAGTTAACCCGTCTTATATTAAAAAAAGCTACCTCTTATATATAAGAGGTAGCCATACCATAGTTGCCCCAGCCGCTTGAGTTGTGAAAGAGTAACAAACATCCATACAAACTTTCGTGTTTTTAATATTAGTATGGATAAGGATTGAGAATTCTGCAGCAGCATTGCGGTATTATTATCGTATCGTTACATGACATAAGTTTTTTGGCAAAGATAATCTAAAAATATCAATGTTTGTTTTTTATTTCTTTCAGCCAAAACAACAAAAAAATCAATACCGTAATCATGACTTCGGTTCATATAGCGGATTGAAATACAATTTGAAACATACACTTTTAAATTTGAGATCCAATGACGACAGCCCCAGTAAATATTTGAAGCAATCCAATGACAGGAGCTTAAACAGATACAGAAATAACGATAGATACGGACGGTCTGCAGAACGTTACAAGAACTATAATTCGGATGAGCGTCGCGACCGGTATGATCAACGCGAGCGCTACAACCGACACGATAGGTACAGACATGACAGGTACAACAGGCATGACCGATACAACGGACAAAATCAATATGACAGAGACGAAGCAAACGACCGTTACCGCGGTCGCAACAGCATGTACAATTCACGAGATCGTAACAACTTATATAAATCACGTAACAACAATCAACAAGACAGAAATGAAAAGCGCGAAAAGTACGAAAAACGCGATAAGTACGATCCACGCGAAAGGTATGATCAACGTGATAAATACGAGCAACGCGATCGGTACGACCCACGTGATAGGTACAACCCACGTGACAGGTATGATCAACGTGGGTACGACCAACGCGATAAGTACGATCCACGTGAAAGGTATGATCAACGTGATAAATATGAGCAACGTGATAGGTACGACCAACATGACAGGAACGACCAACGCGATAAGTACGATAATCGCAACTGGTACGAGTTGAGTGACCGATACAGGTCTCGAGATAGGTACTACAAAGATATCGGTAGGTCTGATAAAGAGGAGACAACCACGCGTTCACCTATGATAAAGAGCTTGTTACGTGTTGCTAATGAAGTTAGATGCATAGCCAGAGATGAATGTGCAAATGAATGTGAAAAAACCGCGCCGGTTCAAAAGAAAGATGACTGTAATAATAAATGTGAGGAGAAATTTGATTGCCAGCAACCGCAAGCGGAGCAATGCGAGCTGAATGAATGCGAAGGAAGCCAAGAAGTTCCAGAAACTGCTGGTGGTAATACTGTCGATAATAACTGCAACCCAAGCACCAGAGGAATTCTATTGGAAGATGAGCCAAATACCGGGTGTAAACAGTGTAAGAAATAAAGAATAGATAATTCGATGGTTTGTTTTATTTCATAATGCGATTTAAACCTTTTTCGATTCTAAGTCCAAAACACGAAGTTTATTTGCATTACTTCAGCTTATTATTATTTCGAGGAACCGTTGAGGTGTAAAAAAGATATTCCACAAACGAAATATTAAAACAGTAATTTATTTATGGTACCTTACTTTTTTGCTGGAAATCGGAATTAATTTTAACAATAATAACTGTAGAATAAAATATGCAGTGGGTTTAAATTAAGGTTTATTGTATAAAATCTAAATAAAATCGCGGTATAGTGTGAGCTCTGCGAGGTACAAATTGCAAGAAAGTGTCGCCAGTATTGAGACAAAAAATTACCAATTTAAATGTTACCAGCATAATATTCTTTTATCTGAACATAGTTGGGGGCCAGGCCCGTACACAAATTTTACATAGAATTTACAAATTATATCTAAGTTACAAAGTATAGAGGTTGAAAGTTTAATAGCCCTTTACCCAGCCCTACGATACATACATCTTGGGATCACTACAATGAGTAAGTGAGTAAGGGGGTAAAATATTTTAAATGCTATAAATTCATTAGCTGGTCCTGATGAGAAAACAGTGGTACTTATGAAACTTTTTTAATTTATTGGCAATCGACTTAATTTTCTCTAAGATCTAGTATAGACTTTAGTGCCTATTTTGACATCGGCTACCCTTACCTTTCCATCAGGGCCAGAAAAAACTTTTACAATGCGTGCCATAGGACACTTTAGTAGAGCCGTATTGTGACATCGCACAATAACAAGGTCTTCTACTTTTAAATTGGGTTAATCATTCATTAAGCGGTGATAGCCCAGTTGGTAATGAGCCAGACTTGTAATCCGAAGGTCGCGGGTTCAAATTAAATTAATAAAAATTAGTTTTTTTGGATTTATGTACGGATTTCTAATTATCACTTGCTCAACGGTGAAGGAAAACATCGTGATGAAACCCGTTCGTCCAAGAAAAAAATCATTTTCGAAAGACCGCTCCACCAACCCGCATTGGGCCAGCGTGGTGGTGGACTATGGCCTAAATCCCCTTCGTGTTTCGAAGGGAGGCCCGTGCCCCTCGGTGGGGACATATATGGGCTGTTAAAAAAAAAAACAATAATTTTGGTCTGCTTTGCCTGTGTGAGATAATTATTTCATAGTTTTACTTTATTTCATTGTTTCTAGATTTTATTTAAGTCGCTTAATATGTAAACTGTGCATGTGCTGCTGTCCTGTAAGTGGTAAGGCATTTAGTTCTAAATTAAGTTAGCTTAAGTAATATCTGTATCAGTGTACTTGCTGTTGGTCAGCCAAATATATAAAATAAAAATAAAATAAATCTCTAGACCGAGCCTTCCAAAATTACAAATAATTTACATTTTTATGAGCATAATGTATTTCTGGATAGCTTGTCATCGCTTTGCGAATCAGAAAGTGGCCAGGAGTCAAATAGCTTATATCAGAGATATTAGCAGACATGGGAAGCAGTGGTCGAGAGTTCAAGATGGCTTCAATCTCCGTAACTACGGTGTTAAGATCTTCAAAGGTAAGAGACTGGGCTCCTACAACTCTTCTCTACATATTATAAAGAGGAAAGATTTGTTTGTTTGTTTGTTTGCATTGAATAGGCTCCGAAACTACTGGACCGATTTGAAAAATTCTTTCACCATTAGAATCCTACATTATCTGTGATGGACATAGGGTACATGATTTTCCCGAATTCCCACGGGAACGAAGTCCCGAGCGGAAAGCTAGTTTTAAATGAAACTTTAAGCTCTTGACCCCTGCCTCCCACAATTCACCAAACCACCACCAAACTCTGGTGAATAGCTAGGATTGAATTAAGCTTTATAAAGTTTTTTGAACAAAAATTTGAAACAGTATATCTTTGTGATTATTAGAATTGAACAAATCATACAATTCTTTTAGTGTTGGAAGCACCCTTGAACGTCTTAGCGTTGCCACAAAATATTTGCGTGGGGAGTCCACGTCTAGAGATAAAGCATGTGAGGGCGCGTTTGCGTTTTTTATTGTCATTCGTGTTTGCGCCCGCATGCGTGCCGCCCGCTACCTGATATTTCATTGTAATTTTTTTATTGTAAGGCAAACATCTTGGATTTAAAAATCGATGTTATTTTAAGAATCAGTACCCCCGAAAACCTAAAATGACACCCATGACAAATTTTTCCAAGAAATGCATGTCCGCCATCTTGGATTTGAAAAAAAAATATCATTTTAGGAATCAGCATCCCCGAAAACCTATCAAACGACACCCATGATAGTTTTTCAGAAAAAATGCATTTCCGCCATCTTCGATTTCAAAATAGATGTCATTTTTGGAATCACTACCCCCGAAAACCTATTAAACGACACCCATGTCGGTATGCCCGAAAATTTCATATCCGCCATCTTGGATTTTTGGTGGGGAGAATCGAGACGCTCCGGGCTTCGCCCTTCGCGTCACGATTCCCCCATCTAAAATCCAAGATGGCGGATATGAAATTTTCGGATTGCGGTCGGCCGGTAAGATGCTTGGTGACGCTTCGGGCTTCGCCCTACGCGGAGCTCGGCCTCCGACCTCGCCTCACCTTTAGAATCTAAACTTAAATGGCGGCCATCTTGGATTGGGGGGGGGGACGCTCCGAGCTTTGCCCTACGCGGAGCTCGGCCTTCGGCCTCGCCTTAAACGCAGCTCGCCTCGGCCTGCGGCCTCGTCAATCACCCAGTCAGTGAGTCAGTGGTGAATCAGTGAGTCACTAGCACGCGAGAAAAGAAAAACATGTATGAAACAAACGACAGTAAAAGAGCCCCGAGGCATGCCAAGAAAGCCTTTGGTGGTCAGGTCACTAACAAGTTCTGCATATATGGCTTTCGTAATAAAGCAAACAAAAAGCGTCACATAAGCTTTCATGATTATAGAATTACGAATTCTTGCGACTTTCATGCTGAAGGGACCAAAAAATCTACATCTGTTGTCTGAAAGGGCCTTTGTGCGGTAGGGCGTTCCTTGGGAATGAATGAATGAATAATATTTATTTGCACGAAATATGGTACAAAGGATCTTAAAGGGAATACATAATATTTTTATAGTTCTTCATATTTCACCACAAAATGGCATGCAAACTTTGAAAAAGTAAATCATTAATAAATAAAATTGAATAATTAAAATAACGTTGATAAATTAAATTGTCAAATATCACATTATACATTAATATATTCATTTATAGAGTAATAGCACCCATCTATTAACATATCACACAGAACGCTTTTTAATGTAGGCATTTGCAAATAAGTATTAAGTTCGTGATGGTAATTTGCTATAATTTTTTATGCACCTTTGAAAACAGCTTTGTTGATTAGAAAAATATTACGTGATTTTCAAATACATATTCATAAACAACGCCATCTGTGTAAACTGGTAAGAACTACTTCAACGACTACTTGGTTTAAGCAAGATCTACACTGAAGCAACAAAAAAGTATTTAAATCCTCCTATAGAGGGCAGAACATTACAAATACACGCAAGAATAGTAATACTATACACGAAATGAATGAATACACGCAAGAATAGTAATACTGTGAAAAACTTCAAGACAACTTTTAAAATGCAGTTTATGTTACAATACTTAAGATTTAGACTATGCTAATGTCTCAAGCCAGAGATTCTATAACATGATGACAAAGGATCATAAATTAGCATGGAAATGCCAATCTTGTATATGCAAAATGCCTAAAAAAGGTTATACAAACTCACCTATTCGCCCGCAAAACCTTGGAAAATATCAAAGTCAGTCACCTGATATAAACGAGTCATCGAGCCTAGAAGATTTATTTAGGATCAAATTGAAAAAATCATAGATCGGAAACTGGAAATAAACAATCTTTACTTAAAGAATTAAAAACGTCATTTTTTTTTGAATTGAAGAACGCAATAACTGAACTGAAGATGGAATTGAACCAAAAAACACACACCTTACTCCATGAACAGATAAACCAAAAGCAAGAAATGTTGAATATAGACAATAAAATTAAAAAATTGAAAGCAGAAAATATAAACTAAAAAATGATCTTGAAGAACTTAAGAAACAAATAAGAGAACCGAAAAATCTTTCTGAAGATTACTACAAAAGGCAACATGATATTGATAATATGAATAAAAAAATAGACGTGTGGCACTCGGGGACTGCCGCGGTAAAGCTATTGCATAGCATTTTGTATCAACTTATGCAATTATAATTAAAAGTATCCCTCTACTTTTAATTATAATTGCATAAGTTGATACAAAATGCTGTGTAAAAATTTCAAAAAAGTTTACCATTTTTTTTTGTTTTTTACGGCCGCCATCTTGGATTTTAAAATAGATGTTATTTTCTCAATCAGCACCCCCGAAAACCTATTAAACGACACCCATATCGGTATGCCCGAAAATTTCATATCCGCCATCTTGGATTTTTGGTGGGGGGAATCGAGACGCTCCGGGCTTTGCCCTTCGCGTCACGATTCCCCCAACTAAAATCCAAGATGGCGGATATGAAATTTTCGGATGGCGGTCGGCGGGTAATATGCTTGATGACGCTTCGGGCTTCGCCCTACGCGGAGCTCGGCCTTCGGCCTCGCCCTATACGCAGCTCGCCTCGGCCTACGGCCTCGGCTCGCGCGTTCGGCTTGGTCTGCGACCTTGCCTCACCTTAAAAATCTAAATTTGTATGGCGGCCATCTTTAATTAGGGGGGGGACGCTCCGGGCTTCGCCCTACGCGGAGTTCGGCCTTCGGCCTCACCCTACACGCGGCTCGACTCGGCCTTCAGCCTCGCCTCGCGCGTTCGGCTCGGTCCTCGCCTCACCTTTAGAATCTAAACTTGTATGGCGGCCATCTTGGATTTGGGGGGGGGGGACGCTCCGGGCTACGCCCTACGCGGAGCTCGGCCTTCGGCCTCGCTTTTTACGCAGCTCGCCTCGGTCTACGGCCTCGCCTCGCAGCGTGGTGTCGTGGTTCGGCTCGGCCTGCGGCCTCGCCTCACCACTCCTTGTATGGCGGCCATCTTGGAAAATGGTGGAATCGAAAAAGTGACCCGATATTCGGAATCATCGACCCCCAAACCCCCCAGATACCGATTTTCGTCCGGATCGGAGTAACTTCATTTTATTAATATTATTATTATTATATTATATTATTATTATTTTATTGGAGAAAAACCATTTTCTTCTCCCATTTCTGGGGATTTCGCCTCTATCGCGGGCTTGCGGCCAAAACGATATTATTATTATTATTATTTTTTTCTTTTGTTTTAATCTCTCTTTCTTGCGAAAGAAAATAATAATAATAATATTATTATTATTATTTTATTATTATTTTTTTTTTCTTTTGTTTTAATCTCTCTTTCTATTATTATTATTATTATTAATTTTATTATTATTATTTCTTTTCTTTTCTTCTCCCTTTAAAGGGGGTAAACCTAACATGCGGACCGTAGTCAAGCGTGCTAGGATGTAGAAAGGATACCTATACGGGGTCTTGTGAAACTGTAGATGATGTTAAAAATTTTCGAGTAATGCGGCAAGTGTTTAGGATAGTGGCTTTCTGCAGGGTATATATTACATTAAGTGGTATTTTAAGCAAATTTAAACTGTTGGCAAGTGTCTTAGGGATTATGCCAGTTGTTGATAGGACAATTGGAATGATGTGTACAGTTTGAGCTCGCCACTGCTTTTGTAGTTCTATTGCCAAGTCTCTATATTTTGAAAGTTTTTCGGCTATTGTACTTTGAACATTATGAGTATTTGGAATGGCTATGTCAATCAAGTATAACGTGTTGGAGTCTTTTTCGTGCCAAGTTATATCGGGTCTATTGTAATGGATGGTTCTATCGGTGAGGAGTGTTCTGTCCCAATACAGTTTATGATGTCTATTTTCATGTACTAAAGAAGGTTTATATTTGTAATAAGGTAATTTGTTGGGTATAAATTTAAGAGAATGTGCTAAAAACTGATGAATTATAGATGCCACCTGATCATGCCTGTGTTTGTAGTCGGTTTGTACGATGGCTTTGCATGCGCCAGTGATGTGCTGAATTGTTTCTGGAGCGCTTTTGCAGTGTCTGCAATGGTCTGATGGATAGTGTAGATCTTTGCCTTATATGTTTCTTATAGTTACGCGTTGCAATCACCTGGTCTTGTATGGCGAGCATAAAAGCCTCCGTTTCTGGGAAGAGCTCACCACGTTTAAGCCATATGTTTGAAGAGGTTTTATCTACAGACTCCTGGTTGAGGTCAGCAAGATGTCTTCCATGTAATGATTTTTGCGCCCATTCATTTCTTTTCTGAAGGATTGTGGTGATAGTTTCATTAGGTTGGCTGGATTTGTTTTGCAAGTTTAGGGGTGTCATTTTACTGTCCATATCTGAAATGAATTTATGAAGCGTTGAATGTTCTGATTTTGTATGAAAATAATGCCTAAGTGTAGAAATTTGTTTGTTGTGCAGATTCTGAATGTCAATTGCTCCTCTTCCTCCATCCTGCCTCGGAAGGGTAATTCTTTGAATGCATGATTTTGGGTGGCGCTTTCTATGTTTCGTTAAGAGGACGTGTACGATGCGCTGGAGTTTTTTCAAATCTGTTCGTGACCAAATGAATACGTGAGTACAGGGATAGTATAAGTGTTAATAGCTTTGACAGTGTTGCGTGAGTTGAGATTATTATTATTGTTTTTGAAATGATATTTCAGCTCGGCGTAGTAACACCGGTAAATGATGATGTCTACGGGCCTAAGCCAAGTGGGCATCATTTGGGTTGGTTAAGTGGGTGTTGTGTCCAACTGTAGAAACTTGCGTACAATTCTGCATGTATTTAATATCACTGCTTTCTGTAGGGTAATGTAAGTGTGTTTAGGTAGGTCTATTATTATTATTATTATTTCTTTGTTATTTTAATAACCTCGGCTATCTTGAGAGAAGCCGGATTAATGGCGACCACGGGCCTAAGCCAAGTGGTCGTCATGATGGATCGTAATTTGATTTTGGAGGAATTTGCGAACTATTCTGCAGGCATTTAATATTACAGCTTTCTGTAGGGACACATATATTTTTGGATGAAGTTCTAACTGTTTGATGGACAAATGAAGTTGTTTTGGGATGACACCAGTACCTGACAAAACTATCGGTACAATGGTAGTCTTTTGCAAACTCCACATTCTAGTTATTTCTTCTTTAAGATCTGTGTATTTTGCCAATTTTTCTCCAATTGTACTTTGCAGGTTGTGTGTGTTAGGGACTGCGATGTCAATGAGTTGCACGGTTTTATTAATTTTGTCAATAACAGTTATGTCAGGTCTATTGTAGTGTGTAGTTTTATCTGTGAGAATGGCTCTATCGTAATACATTTTGTATGTTGCGTTTTCAAGTATGGTGTCTGGGGTGTACTTATAGTATGGTGTTGGAGGATTGGTTTTTACTATTAATTTGTATTTTAAGGCAAAGGTCTGATGAATGATGTTCGCTACCTGATCGTGGCGGTGTTTGTAGTCGGTCTCTACTATTGTTTTGCAAGCTCCGGTAATATGCTGTATGGTTTCAGAAGCTAAATTGCAACGGCGACATTTGTCAGTCGATAAATTAGGTATTTTTATTATATATTTTTGGTAGTTCCTTGTCTCTATCACCTGATCTTGGATCGCCATAATGAATCCTTCTGTTTCAGGAAACAACTCTCCTCGCCTTAGCCACTCGTTCGACGCAGCTTTGTCGACGTTTGGTAAACTAAGGTCGTGATAATGTCTCCCGTGTAATGTTTTTTGGCTCCAGTTAGCAATTTTAGTTCGTGTGTCAGTCTGTATCTCGTTAGTTTGTGGTTGTTTGTCTTGTAAGTTCAGAGGCGTGAGTCGGAGGTCGGTATCAGATATTGCACTGTGTAAGATAGAACCATTTGATTTATTGTGGAAATATTTGCGTAACCCTTTTATTTGACTGTTGTGAAGATTGAGAATATCAATTAATCCCCTGCCTCCATCTGAACGTGGCAATGTGAGTCGCTGGGTACAAGATTTTGGGTGATATTATTATTATTATTATTATATTATTATTATTATTATTGTTGCACGCACACAAACACCGTGTCGAAGACTGCCGAACTGAAACGACGTTAGACGATGCACGGCCTTCAAACCACACCTCCGTGCCCGTCGGAGTGGGGAGCGTTAGGTTTTTTCGTTACGGAATTTCTGGATTCGGTCCCCGCGCTCAAGGCCCGCGATAGAATCTATGCAATAGCTTAAAAATTTGTTCTCTACGGCATCCAGGAATAAAAATCGGAAAATGAAAGTGAACTGTATGAAAGAATAATTCACATATATCAAGAAATCATAAACAGTAACTTAAGAGGATATATAGAGAAAAATACTAAGTCCATGGGATATATAGAAGACATGACAAGATTAGGGAAACCAAATAATTCACCAAACCAAATTCAAAATGTGTAATTAATGAATTACACATTTTGAAGCGTTTATCAATCAAAACCCAACCTATCAAGCTATATGCGTCTCCGAGTCCTGGCTATCAAAAGAAAAACTTGATTTAGTGAAATTCAGAGGCTATAAAACAGCAGCCTCTTTTTGCCGAGGAAAAAGAACAGGAGGCGGCGTCTCTATCCTAATTCAGGAACATATTGAGAGCGAAGAAATAACCCACATCAGCAACCTGTCTATAGAATATGCTATAGAAGCATGTGCAACTTACTTACCCAAAGAAAATTTACTAATAGTTAGTGTTTACTGGAATTCAAGGGAGGAAAACTTGTTCTATGACAAATTGACTTCTATATTAAAATTCATTAATAGCAAATATTCAAAGTCAAAAGTTATCATAGGGGAGGATTTTAATCTAAACCCGAAAATTAGTAAATTTTTAGAACTCATGTCAGAGTATAAACTAACACAACACATTAAAGAACCAACACATATTACACCCACTACATCGACATGCTTAGATCTTATATTCACAAATTTTACCGATAATAATGTGTACACAGAAGTAAAAAACTTTGGATTCAATAACCACTTTTCGACATTCTAAATATGAAGATACCCAAATGCACAAAACGAATCAAATGAACTGTTAATAAAAGACTCTACACTACTAATAACATAAATTTATTTCAATCTAAATTAAATGATATAGACTGGTACAACACATTGAATGAAAAAAATAACATAAACGAAAACTATAAAGTATTTCATGATGTAATTGTAAATATATTAAACAGATGTATTCCAAAACAAAAAATAAAATTGAAGATAGGTTTCAGGAAGTAATGGTTAGCAAAATATATTAAATTATCTTGTAGAAACAAAAGATTATTAAAGATCCTGGCTTTAAAATCAAATGATAAAATTCTTACGGAATACTATAAAAAATATGAAAAAGTGTTAAAGAAAAAACATTTTTAACAAAAAACTGACCCGCCTTCAAAAAGGGTGAAATAATTTTTTAAAGCTGTGTTCACGAGTGAGTAGTGGTTACGGGTAAAACAGCAAATAGGTGAATTCATAGCGGAATATGGTAAATAGAGAGGAATTTTTTTTTACGGAACAAAACCTCGGAATATAATAAGGAACAAAAACTATGCACCACTAATGCATTACAATAGTTAAGCTTATCATTTAGATTCCTCTCTATTTATCAGCATGTCGGTTGCCCAGCCCATTTCCGCCGGGGAGTGCAAGAGTGGCTCAACCAAAACTTCCCACAACGTTAGTATGACCGAGAAGGGCCAATTCCTTGGCCAGCAATGTATCTTGATTTGACACCTTGCGACTTTTACCTTTGGGGTCACGTGGAGCAGCTCGTTACTCAGCTAACAGCACAAAAAATAACGTTGAAATGCTAAGGCGGAGGATATTAAGCGCAGCGCAACAAATAAAAGCAACTTTAAACTCTCGAGTTACTAAAACCGAAATAGCAAAGAGATTACGGGCATGCATTCGATACATTTATTTTGCACAAATTTACGACAAAGTGGCACTACAAAGATTTTTCCTCAAAATCTCTCGCGATTCCAAGTCCACAAAATGTAGGTTATTGGTATTACTTCAGATTATTATAATCTCTAGGGATCGTTTAAATGTCTGCTTTTAGATATGCATAAAAAAAGATTACCATAGGAAATTCTTTAAGTTACACAGCTTTTTTGTCAAAAATCGGCATTTAGCAAAAAAACACAAAAACGCGATTATCTCAAAAACTTATAAGTATCGGCTAGGGAAGGAATAAAAAAAAAATCGCAAATGAGTTCTACTTTAACTCCTTGAAGGGAATGTATTGAATTTCCGGTAACCCCGTAGAGAACGATACTTCCCACTAAAGGCACCGGTAGCATAAACGCTACATATTTTTTTTTTTTTAGAGAAAATTCATGTATTGGGTGACTTTAGATTAGTCACCCAATTCATATGAATTGGGTGACTAATCTAACTAAGGATGTAAATCAACTCACTAGACTGAACAACTTTCCCTATGGAATGTACCTAAGCTGGTGAAAGTTTTTTGGATACAAATGCCCTAGGTAAAGTTTCGCTAACTAACTTTAGGTCACTTCCTCTGCCTTTCCCAAAAGGCCGTAGTTTAGTTGGAAAAGTTTATATACGTAAATAGTTATTCAATTTCTTCTTCAATCAACTCATAATAACCATTGAGTTTGTATGATAATAACCAAAGAGAATATAAACACTAGCGTTTTAATAATAACATGACAGCAGTCGTGTAAAAAAGGGATGTCAATAAATAATATGTTGAGAAATTGTTCGCTGACATAGCCATATCTATTTGTTACGTCTTTATTATTTTTATATGAACTATTTGTTATTTCTAAGATTTATATTTTAGAGGTACGTATGCTGTATGTTCTTTTTGTTCTTATCGTGTCGGTATAGTAGAGTATGTGGCAAACTTGACTATTCTTGTCGAGAGTTTTCAAACCGCTAAATAGCCTCTGAATTGGCTTAGTCTCCAAGGCGATGAGAAGTCATAAAAATAAAGAATTCAAGTCAAGTCATCAGCAGGGACCGCCTCGTGAGTAAGTAATCACGGATTGCCGGTTTAACGTTTGAAAGATGAAAGCACTCGTGGTAAAATGCCCTTATGGTGACTAATCAGGTTCTCCGTCCCCTATACGTGGCTAACAACGATCGGTTACAAACAGCGAGTGCCACGTAGGAGCACGTCCCAACCCTCTCTCCAAGTATCGTTTAGTAAGCTCTGTAAGTCTTCTTCCTAGCGCTAAGTCCTGTTTCTTATTCGGAGTACCTTTAACCATGACCCAAGATTTAGCAGGTCAAGTCATTACAGTAGAGCGACTGTCATCTGACCTCCGTCATCCTGCTAATAGGGGAACTTAACTGGAATGCCTCGTGGTTATACGTTCAGTCTCCTGAATGTGCATGTTTACTCACCATGTTTTCCCTCACGATAAGAGCATCGGTTAGTGAGCAATGAGAAAACGGCATTGGTACACTGTGGTACAGGATACCCAACTGTTTACGTCTTGTTAGCAGACTGCCGACTATTAAGCCATCGAAGTTCTTTTGGTTTTGTGTGTTTTGTGTCTTATCTTACCATTTACATCTCTTTTGGTTTTGTCTTTTGTCTCACCATTTAGATATCTACCCGCGACTTAATTAACGTGGAAAACTACAAAACCTGTGTCAGCCAGCTTTTCCTGTGCAAAAAATCACATCTGTCCGGTGCTTTGTTTCGACGTCAAGAAAGGACAAATATGCAAACAAAGACCTTATAACGACATGCCCCTGAGGAATTAAATATGAGTTATAAATTTATATTTAATTTAAACCTAATGGAAGATACATATTATATCGGGAACATGATAGGACTTGGTGTTAAGCTAAGTTATATGTAATTCCCATAAAACCAAAATTTCTATCGTTCCTGTATAAGATTTTTAAGATTTGTATGAAAATGCGGACGATCATTTAAACTTATTCGTATACATGTAGGGAAGGATACGGACCCGCCGAGACACATACGAGATGCGTATCGTCAGAGACTTTGAAGTGAATTTAAGTTCCCTGCGCTCGAAGCTTGAAATCATTGTACCTAGTCGAGATAGCGACTATAAACAATCACAGGCAGTAGTAGCTTCGGCGAACAGCCTTGGAACGCAGTACGGTTGGGTCACCAACCTTAAAATCATGGTAATCTCAGACAGTAGTAGCTACGGCGAACAGTCTTCATATAAAGACGTTTATTGCATGGCGTCTGTAGTTGCTGTCGTTACCTACTGTCAACTACTTTAACCGCCAATAAGGTGGAATATCAAGTTGGGTCATCAACTATAAATAAATGTAGGTGAGTAAAAAGTACCGTCCTTTTAGGGACGAGATATTAGGCTGTAGTAGCTTCGGCGAACAACGTTCGAACGCATTACGGTTGGGTCACCAACCTTAAAATCATGTAATCACAGGCAGTAGTAGCTACGGCGAACTGCTTTCATATATGGCGTCTGTAGTTTATTTTTATTTTTTTATTTTTTTAGTTGCAGTCCTTACCTACTGTCAACTACTTTAACCACCTATAAGGTATTATTAAGTTTTGTCACCAACTGTAAATAAATGTAGGTAAGCTAAATGTACCGTCCTTTTAGGGACGAGATATTAAGATGCTAGTAGCGTGAGCGAACGTGTCTAAATGGATATAAAATCCACGAATGAAAATAAGCTTCGGTATTTCATACCTTAGCAAATCCCACATAAAGTACAAGGGCTAAGGCTCAAACCTTTGATGAGAAAACAATCTCAAATGATACACAAGAGCTACGACTCAAATGCTTGAATAACAAATATAAGTCTTGGTACGTCTTGGCTAATTCAAACAAAGTTGTGGAATCCTGTTGAGTTTGCTTGATGAGCCGGAAGGCGGTCTTCATTATGTTCGGACAGCTGACTTGAAATAAACTATAGTCGGGAAGCCGATATGAAATAAACTAACTAAAGTCCGGGAGCTGACCAAAAAAATACTAAACACTAGTCGGGAAGCCGACTGAAAACATACTAATCACGATCGGGAAGCCAACTTGAAATAAACTAACCAGTCGGGAAGCAGACTTGAAATAAACTAACCTAGTCTGGGAGTGGACTGAAAACCTACTAACCTGAATCCCGCAGAGCGTTCGCACTGTGGGCAAACCGGGCTATGATATGACCCAACCAACTGAGCTGCAAATTGCTTTGGAGCTCAAACCGGGCAAGGACCCACACAATCGGTTTCAGCCACAGAAGTGGTTGTTCCGATTTCTTCAACAGCCTACGGACTGCAACGATACCGAAGGGACCAAGTGGTTGCCGGCGGGGTCGCCTAATTGCCATAGTTGCACGAGTCATTCACAATTGCATTTAGATGGAAAAACCATCATAAACATAGTAGTAGTTGATGCTGACAATAGGGAGGAGCGCTGGTCGGAGCTTCCCCTCCCTTCAACCCCATAAAATATATGCTTGTCTAAAAAAAATTGCTTATGATGGGGAGTTGAAGGGGCCGGTAACGAATAAGCAAAGATTGTGATACCAAAGTACTTAAAAAGGCCCTGGGTACTAATGACGAAAAATAAACACAACATAGGGATCCTTTGGAAAGATCATTGCAATTGCCAACGACTACGGTTGTTGGCTATTTTATAAAGAGATTAAATAATCTCTAGAGAAGGAAAGTTGAGTGGGCTTTCGAGTTACCGATTATTTAATTGGTGGAGAAAGTGATTAAGTCAAGAAATAAAAAGAAAAACAATTTCTTGGCTTTTCAATACACCTTACATTTAATGCTAATATTTATTCAAGAAATACTTTATAAATATACAAACGACAAAAAGACGTCTAAGCCTCCGTAAGATTTGTCTGTCTTATTTTTCAGTCTTATAGTAACATCTACTGATAAGCACCAAATCGGCTTCCACTGATCTTTGTATCGAGATCAGCAGCGATAAACACATGACATAGTTTTCTTATAAACACATGACATCTCGGTACAACTCAAAAAAGCATCAGTACGGAATTACAGAACTAGTGCCTGATGAAAGAAACTAGAGTCCTTTAGTTATAAGACTGGCCTCTTTTTACACGACTTGGCTCTAAAATTAAGACTGTAGCAGTCTAAGGCCAGTGTCCACCAAATATTTAACCAACGATTAGCAGCTAACCAGAGATTTGACAATGTCATTTTCATACATTTCCTCTGATTAGCTTCTAACCGCGGTTTGACCGTGGGTTATATTTTTGGTGAAAATGTGCCTGAATTAATATGACTTGTCGGTTAACGTAAAAAACTTTAAAACAACTTGAACGACTGTAGTCCTTTACTAAAGAACTAGTGTAAAGCGTGATAATAATTGTAGGTAATTAATTTAAATCGATTAGTTTTCTTGCTGAGAGAATACTTAGTCACCAAGCGCATTAGTTGCATCAACACACGCTTTACCACTGTCGACTTTCCAGGCGAAGACTGGCGATGAGTCTTTTAACTCCTTTAAGCAGTAATAGTAGTGTTGTATCCAATAGTAGAAAGCATCGATAGTCTATCGATACTATCATAACCTTGAAAAACAGTAAGAATATCGATAGTATCGATACTATTGAATTCTAATACTATCGATAGTATTGATAGTTTTGAATCAATACTATCGATAGTGTCGATACTATTAGAATTCAATAGTATCGATTGTGTCGATAGTTTGGTCTGGCATCATTAGTATCGCAAACTATTGGCTATTGACACTATCGATAGTATCAATATCGATAGTCCTATCGGTATTCTTACTGTTTTCAAGGTCAACTATAGATAACCAAACTATCGATAGTTATGCAACACTAAGTAATAGTTTGAGTTCGACTAAAAAGGCTAGTTTTATGACTAAAATTTAATAAATAGAAGACTTAATCAGTCCTGAGGCGTCAAAAATAAGGCAAGTCTTTATTAAAAGCCTTAAAAGACTCAAATCTCTTAAGTCACTAAACAAAGCTTGATACGACACAATTATGTCAATTTAGCTCGATACGACACAATTATGTCAATTTAGCTTGATACTACACAATTATGTCGCACTCGTATGTATGCTAGAACTTCCAAGCTGGACTGGGAGTAAAACAAAAACTTAGAATGTGCCAGCTAGTATTGCATTGCTATCGATAGCTTGGCTATCGATAGCTGACCTTGAAAAACAGTAAGAATATTACTATCGATAGCCAATAGTTTGCAATACTATTGATGAAAGACCACAAACTATTGATAGTATCGATACTATTAGAATTCAATAGTATCGATACTATCGATAGTTTGGTTTGTCATCAATAGTATCGCAAACTATTAGCTATCGATAGTATCGATACTATAGATAACCCTATCGATATTCTTTCTATTTTTCAAGGTTATAGTAGAAAGTACCTATCGATATACTATCGATAGGTACTTTCTACTATTGGTTGCAACACTAGTGCCAGCTGCCTACTCTTCCCAGGTGTACGTACGTCAGTCAAGTCAGTGAGTGGGACGCGAGAGTTTTTTTTTTTATTATCGGCGAAAGGCTGACAACCTCTCGCCACTTACTCATATTTCATCTTAAAACTCTCTGAACTTATGTCAAACGTGATATCAAGGGGTTTTAAAACCATTTGATGTTCTGCCTACCCCGATAGGGATTATAGGCGTGAGCGTATGTGTGTCGTGTAGCGCCGGCGTAGCCGGAATTATATTTCAGGGGGGGTTTGTGAAAATCAATTTGGAGGTAACACAACAGATAATGCCGATACTACATAAAGCCTTAAGAGGGGTGAAATGCTGAAATTCGCGCATATTCAACTCAAATTGTTGACGAATCTGCTAATATAATCCACACATAAAAATACTGTTGGAAAGAAAAAAGCATTTTGAACATTTTGTATCGAAAGAATTTTAATTTAGTTTAGACTAACAGCATTTCAAAAAAAAATCTCAAAAGAGAGCCTGATATTGTTAAATTTTGCAAATTCTCTCGAGAACGGTGCAACTGCTTTATTTAGTTGTTACATCAAAGAAAAGGTCATAAAAAATCGAACATTTTTACTTAACAGATTTTTTTTAAATCTCTTTAATCCCGTAAAAATAATATTTTCTCAATTTCGAATTATGGATTTCGCGTGCTGTTTGCAGGGTACCCTGTAAACCCCTCCGCTGCCTGTCATTGACATGTGTCAGTCCAATCACGGACTTTGTGGGAGCTGGACGTCACGTTGATTCTAAAACGATTTTGTTGGATTAATTTTGTGATTTAAGTAAATCACTTTAAAAAAAACTACAATTTATTAAACATAAGTTTTGTGGTTAGAATTTTTTTTTACTGCCCTTTAAATATTTTTTTTTCAAAGCAAATTAGTTTTTGGGGTGCTCATAGAATAAAGCAACAAAGTTGATAGACATCTCTTTTAACAGCGAGGTATCTGTCAGTAGTTCCGTGTAATATAAGTAGATATTTTTGAAATCGGTTTACAAATGACGGAGTTTTGAGGTAACAAACATAAAAAAAATAAAAAAAAAATCACCCGAATTGAGACCCTCCTGCTTTTTTTTTGAAGTCGGTTAAAAAATCGATATTTTTGACCTTTGACCTTGAAATTTCTGTAGACGAGGTTAAAAGTGCGGTTTCGCAAATGTCATTCACCCTTCTTAAGGCCTTAACGGTGTTTCGTAGAGGAATAAGGGCAGGAAGATGATCATGATTTTGAAAATTTCAGGGGGGTTTGAACCCCCGAAACTTCCCCCTGGCTACGCCCATGTCGTATAGCCGCACTTTTGTATTACAGGAGAGGACATGGCAGCCCCCCAGCCTGTTCAAGATTCAAGGTACAAATATTTTCCGGTGTCCAACAGTCTCGAGACAGATGCCTTGTACATTCCTAAAGAACACCGAAACAGGCCTAAACCGAGCGGGTAAGATTTGTTTTTTCGTTTTCTATACTAATATTATAAAAAGGAAAGATTTGATTGTTTGTTTCAAATCTTTCCTCCGAAACTACCGGACCGATTTGAAAAATTCTTTCACCATTAGAAACCTACACTATCCGTGATAAACATAGGGTACATGATTTTCCCGAATTCCCACAGGAACGAAGTCCCGGGCGGAAGGCTAGTATTTAATAAAAATTAATTCAACACTTTAAAATTTTGCGATTTGAACAAATAATGAAAGTCAGTAATACGGACGTGAGGGTTTTGCTGTATTGTGGGTGAAAGGCTGACACAACCTCTCACCACTAAAAATCACGTTTAATCTAATAATGCCTACCCTGTATGGAATTATAGGCGTGAGTGTATTGGACTGAGATCCCAGAGCCGCCAGACCTTACTTATTTACTCATTTTCCAAATGTGTGGGAAGTAGTAGTGCTAGTACGTACTAGTAACGTATGAATACCAGCTAACCTGGGCCGACGGTCAATTTTCAGCTATAAAAACAAAGTGCACCATTCAACCTGACCATTTATGCCAAACGTGGCATCAAGTAATTTTTTAGAACCTCGGATTTCCAGACCTAGGCGTATGTTGTTTATTACACCATATACTCGTAATTATATCAACCAACACAAAAAGATGGTAATTAAGAAGCATCCGAACTCTTCAATTTTATTTAGAAAATCAAACCATTTTAGATATTTTTTCCGAGACGTTTTTGTTAAGCCTCCAAAGTGTCCTATTTCATTTAGAAAATCATACCTTTAATAGTACATTGTTTACTTAGGGGAAAAAGTTACACATTTAGTGTAAGTCGAGGGACTAACAATTTGACAGTTGTCAGTTGCAAAGTGATTTTCCCTAGGGACGCAAAGTACTGTATACCGGCATCTCCAGACCTATTTTCTGAGTATAAGTGATGAAATTATATTTTTCACGACACGTTTTTGGTAAGCCTCTAGTCTAAAGTCTCCTATTCCATTTATGTGGATTACAGTAGAAATTGTTTGGTACTCCAAAAAAAATGTCTTTTCATCCCTTTTATTCGAAAAGTTTTGCTTTGTCCCTCTATAAGTGGGAGCAAAAAAGCTCATTTCTGTTAAAAACTCGTTAAAATGAACTTTCCCGCAACTTTCTCGTTGAAATGATTGGCGGGCATAAAATATCTCTGGCGGGCGTAACTGAGATTTTAATTTATAACAATTGTGTCGCTCATAGAAATCGAACGCAAATTGTATGAATACTGGCTGGTGGATGAATCTCCAGATTTTTGCGGTTTGTTTTACTTTTCGTCATTGTCGGCAGTATGTATTACCTATATGATACGAATTTATATCTTAATAAAATAATTTTGTAAATTGACGATACATTAGAAGTAGATTCTATCCTTTAAATAAGGCTATTGAGAAATTAATTTCTATCTTACACCAACTATGTTTTCGACGATAACGAAAGGGGAAACAAACCGCAAAAATCTGGAGATTCACCCTGGTACATGTTGGCTACACGGCGGTGGTGGCCCCCGAACTAATTAAAAAAAGCGCGAATTTAATGTCTCTATTCTTGCTATTAAAATAAAATCAATGGTATTCGACATCCCAAATAAAATAATGTTTTTTTTTCAAAATTGCGCAAGTGTGTTAAATAAAACTATAAATTTGTAATTTGTTTAAATTCTATTTCGTTTTTAGATATATATATTCATTAATTATATTAATTTATTTTCTCATAGAAAGGGGATGAAAAGTAGAGTTTATATGACTAGAGAGCAAATAATTCGTTTCGCTCGTGATTCAAAGTTACACCCTCGCCGTAAAAATACTATTTGGCTCCCTTGTTGTCAAAACTGTAAATTTCAACATTCGAGTATCAAAACTGTTTCGGCAAGCTAATCTGCTAGAAATTCGATTTCATGTAAACATTGTTGTTTTTCAAAAACTACTGATTGGCTTTGCTGTTTAATGCGCCCGTAGGAATCTATCATTCGGTACAATAGCTCCCTAACATCACTTTTATATGGTTTCACCATGTTTTTTTATAGTATTCAATTGATCAATAAATACTATACATTAACTGACATAAGCTGACATGATGCATCCAATCAAAATGACAGAAATGAGTGTTGCTAACAGTAGAATTCGCCTCGGTTGATTAATTGGCAAAGTTAGCTTGGCCAGACTCTATACGCTCTTGATAACTTTTTTATTGAAAAATAGCATTCAGCCCGGGATTTCGTTCCCGTGGGAGTTCGGGAAAAATTTGTAGTGTATTTGTTACTCTGGGATAATGTACTATTCTAATAGTGAAAGAACTTTTCAAATCGGTCCAGTAGTTTTGGAGCCTATTCAATGCAACAAACAAAAAACAAATATCTCCTTTATACAGGGTGTTTGGAAGAGCGTGTGTCAAACGAGTAGGTTGAGTAGCTAGGTTCATGAGCTATGTGCTCTGGCCAATCTAACCGTTTTTGCCCAACAGTTTTTTTTAAAGCCCCCTGTTTGAAGGTCCAATTTTTTGGTTTATCGCATATATCTCGGAAACTATGCGCCTTAGTGACTTAAAACCTTGAACAAAATGAAAGCTGATTAAATTTGATACTAGTTTTGCTCATACAAATTCTTGATACCTTATATAGTTTTCGAGATATACGCTCTTGAAAGTCTATAATTTAGGAAAACATATATTTTGCCTTACATTTTGTGACGTGACAGACCGAATCCCTTTTGAACCTCGGCAGTGAGCGATATCGAAAAACTTGAGTGAGTAAAAGGCTCATTCTCTGTATTTTGGTCGAATTTCACATTACCATGTCCTTTTATAAAACTTAGGATATTATATATTTTGAGTATATATCTGAATGAAGGTACTCTTTTGTATTATGAATCTGTGAAAGGCACATAAATATATGAATTAATGAAACTATTATTACGAATATGGTAATGTGACACATACGGCAATGTGAAAACGTATTATGGTAATGTTAAATCAGTACGTGGTAGTGTGAAATCAGTACGAAACATGATGAAGTCTATTTAGATTATGAATTTTGAGGACTGGAAGATGGTGCGTTTTGATGATGTGGGGTGCTAAGATGGGATGAGGCTATGCTGGTAGAGACGCGCCGACACCCAGTACAGTTGCCAGCTCACGTTGCTTTGTCCCTGTTCAAGAGCTGAAAGGACCAAAGTTGATGTACGTTATGAGAACCTTCCCAACGCGGCGTTTTCCACAGAAAGTCTCCCAGTTGGACAATTCCATTAGAGAAACTTTGGGCTGTATCACAAACGTGCATCTGAACGATTTTCACTGGCAGCAGGCGTCACTGCCGATGCGTCATGGTGGGCTGGGGGTGACACTGGCGATCGGTGGTTAGGCTGTTCCGGCCTTCCTGACCTCGGCCCATGGGGTTGTAGACCTGGTTACTAATATCATTTTAAATGATGGTGCCAGAATCGACATTCCTTTCAGGGATGAGGCCTTGATGGTATGGACTTGGACTTGCCCGGCCGCCCCCCGTCCGTCCAACCCCGCCATCCAGCGGCAATGGGATGACTAAATCTGCAGGGACAAGGTGCGGCAATTGTTGGAGTCGGCGTCTGGTGCGTATGTGGCCCGATTACAGGCAGCATGTCGGCCGGAGTCGGGAGCTTGGTTACACGCCCTTCCCTCCCCAAACATGGGAACCGCCTCGGACAATTGTACGTTGAGTGTGGCGGCGGCACTCAGACTGGGGTGTAAGATCTGCGAGCCACATGGCTGTAGACTGCGTCGGTCGAGGTCAATGGCCATCATGGTCTCAGCTGTGGTAAGTGCGCGGGAAGATTTTCGCGCCATCACATGCTGAACGACATTATACGGCGGGCGTTGGTGTCGGGTCAGAGTAGGGTAATTGGCAAGCGGCCGGACGACCTTTCGCTGATCACATGGGAGAAAGGGCGCTGTTCGGTGTGGCACACCACATACATGAGTCCTTTCGCGGCGAGCCATTTGCCGCGGACTATTCGTGCTGCGGGCTCTGCTACAGAATGGGCGGCCACCCAAAAACGGGGCAAGTATTCGAACTTGCTGGGGGCTTATATATTTTGTCCCCATCGCGGTTGAGGTCGCGGGCTCTTGGTGCGCCGAAGCAAAAGCGATCATTAAAACATTGGGACGACGCTTGAGGAATAACGGCATGAACCCCGTTCCGAGTCATACCTGGTGCAGCACATTTCGTTGGTAATCCAACGTGGAAACGCCGCCAGCATCATGGGCACTTTCCCACCGGGTACGACTTGGGGTGGTTTGTTTGACTAGGGCGCAAGCCCTTATTAATTTTATTAATTTAAGTTAGATTAAGAAATTTTATGACATGGCAGGAAATGTTGCGATTGGAGTAAATTTGGGGACATAATGAATGAGTATGATGGGATCGTTTGGAGCCGAGGACATGGTCAAGTACGATTTGATACGTGGAAATAGTGATGTTGGTAGTCTGGTTTGTCGTAGCAACCAACCCCAACTAAAGCGCAAAACTAAATTTATATGCCCATTTCTGTCTTTACACGTCATATCGCTTTTTGTGTACCAGTTACACCCGTTATGAACCAGAAATGGGGTAGGAACATAATCGGGAGCGAGCAGAGATTTGAGCATGATGGAAACACGATCACAGATAGGTAGGAACATGATGGGGGCGAGCGGAGACTGGAGCATGATGGAGGCATGATCACAGATATCTAGGTAGGAACTTGATCGGGAGCGGCCGGAGACTGGAGCATGATGGAGGCGTGATCACAGATAGGTAGGAACATGATCGGGAGCGACTGGACACTGAAGCATGATGGAGGCATGATCACAGATAAGTAGGACATGATCGAGGCTGACTGGAGACCTGACCATGATGGAGGCATGATCACAGATAAGTAGGTATATGATCGAGGCTGACTGGAGACCTGACCATGATGGAGGCACGATCACAGATTGGTAGGAACATGATCGGGAGTGACTGGAGATTGGAGCCACTTACTTTTGTCAGTCTTAACTTTTTTTTTTACATTTGAACTTCTGAAGTTGCAAGTTCGCAAACATTTTTCGGTCTACCTGAACCAGCTTAGAGCTGGTAATTGACCTTTTTCGTGCTGGTGCTCTGAGTAGAGACCAACACCAGGACCTTCATATTTTAAAGACATTCCCTGGGTCAGTGCTTGGCCCAGGGACTGGAAAGTTCGTAAAATCAACTTGAACCTTTAAATAGAGTCAGTTTTCTTAAATATCTATTTTGCCGAGGATTCTAGCTGAAGACAATCTGAACGTCTTTTAGAGTGCGGTTTGCACCTGTGTCGGCAGCGACTCTAATAGTTTCTTACTTGACGCCTTATTTCTACCACGCTTCGCTAGAGGCGTTTTAAAGACAGTGACCGGATTTGGGGTCCTGTCAGGATTTTAATTGGAACTTAACCCACGGAGATCACCCGTCCTGGACCCTTAATCAGTATCATTGTCACACTTTATTATTAATTTACTTATATCTAGTACCACGAGCCATAGTGTGGATAGGTTAACCCATTGGTCTCAATAAATTCCTCAGTGCTTTACACTAGTTCATCTTTTCTTTTCACCTTCCTTTTCTACCTAGGTCGTTGCGTTTGCCTAGGATTCTAACCCTTAGGTTCTAGAATCCTTGACGCAGCGCCTAAAAACTCTTTTATTGCACCTAGGATTCAGTGACCTAAGCCCCTAAAGCCTAGGTGTAATCCTACACTACCCCTATGCTTTTCTTCACTTTTAACATGTGGTATTCACCTAGAACATAAAATCCTAGGTGTAATACGACAGTGTGGATTATATTTGCAGCTACGTCAACAATTTCAGTTGAATATTCGCGAATTTCAACATTTCACCCCTCTTAAGGCCTTAAAAGATGACCGATTGGTGACATTATAAACTACTATACAAGGTGTTTCAAAAAAAACCAAAAAAAGATAATTCAAAATTAATTAAAATTTAGCTTATTGCGCAGCTCTGTTACAAATATGACAAGTATGTCATATTAATTAACCGACTTCAAAAAAGGAGAAGGTTTCTCAATTCGACCGTATATTTCTTTTTTTTTTGTGTATGTCCGTGGATAACTTCGTCGTTTATGAACCGATTTTGATTATTCTTTATTTATTGGAAAGAAAGTATCCCAAGGGTGGTCCCACGGTAAGGAAACCAGGATCTGATGGTGGAATCCTGAACAAATTGAGGGAAACTCTCAAAAAAATTGTCTTTTTGGGGTTAAAGTCGGTGACTCTTTACGTTTTTGACGTGAAAATTATTATACATATGTAACTTTCATTTCAAAAGATGTCAAACCGTGCAACTGATTACTAGAGTTGCGACTATTTCACTTTTAAAATTAAATATTGGAATTTCTTTTTTTTTTTTTTTGAAACACCTTGTACTATAAGAGCCACCAAATTCCCAATAAATCAGTTCACATCCAACCTACAACGCGGTTTTACTTCTCTCAAAACTCCGAACATCTCATCCAAGCGTTTCCCTCATATACCTTTTTTTGAGCATTCGTTGCCTGGCCTAGTCTATCACGCTTTCACGACTTTTTTATTTTATTTTTTATAATGAATGGGTTTGCCCTTGACCACAGTCTAGCCCAGGGGCGAAGATGTGGTCGAGGATGTAGCAAGCTCACCCAGAAGATGCCTATTCACTCGGACTTTAAAGAGACTCGGGTTATATGAATCGGATAAACTACTGAACCGATTTTCACCACAACAATGTAAGCTCTAACACGATCCGCCGGCGACTTCGGGAAGCTGATATAAAAAAGCCTTATAGGCCAGCAAATTGCCCTAAATTGCTCAGAGAACATCGAGTTGCCAGGTTGCGGTTTGCTCGAGAACACGTCCGATGGGCAGATGAAGATTGGTCCAGGGTTATGTTTTCCGATGAGTCAAGATTTTGTTTATTCGCACACAATGGGAGACGAAGAGTATATAGGCGACCAAATGAACGTTATCGTCAAGCGTGTTTTGACGAAAAGGTGCCATTCGGTGGAGGATCAATAATGTTTTGGGCTGGGATATCTTCAGAGGATCGTACGGAGTTAGTAATTATATAAAACGGTTCTCTAACAGCACCCAGATATGTAGAGGAGATTTTAAATGAGCATGCTGGTCCTTTCTTTGTGAATATGGGCGCAAATTCCATTTTTATGGACGATAATCGCGACCACATACAACACATTTGGCCAACGCGTATATTCAAGACATCGGTATCACCCGCATGGAGTGGCCAGCTCGCAGCCCAGACTTAAATCCCATAGAGCATTTATGGGACGAGCTCGGGAGATGCGTTAAAAAAATAAATAATAAAATTTTATTTCAGGTATAGGTACATTGTACATTCCCCATAGTTTACAATAATACAATACTAATAATTATAGTTTTACAATAATTACTTAATTTAATATTATATTTATTCATTTATTAAATGTCATATTGAAATTAAAATATTGAAATGCCATTATTATATTAAATTCAGTAAAGATATTTTACGTTGTACATACGAGTAGGTGGTGCTGTATACAGACGTCACAATTTGGTTATTACATTTAATAAGCCTCGTATGAAATGAGGCTCTGAGCCTCCGCATAACTTGCATAAAAGTCATTTACCCTGTTCATGGCGAACATGCCCGACGCACTACACCGCCAGGGCAGTTGAAGCATAGCCCGGAAAGCGTTGTTGTATTGTACACGAAGCAAGTTAAAACGTCGCTTCGTGTAATTGCACCAAAGGTGGCTAGTGTAGAACGCCTGACAGTACGCCCTGAACAGGGTTATTTTGACTTGTTTCGAACAATTACTAAATCTTCTAGCCAGCATGTTACTTCTACATGCAATGCTTCGTCTTTGCCTTTCCAGGTCCAAATCGTCCATTAGGTTATCTGTTAGTATGTGTCCAAGATATTTAAATTTATTAAAAAATTTTAAAGTAGAATTACATAGATTTATAGGAAGTATCATGTCTGGCCCTTTTTTATACTTGAAAATCATAAGTTCAGTTTTGTTTACGTTATATGTCAGCTTGTGTGAAGCAGCATATTTTTCATATATACCTTTAAGCCTCCTCAAGTGACGGAGGGGTTGAGCAGCACCATATCGTCCGCTTAGCTAAGGTTGTTCAGGCAGGCGCCTCCTACCTGACAGCCAGCTCTGGTGCTGCTCAGCTCCTCGAGGAGGTAATTTACATAAAAATTAAATAGCCCAGGTGAGGTCAGGCCGCCCTGCCTAACGCCACAATGAAGTTTGTAGCATTCCGACATGGAATTACCCCACTTGACCTGATTTAACTGATTTGCGTACCAAAACTCCAAAATGTTTATAATTGGTGGCGGAACGTTAGTTTTCCGTAGTCTTCCCCACAAAATACTGTAATCAATGGGCTATCTGCAAGATTTTTAAAATAATTTTATTTTTTTATTTTAAGCAGGTTTAAGGTCCCATATTCAAATAAAAAATATATCAAATAATTTTGATCATAGATATAAAAATAATTAATTTTTAAAATTTTGGTTACGATTTGTTGCTTATTACAGCATTCTACAGATTAACTCCTTTGCCAAAGTAAAAAAAAAACGATTGACAGTTGGTTGACATATAACCTATACCGTTGCGTAACCTATAGTTTCAATCACAGACTAACTAGAGATACGTTTTAATGTACTTACGTTTAAATGATCCTCACAGCAAAAAAGTGGACGTTTGGGACAATTCCTGTCAACCATTTCCTTTGGAATGGTAACAAACGTCAAATCTGGTGAGTTAATGTCAGTGTTTGAACAAAGAGGTATAAAACATTTTTTGGTTCTCTCCACCGCTGTAACTCGTCAGATGCCATGTTGAGTAGCAAAGCCTGCTGCGCTGTCGTTATTAGTGTTATTTCACAAATCTGAAGAGTATTAATCACTATCGTTGAAGCAGTTTTCGAAGTCCGGTATGAATAAGGTGTAGTCGTGAGAAAATCAGTCAAAATCTAGCACTACAAGTCCGTGCAAAGTTAAATCGTAATCCGGTATGCGGTAGCAGTAAAAGACTTCAGAAAAAATTAACCAAAAGCAAAAATAAAACTCAAAAATAAACAACCAAATACAAAATGAAATAGGTTATGTTTTTTTTTTATTGACATGACAGCTTGGCAAAGACACGATTGTATAATGCCGTATTTATGATTAGATTACCCTACTGAGAAACTTTTAATTATTATATTTTTATTTCAAGAGATAGATTTTTTTATATATTTTTTTTTAGGAAACGGGACCTTATTCCTTTATGTTAAATAAAAAATTAAACGAAATTAAAAATATTTTTAAAATGTCGTACATAGCCCATTGTGTCAAAGGCACGACTCAAGTCTAAAAAGCATGAATACACTGACGTTTTCCTTGAGACATATTTATATACTGTATTTTTAAGCGCGAAAATCGCCATATCTGTTGATAAACCCCTGCGGAACCCAAACTGCGCACTACATAATGGAATATTATTTTCGTGTAAATGTTTTTTGATCAGTCGTTCAAATACCTTAGATAAAACAGTGGCCAGTGAAATGGGGCGGTAGTTTGACAGGCATGTAGCATCACCGGTTCTGTTCTTTATAATGGGCACAACAGTAGTCTTCATAAAGTTCTTAGGCAAATAATTATAGTCGATACAGTTATTGAAAAACAGAGCAATTTTCTCTATTAACACTGGACCCGCGAAGACAATATGCTCAACACTGAGTCCGTCGTGCCCCGGCGACTTCCTCGTTTCATACCTTTTACACATTTAAATACCTGTTCTGGTGTGAGGCGGAGTGCGCTGGAGTCGCACGGCTCGCGCGCGCCGTTCTCCGGTACACCACGGGCCGAGTGCTCGCCGCCAGGGCCAGTCCCATTGACCAGGGCCGGATTAAATTTATTTGCAAACATATTAGCAATATCTACACAATTCTGACTACCGTTAACAGATACAGGTAAACTTGACTTGTATGTCAGTTTGTTTGTTTCCTTCCAGAAATTTACACAAAGTCTATTATATCTGTGTGTCGCAATTATGTCCATTTTAATTTTATTTTCATTTTTCTGAGACCACTTTATTTTATTTTTGAATATTCTACGACTTTTTACCATATTTTCAGATAAATTACCTTGCGGAGGTCTGCCATGCCAGTTCCAAAGTAAATAACTTTGTCTGGACAGGTCATGGGCCTTCTTGACATGAAAATTCCACCCAATAATACGCTTGGCATTACATTTAGACTTGCCCTTATAGGCATCAATGGAGGCCTTAGTCATACTTTTAATAATGAGGTCATAGCATTGGTCGATTTGTTTACAGTGGTCTAAATTATTATTACATGTAAGTTCGCACGGTATATTAGGCCAGTCTTCATCAGCCCATATACGTCCCCACTGCTGGGGTACGGGCCTCCCTCAATAACATGAGGGGTAAATACCATACTCACCACGCTTGGCAGACGGGTTGGCGAGGGTTTTGATATAATTGCAGAGTTTTCCTTCTCTGTGTGCAGATGAACTCGCTTGCATATTTACCTTAGTCGCCTTGTACAACACCTCGGTAAGAAAGAGGGTGGTCCTATTCTACTCTGCAGGGGACTCACACGGCATTTAGGCCAGTCACATAAGCTTAAATATGTATCACATAACTCAGCGTATTTAATTTTCTGATCATAATCACATTCACCCCAGATAACTTTATTAATTGGACGACTATTTTGAAATTGCACTTTTGAAACATTAGAGTCAATTTTACATTCAATCACGATCGGATTATGATCAGACCAGAATACATCATACATAACATAAATATTGCTTATTATGTTAAGTCCTGCCGTTGTTGTGACGCAATGGTCGATCCGGCTGGTCGTGCCGTGCGCGTCACTCGTTTAGGTATAAGTGTTTGAGGACATACCCAAAACTTCCACGTCTGCTATTGTCCAGTCTTGGTCACGACAGTCAGTACTCACTTAACTCATTTCCGAACGGACTGTTGATACGTGTAATATCCGCATTAAAATCACCGAGCACTAACACCGATTCCACCGCGTTATTTTCAATAACCGCACTAATGACACTCAAACACTCTGTAAACATAGGCAGCTCATCCGCATCCTCCGTCAGCATATACACGGACATGACGATTACGTCACGGCAGCCCGTCAGCTTGATACACACGGCCGTCACGCGCTTTGAACCGGTGTCGATGGGAACTACATTAGTGAAGGTGGTTTTTCGCCAGAGGATTGCCACACCACCATACGGACGACTCTTCAAGGTTCCTATCGTCGTATCCACTGCAGACATCCCATGGTAAGTGTGGTGTCCTAATATTGACCAGTAAATAAAACAAACACAGATATTTCACCGAGATGTGTAACGTAGCTCCGCGCTTGCGCACCGAACGACAAACAATGACATTCGTTCGCCCCGCGCGTAGCAACGCTCCCCACTCGCTCTTTATTCGATTCGTCACACCTCTTCCTTTTTACAAAATCAAAAGATTCTACTTCTAGGACTACACATTTAAACAATCAAAACAAATCAGAGTTAATCATAACTAAATCAATGACAAGGAGTTAGTCAGTATCAGAGTCACTAGTTCCACTTAGATTATCTTCAGCCTCTACGTTTCCTGTTTCCTTTTCGGGATCCCAAACCTGCCATTCTCCTTCGACCTTTTTGAGGTGCATCACATTCCTTCTATATTCCTGTCCTGTCTCATCATTTCTCAGGTTGTATTCATTTCCCTTGCAGCTCATTACAGTATGCTGGGTTGAGTTGAAAGGTGCAGTGAGTTTGCTTTCCTTAAGTCATGTTTTTCACGTATACCTTTTCTCCTATTCCTATTGTATAGTCTGTAGCTCTTCTTTTCCGATCTTCATATGATTTTCCCTTATCTTTCATTATCTTGTCATTGTCTCTCATTTCAGAATCATCCTCCCTTCCCGTTAATACCAGAGATGGTAACTTATCCCGAAATTTCCTGCAAAAAAATAGTTACCCTGGTGTTTTACCCGTTGTGCAATGAGGTGTACTATTGTACATCATTAAATAATCTAAAAGATCAGACTGCCAGTCCGATCGCAAACTTTGGCTAATCTTAAGTCTTTTCAAAATATCCCTATTTTGTCGTTCTACTTCTCCATTCTCTTGGAGGGTATAAGGCGTTGTGCTAAGTAGCCTGATACCTAGTTCCTGGCAAAAGTCTCTAAAGTCGTGACTTGCAAATTGCCTACCGTTGTCGGCAGTAATAGTCATCGGTATACCCAGTCTGGAGAAAATCTCCTTCAGGACTTTAGTCGTATCACTTGTGGTTATTGACTTCATGATTTTAATTTCTTTGTACCTGCTGTAGTAATCAATAACCACAAGTAAATGATGTCCAGAGGGCAAAGGTCCCAAATAATCGATCGCGACATCTTGCCACGCTTGATCCGGTAGTACTCGTCTTTTTAAGGGTATTGGTGGGTTTCCAGCAGTGACTAGAGTGCAGCCGCGGCAACTTTTAACTTTGGCCTCTGCATCTTTATCCATGCCGGGCCACCAGACTTTGGTACGCAACCGGCCTTTCATTGCCACGATGCCAGGGTGGCCTTCGTGGGCTGCGTCTAGCACCTGCTTGCGCAAAACCGTGGGGATTACGATTTTGTCACTTCTGAGTAGAATGCCATCATGCATCCACAACTCCGTTTGAAATGCTCGGTACCTAGTTATCCTGGGATCCCAGGCGTTTGTATCTAACGCTGCCTCAATCAATTGTATTTCTTGATCTGTTTCAGAAGCTTCGGTCAGAGCTCGCGTAGGTATTGCGTGGGGCCTTGCATATTGAACTACTTGATTTATGTGGCATTCGTCCTCGCTGGGCTTTATTTCAGTGGGTTTACATAGGCGTGATAGTGGGTCGGCTATGTTAGTTTTCCCAGGCCTGTATATTACTTTATAATTATATGATTGCAGACGCAACACCCAACGCTCAATTCGGGCACATGGCTTAGACCTTGGACCGAAAATCACTTCCAGCGGCTTGTGATCCGTGATGAGATCGAAAGTATTCCTGCCATACAGATAAATATGAAAATGCTCTACCGCCCATACGAGAGCCAGAGCCTCTTTCTCTGTCTGGCAGTAACGTTTTTCGACCTCGGATAAGCTTCTGTTACCATACGCTATGATCCTGGGCCCTCGGGAATCGATTTGCACTAGCACAGCGCCTAGTCCAACTGGACTAGCGTCTGCTAGTACTTGGGTTTTATCCTCAGGGTTGTAGTAACTCAGGGTTTTAATGTTACGAAGTTGTGTTTTGAGTTGATCGAAAGCAGCTTTTTGCTCCGATTTCCAGTATTCGGATATGTCTGTCTTTTGACCCACCTTCAGAGTCAAAAGTTTCCTAATCGGCTCTGTCAATGTCGAATAATTGGGGATCCATTTATTAACGTAGTTCAGTAACCCTAGGAAACTTTGAATTTCCTCAACTGTTTGAGGCTCCCTAAATGTTCCTACACCTTCAATGTATGAATCTAACGGCTTTACTCCATCTGCCGACAGTTGGTGACCCAAAAATTGAACGACTTTGGCATTAAAGATGCATTTCCTTCGGTTGAGGGATACGTCATAAAATTTAAGTACATCAAGAACCTTATTTAACCGAGTCTGATGTTCAAATTCACTCCTACCAAAAACGATTATGTCATCAATAAAATTTAGGGTTCCTTCGCACGGCAAAAGTATTTTTTCTAACGTCTTTTGGAAAAGCTCCAGTGCGCAGGAGATTCCGAACATTAATCGTTTATAGCGGTAAAGACCTCGAGGTGTAATAAAAGTAGTTATGTGTCGGCTGTCCTCACTTATCTCAATCTGATAGAATGCATCCTTAATATCCAATTTCGAAAAAACCCGTGCTTCCCTAAACTTCGGCAGAAGCTGATCCATAGTTGGGAGAGGATAATGTTCTCTCAGAATCGCCTTATTAGCGCATCTCATGTCTACGCACAAACGCACGTCCCCGTTACTCTTTAGTACGGGAGCTATCGGTGAAACCCACTTCGATGGCTTATTCACCGGTTCAACAATATCCATTTTAACTAACTCATCGATTCGCTTCATTACCTTCTCCTCGAGGGGCACTGGAATCCTTCGGCATGGCTGGCTCACAGGGGTGACTTTGTCGTCAATAGCAATGTCCAGCATTATATCCTTAATTCCTTATATCCTGAAAGGAACCCAGGACTGTTAGAGGAACAGAACTACCATACGGCATAAATATCTTATCCGGGTTGGCATTTTGCTCATTGACTTGTATGTTTCAATTCTTTAGATGAATCCAGGTCTTGTCCGTGAGTATGTTAGAGTTGCTGCCCGAGTCAATTAGCAACTCCACGTCATTTACACCGCCTATATTGCATTTTATTTTCTCGTCTTGTCCGAGGTAAAATATGTAATTAATATTTGACGATGTAGGATTAGGTTCTTTGGAGTCCTTAGGCTTTGCCAAGTCATTAGGAGCAACGTCCTTCTTGGTTTTCTTGTTGGGTGGTTGGTTTCCGTTAGTGGCGGTCGACTTCCGTTTGTTAACCCGAGTTCTACAACGAGCCATATAATGTCCAATGTAACCGTACTTAGAACATTTCTTATTCCTAGCAGGACATGTTGTATCATTGCCTTTGTGTTTGTCACTACCACACCGGTAGCAACCCTTGTCCGAATTATTATCTCGGCGGAGTTCTATTTTATTTACATTTGACAAAGGGCGTTGGTTTTTGTCACCAAAGTCCGACAGTTGTCTCTGAACAGATTCTATTACGTTAGCTTCGACTATAACTTTATCCAAGGTAACTGAATCGCCTAATTTAAGAATTTTTTTCTTTAGTTCCATTGAGTCACATTTCTCTACGATCTGATCAATTAGATCGTCGTCCTCATTTGCAAACTGGCACTTCTTACTTTGTTGTCGCAGTCTTAACAGAAATTTTTCAAATTTCTCCCCCGGTTCCTGTCTAAGCAATCTAAATATATGCCTTTCGTATACCTTGCTTTGTTTGGGCAAAAAATACTCGTCCAGTTTCTTGATTGCTGTTTCATATACGTCTGTTCCGGAAGTTTTGTCAGTAGAATCAATATGCGCTCCAGGTATATTATAGTATATCTCTTGTAAGGATTGTCCGCCCATGTGGAGAAGGGTGGCTCGTTTTTTGATTGATGTTTCTACATTTGCTGCTATGAGATATATTTCCAAAGCTCTCTTCCATTTGTCCCAGCGTAAGCCTAATGACATGGGATCGCCGTCGCATTGTAAAGGTTCTACCGCGGGTAGATTGGACATTTTGGGGCAACCTGGAACAACGAGGACAAGCTTTGTATTGCACCCCTGGCGCATTGACTTATAGTGATTTGAGGTGTTTGTTTGTGATCAGTAAACGAATAATTTATGACGAGTATTATTATAAGGTATCAGCTTATACAAGAAAAAGATCATAACAATCATTAAAAACTCCTTTATTATTGAATATATATATATATATATTTTTTTTTTTTATATAATAAATTACTATTATTTTCTTTTGTAAGTTTACTCAAATAGATGTTTTAGGTACTTAGTTAAAATGTTATTACAAAAGTTATTACCTGCTTACTGCAGTTTTAAATAAGTAGTATAGTAGTAGCCTGTGAAACGGAGAAACTGTCACAGGAAACCGACCACAGGCACCCTTTGTACGACCACTCTGCAGCCCCAGTGCGCCTTAAAAGCCGTAAAAGCTTTATAAGGGCCACTAGCAGTATAGCAGTTCACCCTAAAGAGGCCAAGAAGCATCTCTGGAGCTTAAACTGCCCCGTCCCTCCCGACTTCCTGCAACCAGCGGAGAAATTGCCAGCAGGCCATGACCTGCAGTGGACTGCCTGGAAAACACTTAACCGTCTTCGGACAGGTGTGGGTCGCTGCAGGTCTAACCTGGTCAAGTGGGGCTACTCCACCGAGTCGGAGTGTGATTGCGGTGCTCCATCACAGGACATGGTCCATCTGTTGTCCTGTCCTCTGTGCCCTACCAACTGCACTAGGGAGGATTTAATGGAGGTAACAGATGCTGCCCTTTCTCTGGTTGCTTTCTGGACCGATAAAATATAGTTGTATCTACAATATATATATATTTACGAAAGTTAATTTATTTATTTGCGGCCATTGAAACGAAGAAGAAGAAGAAGAAGTAGTAATAGTAATAGAAGTCGTAGTTTTAAGTAAATATAAGTAGTATAGTTGTTTGTAAATGTTTACTGAAATACTTCTTATTTATTCATAATTTCATAAAAATTATTCGTTTATTCACACATCACTTTGTCACCGGAGTGACGTATTAGAATGCACCCTGGCAAATTTACACCTTTGTGCACCCTGGCACTCTGTATATCTTTCTTTACACATCTGTGCATTTGTGCACCCTGGCACTCTGTATATCTTTACACATCTGTGCACCCTGGCACCTTGTATAATTGATTGTGCTCCATGGCAAATTGTGCACTAAAGCAATACTGTAGCCACTGCTACTTTTTTTAATTTTTTTATTTTCGATTTTCAGTACACCCAGAAACTTATTACATCTAACCACTACGTCACATTAATTAATTATTGTAGTAAAATAACTGATTCTAGAATAGATTCGCTATGATAAGTACTTCAAATCTGTTTGATGTTTGCTATATACCTAACTATTTATATCTTATTTGTGCTTATACGAGTTGACCGATCGAATAGAAATTGAGGCATTGTTTACTTCTTAGCCACATACCTAGTAAGTAAGTTAAACTGCGGTGTAAGTAGTTTGTTTATATCTACCTACCTGCGTTGTCAATAAATTCTGCACGATATAATTACGTTCCGAATTGCTAATTTTACCCGCGTCAGTATTGTAATCCCGTTATTATTCCCAAGTTACTTGTGCAACAAAAAAAAAACACAAATTAATGGATCTTATCCAGTAAACAATGTCATAAAATCACAGTTAAACGTATTAGGTTAGAAGTAAACAAAACAAGCTATGTACTTGTCTAACTGCAGGAATTTGGACTGGGTAGGTACTTGCACTGTTTAATCGGTAAGGTTCTATGTTTTTTTTTTTTTTTTGTTCGTATTTTCCCTCTTTTTTATATGAACACTGAATATCATGTTTTCCACTTACTTGAGGGCTCGTCGCCACGTGTGGTGTCCTAATATTGACCAGTAAATAAAACAAACACAGATATTTCACCGAGATGTGTAACGTAGCTCCGCGCTTGCGCACCGAACGACAAACAATGACATTCGTTCGCCCCGCGCGTAGCAACGCTCCCCACTCGCTCTTTATTCGATTCGTCACACGAAGTCAGGATGAATTCCTCCCAGGTATCCTAGTTCGTCAGGAATAAGCCAATGTTCTTGCAGTGCAGTTACGTCATGATATTTACATAAATCTTTCACGTGGTTGCAGGAGCGTTTAACGGACTTGCAATTAAATGAAGCTAGGTTAATCTTTATTTTTACTTATTTTCAGGAATTCTGAAGTTAAAAGTATTTCTTTTCAAAGTACAACGTCTGTATACCACACCACTTGGCCAGAAGTCTTCACTTAAAAATGTATTTTCGAACCTTTGTTCGATCGCAATCTTAAACGCAGAAAAAGTCGTTTCCTTACTCGCGGTAAGTTTTTCAAGCTTTACGACTGTGTCGGACACACAGTCGTAAAGCTTGAAAAACTTCTCTTGAATAAATTCCAATAGATCTTTCACTATCGTTTGTCTGTCAAATCTAGATGCATAGATATAAGACAACTTCGGGGCAATCTTGATTTTATTTGAGGTTAATTCTCTTTTTCCCAACCTATTGTTGTTGTTTTGTTGGTTGTTAGTCAAACTTAACCAATGTATCTGTGTTGAGTCATTTTAAAACTAGCAGCGATCACCGCCTGGTGAGAGCCACATTTAGGTATAGCCTACCTAAAGAAAGAGTTAAATTGGTGAAGTCATCCAGCCCAATATATGATCCACAGAACTATAAATTCCTACAAAAGGAATTTCAGCTAGAATTAAAAAACTCTTTTGAAGGGCTTATAGAAGAGAACCAAAATGTGGACTCACTAAACGACACGCTTTGTAAAGTTATTACTCAAACCACGAAGAAGCATATAGGGGAGATGAGACCACCTAAAGAGGCAAAATTGACACCCGAAACTCTGTCTCTGCTATCTTGGAGAAGGGACATGAGGAACAGCACCACGTTGAACCTGAGAGAGCTTAATTACATTAATTAGGCTATAAGAAAGGCAATCCGCAATGACATCAGAGCTTGAAATACCCGAATTATTGCTAAAACCATCCAAGACAATAGGGGCCCAAAAGTCTTCAGAAAGAAGCTAAGCAGAAACAAGATGGAGATAAGCAAGCTCGCGGATAGTGCCGGTAATATTGTGACGGACCGTGACAGGATCATACAGATTGTTGAGGAGTTTTACGGGAATTTGTATACATCCAAAGCACAGGAACCCACCTCACCAGATGCAGCAGATCCCAGAGTAGTACCTGTAGAGCGCTGCGATGAGAGTGATCTTCCTCCGATCACGTCAGACGAAGTGAAGTACGCTCTTTACAAGATGAAACGCGGAAAAGCATCTGGAGAGGACGGGGTGCGTGTTGAGATGCTACAGGCGGGCGGAGAGCCAGTCTTGAACGTTCTTGTAAAACTTTTTAACACCGTTCTTTCAGAGGGGGTTACACCCGGTTCCTGGAAAACAGCTGTTGTCGCGATCCTCCATAAAAAGGGAGACAAATCCAAATTGTCTAATTACCACCCTATTAGCCTTCTCTCTCAGGTCTACAAATTGTTTGCCAAGGTTTTGTGCCACCGTCTGACAATCATCCTAGACGAATACCAACCCGTCGAACAAGCTGGCTTCCGGAGCAGATACTCAACAATGGACCACATTCAGGGAGTTGATGGAGAAGTGCAAAGAGTACGATCGGCCATTGTGTTTTGCCTTCATCGACTACGAGAAGGCTTTCGACAGTGTCGAACACTGGGCTGTGTTTCACTCTCTACATCGCTGCGGTATTGACAAGCGGTATGTAGATATCCTTCGGGAGTTATACGGGTCCGCGACCGTGCAGGTGCGCATGCATAGGAACACCAACCCTGTGTCAATTGACCGGGGTGTCCACCAAGGAGACAATCTCTCACCCAAACTCTTCAACTGCGTCCCAGAGGATGTGGTGAAGACCTTGGATTGGAGCAAGAGAGGTGTTAACATCAACGGGGCAAACATAACGTACTTGAGGTTCGCGGATGATTTAATTCTCGTCGCCGAAACCGTATTGGATCTTCAGAAAATGCTCGCAGAACTGCATGAAGCTTCCCTAAAGATCGGTCTCAGGATGAACATGTCCAAGACCAAGATCATGGCAAATCACTCTGCACGCTTACCAAATATACCTAACCGTTGGTCATGAAACCATCCAGGTGGTTAGCGATTGTGTATACCTTGGACAGCGTTTATCTTTTGAACGAGATGCCCTGGTAAAGGAGATCGAAAGACGCATCGGTCTAGGGTGGGCTGCCTTCGGAAAACTGAATGAGGTTTTCCATTCCAAACTTCCACAATGCCTAAAACCAATGTGTTTAACCAATGTGTCTTGCCTATCCTCACCTATGGTGCCGAAACATGAACGCTTACTAAGCAAAATATGCATAAGATAAAGGTGGCACAAAGAGCAATGGAGAGTTCTATGTTAGGTATCTCTCTCATTGGCCGTGTACCAAACGTAGAAATTAGACGGAAAACTAGAGTCGAAGACGTAGGGAAACGGATAACGGGATTACGGTGGAGATGGGCAGGACACTTGGCTAGGAGGGACGACGGACGGTGGACCAAGGCAGTCACAGAATGGTGGCCAAGGGGAGCGACAAGGCCAGTGGGCAGACCACCAGCCCGATGGTCAGACGATTTCGTCAAATTGACGGGACCTCTATGGATGAGGTTAGCACAGGACCGTGACGATTGGCGCTGCAGAGAAGAGGCCTAAACCCAGCAGTCGGTTGATGTGGGCTGAATATGATGATGATGATGATGTTGGTTAGCTTTTATTTTACGTATGTCCGATGCCAACTGGAGTATGCCAGTCAGATATGGAACCCACAGTAAAAACTTTATATATCATTACTCGATCGGGTCCAAAACAAGTTTCTAAAATTTTTTAATTTTGCATGTGGTAAAAGATTTAATAATTATGATGACGCATGTACCTATCATAAAATAACGCCTATAACACAAAGACGGATGGTAACTGATCAGTTGTTCTTGTACAAGATAGTTAACAATTATTTTGATTGTCCTGACTTGGTTAATAGTATATACTATCAAGTACCATCTAAACTTAATCTAAGACGAAAAAGATTGTTCTATGTTAGAGAGGCAAATAGCAATAAAAACTACGTAAGAAATGGATTTTTACACAGAGCACTCACGATTTATAATGAGAAATACACTGATCTCGACTTATTCAACCTTTCATTATCTCAGTTTAAAAGGTCATTATATAAGATTTCGGATTAGCACTCAACAACTGTGAAACTCAAATATTAACGTTCTTACTATTAATAAATCATGCACAGCGTATAACATGCGCAAAACACTGTTTTTCATATGTTTTTTGGTCGTTATAAGCTTATACTACGCAATGTGTGGGTATTATTAGTGAGGCCGTAACTCATCTTTCATCTTGTCTTTAATTAAATTATCTTAATTAAAGTATTGTAATTGTAACACGCTTGTTCCTTGAATGCGCCAGTGAATACATATAATTGGTTAATTAGAATCTAGTAATTAAATTTAAGTCAAAAACTGTTATTAACTGTTGGTTTCCCAATAAAAAAATATTTAAAAATTTATATTTATTTATTTATGTTTCGATACTTTTGTTTCCTGCTAACTACAGTCGTGAAGCTGTCGCTCGTAATCGTATCAATAAAAGTGTTCGTTTTGCTATTAGGGGGGGGGGGGGGGGGCACTTTCTTAGCCGCTTTGCTATCTCGACGCGCGGCCGTTGGTTTGCCCACTTTTTGCGTATCCACCCTCGAAATTTTTAATTTTGTATCCACCCTCGAAATTAAAATTTTTAAGCGTTAAACAACGCTCTCCAGCTGCAGCTAACTTACGTGAGTTAAGTTGTGCGCTAGTAGAAGAATGGTCAAACATAGACCAAAACCATATTACAAATTTGATTATAGCATGCCACATCGTCTAAATGAAGTGATACGGGCTCGTGGAGGAAATACAAGATATTAAATTTACAGGATAGCTTTCATTTTGCAGATTAACTGTGTTGTATATTTTTGTTGTCAAAAGTTAGAGATGTTTTTTTTGGTACTTAAATAAAATTATACAGTTTACAAACGTGTTATGTATTTTCTTTTATGTATAAGTTAGTCATCTATAACATACTACAGTTTCACTAGTTTGTGTTGTGTAGTTAGAAACTATCACACTTTTTATAAGCGACCCGGAATTTTTTCGGCCCAGTGTATATCCACACTTCTACCTACTTCAAGTTCTGCTTTGACCACAGATGTAACCACTTCTTTCGGTAGCACAGGGTTCGTCAATTTCAGAACAGGTTGCAAAATTTGGAGGTAACACACCAGATAATGCAGATACTACTATCCGGTGTTTCGTAGAGGGATAAGGGCAAGGAGATGATCTTGATTTTGAAAATTTCGGGGGGGTTTGAACCCCCAAAACTCTCCCCTCCCTAGCTACGCCCATGCTCTACTTACCCCATTTGGGATTATAGGCCTAAGCGTGTGTATGTAAAATGTAATGTTTGTTACAGGATACTAATGTCAGTAACCAACATGGTAAAAGGAGCTCTGGGCGCCGGCATCCTAAGCATTCACGTCGCTTACAAGCAAGCTGGATGGGCGCTGACCTTAGGCGTCCACATCGCAGCCTTATTTTACATGAGACATTGCCTCGGAGTAAGTTTTCCTTTTTTAACCCCTACTGACAAATATAATAATATTAAAAAAAAAATCCCCTATCGTTTTAGCCGCAAGCCCGCGATAAAGGCTCAATTCCTAGAAATGGGAGAAGGAAATGGTTTTTCCCAATTAAAATAATAATAAAATCATTCAATTTCAGGCAATTGGACAAATCGATAAATACCTTACAGACTAACATACATCTATACTATACAGGGCTTTAGGGTAAATCTCTTTTAACCTCTCGGGTAGTTAATCAGTCCATGAAACTGAACAAGTTCCCCAAGGAACATAAGCTTTTTTTTTCGCGGGAGACTTTAAATAAGAAACATCATAATTTGCTGCTCTGTATATTTGGTTAATTTAAAAATCATCAAAAGTATAAATCTCCACAAATCACTTAAATAATGAACATGTGAAGTTATTTACCTGTCAGCAGCCATTGGTTTTCTTCTTCAGTGCACTTTCACATTATCACTCAATAATGGAGAATGTCAAGCAGTCTATTGGTGAGACGATATCTATGTTTCGATCTGAGATGTCACAGTTTCAAGAAAAACTTGGCAAAGTTACTTCAACACAGCAGCCACAGCCCGATGTTGTCACTTTAGAGGCAGAGTTTAAGGTCTTTCAAAAATTCATCCTTACTGCCGTGGAAAATTTGCAAAGGCAAGTTGAGCTTCTCGCCAGGGAATGTGACAACCAGGAAATGAGAAGGCGTCGTTGTATCCTGCTGCTGCATGTCGTGCCCGAAACTGAATCGGAAAATACGTCGGCTATCGTTCTAAGCCTGGCTATTAACAGTCTCGGGTTAAAAGACTTTTCCAGCAGTAATGTGATACGAAGTAATCGCTTGGGACAAGCAGTCACTGGCAATCCGAGACCACTCGTAACGGAATTCAAAGATGTTGCGGTCAAACATCGTGTCTGGATGTCCAAAAAGTCCCTTAAAGGCAGCGGCGTTACAGTTGCAGAGTTTATAACTAAAGTTAGACATTCGGTGTTTGTCGCAGCTCGAAAACGCTTTGGGGTTAGTAAATGTTGGACCAAGGATGGACATATTTATGTACTGGGTGCAGATGGCAAGCGCAGACGTTTCCTTACACTGCTGGACTTGGACAAAAACCCCACTGGTACAATATCTTCAGGTGTGAGAGCAGGTGTGAACATGGAAACATCCAGAACTGACCCTCCCAAAGTCATCAAGGAGCCGGTTAAAATGCCTGATAAGAGAAAGCGTGTGCCACCGAAGAAGTAAATCGAAATCTAGGTTATTTTTAAGATATTTCTCGGTTCTAAAAGTGAGTCGATCCATTTTAATTTTTTTTACTTTGTTGAATATACGGGTACTTCAAATGTTAGGTAGTAGTTTTTCTTTTTTTTTCTTGTACCTGTTCTTTACCATTAATATTTCGCAGCTACTATTTCTACAGAACTTTTTTTTTTAGATTATGTAAAGGAGTGTTGAAACGTACAGCCAATTTTTTTTTAATCTCACGAGGAGGGGTTATTTTGATCATACAGCCACATTTATTAGTATATGTACTGCCGAAGCAAGTAAGCCACATTTATTATTATTTGTATGAAAGTCTATATACGTGTACTAGCTTTCCGCCCGCGGCTTCGCCCGCGTGGACTACGGTTATATCGTGCCCAGTTGTGAGATAAAATGAAACCTAAGTCCTTTCCCAAGTTCTAATCTATCTCTGTACCAAATTTCATCAAAACTGGTTCAGTAGTTGAGGCGTGAAAGCGTAACAGACAGACGCGTACGATCGCTGCTAATCATAAAGTGCTATAGGGCGAAGCGCGGCCTTCGACGCGGAGTCTGGTTTCCGCCCAGGTCACAGTAGTACGACAGCTTTAGTCAAGGTGTCGGATGACATTCGGCTTGGCATGGAAAATAAAACGGTTACAGTCCTTACACTTTTAGACTTTAGTAATGCATTCGATACAGTTGATTTTGATGTTCTCATCTCTATTCTTTCTTCCTTAAACGTTTCCGATTCCGTCACTTCCTGGTTCCGTACCTACCAGTGTGAACGCCGCCAGCGCGTCAAAGTTGATGATAAATTATCGAACTGGTGTGATGTTACGACTGGTGTTCCGCAAGGTGGCTTTCTCCTTTGCTTTTTGCTATTTTATAAATAGTATAACCTCCCACATTTCCTCTTTTTATCACCTCTATGCAGATGATCTGCAAATTTACTCTCAATCTGGAGCTCACATCATTGTCGATGCTGTCGCAGCCATAAACAAAGACCTGGATGCTATCGCGTCGTGAGCGGCAGCCTTTGGACTAGCAGTCAACCGCGCGAAATCTCAGTCCATTCTGATTGGCAGTTCTCGACAGCTGGCATGTATTGACATGACTCAGCTTCCCCCAGTTACCTTCCTTAATACTCCTATTCCCTATTGCTCCTCTGTGAAAAATTTGGGTATCTTCTTTGACTCTAAACTTTCCTGGTCTCGTCAAATAGGTGAGGTTAGTCTGAAGATCTTTGCGTCTATGAAATCGCTCAGACGATTGAAGAACTTCTTGCCAATCCAAACCAAAATTGCCTTGGCCAATTCTCTCCTTCTTCCTATCCTTGATTACGCCGACACCTGTTATCTGGACCTGACTGTTGAGCAGCTAGATCGCCTAAAAATGTAGCGATACGCTTTAATTTCGGATTAAGGAAATATGATCATGTTTCAGAGTTTTGGGCTCAACTGAAATGGCTCCCTGTCAAGCTTCGGTGTAATCTTCATATCCTCTCTTTCCTCTTTAACATTCTCCATAACCCTTTGACTCCCACCTATCTTAAGGAGAGGTTAGTGCGAACTCAAGCCAATAGGCGAGAACCTCGCACAAGTACAGCTATGATGTTGGACTGTCCCTCCCACAGCACCGACTTTTATAGCAGGCAGCGCGCCTGTGCAATTCCTTGCCTCCAGATGTTAGGCTAGCTAAAACAGCTGATACCTTTAAGAAGCGTCTCAAGGGCTATTTTGAAGCTCAGTGTGGCTATAAATAAATGGTTTCCTTTTCAATTTTCTCTTTTACTATTTCATTGCTTTCCTCTCTTGTTTTCCATATTCCTTTTAAATGTATTTATATTTATTTTATTTGTTTATATTTTGTTTCATATATATTGGTTAGGTTTAAATATTGCGCCCGCTCTTGCTTTCACTTAGCGACTTTTCATACCCAAAGGTTACTGGAAGAAATCGCTTGAAGCGATAAGGTCGCCCATATTGTACCTTTTTGTAACTTTATTTGTAAACGTCTCATCATTGTATATCTTTTCTATATTGTGCAATGAAGTATATTGTAAGTATTGTATTGTATAGGTCAAAATACGAAAAAACAATTTTGAGTTCCCATACAAACTTCATTAGCCCAGTCTGTGGGGAAATGCAAAGGCCTTTGCATTGCAAAAGGTGGCGTAGAAATTTTTTTGACACAATATTGTTTAGGTATGGCAGGTTAATAAAAATCCAAGTTCTCGACCTTGAAGGACCCAGGCGTTAGCCGCCATCTTGAATTAAAGGTGCCAAAATTAGGTATATTTTAAATAACTTCTCAATTGTTTACTAAATCACAAAAGTGTCTATCAAGGGTTCAAAGAAGATAAAATTGCCTACATTTTTTGCATACATGATTATTCTGTAAGTCTTAAAGGTAAAAAGTTACAAGCGACGGAAATAATAATATTTACAAAAATCTAATATATAAAATGATAAACTGACTGGGGGATACACAACGCACAGCCCAAACCGCTGGACTTACGGACTTGAAATTTTGCACATAGATACCTTATGTAGTGCAGGCATTCACTAAGGAGCGATTTTTGGAAATTCCACCCCTAAGGGGGTTAAATAGAGGATGGAAGTTTGTATGAAAGTCCGTGAATTTTGAAGTTACGATCTTAGAACTTTGTATGTAGGCTGATGATTAAAAAATAATGAGCACGTGTATCAGCGATTTTGAAAATTCTACCCCTAAGGGGATTAAGGGGGTTAACTGACTGACATATCAATGCTTAGCCCAAACCGCTGGGTCTAGAGACTCCGAATTTCGCTTGTAACTTTTTATCTACAAGACTTACAGAATAATCATGTATGCAAAAAATGTAGGCAATTTTGTCTTCTTTGAACCTTTGATAGACACTTTTGTGATTTAGTAAACAATTGAGAAGTTATTTAAAATATACCTAATTTTGGCACCTTTAATTCAAGATGGCGGCTAACGCCTGGGTCCTCCAAGGTCGAGAACTTGGATTTTTATTAACCTGCCATACCTAAACAATATTGTGTCAAAACATTTTCTACGCCACCTTTTGCAATGCAAAACTACCTACAGACTGAGCTACATCAGCATTTAGTAAATTTTGTATGGGAGATCAATTTTTATTTCGTATTTTGACCTATGTTCCTTGGGAAAGTTATTTAGTTTTATGGACTGATTAACCACCCGAGAGGTTGAAAGAAATTTACCTAAAGCCCTGTTACTATATGTTATTTACCTAAGATATAACTATATCTTATTTTACTAATATTATAAAGAGGAAAGATTTGATTATTTGTTTGTTTGCATTGAATAGGCTCTGAAACTACTGAATCGATCTGAAAAATTCTTAAACCGTTAGGAAGCTATATTATCCCCGATGGACATATCTTATCCTACTAATATTATAAAGAGGAAAGATTTGATTGTTTGTTTGTTTGCATTGAATAGGCTCCGAAACTACTGAACCGATTTGAAAAATTCTTTCACCGTTAGAAAGCTACATTATTCCCGATGGACATAGGCTACATAATTTTCCCGAATTCCCACGGGAACGAAGTCCCGAGCGGAATGCTAGTCTACACTAATACTATAAAGAGGAAAGATTTTATTGTTTGTTTGCATTGAATAGGCTCCGAAACTACTGGACCGAATTGAAAAATTCATTCGCCATTAGATTGCTACATTATCGCCGATGGACATAGGCTTCATTATTTTCCCGAATTCCCGCGGGAAAGAAGTCACGAGTGGATTGCTATATGAAATATAATTAAAAAAAACAAAATCAAAACTTATTCATTAATTAACACTATTTCCCGGGTATTTGGGGTGTCTGCAACCGGGAATCTTCCTCGGTGCCGGCGGAACATCACGCTCTTCGGATAAAAGCTCTCCTTCGTGACTGTCTCCAGCATGAACGTCGGGAACCGCACCACAAATGCTTTGAAACTAGCATTGTGATGCGATAACAATAGTTATCACATAGTCATATCTGTGAATAGTTTGGTCCCAAAGAGCCTCGCTTATATCTTCGGAGGCTCGGTAATACGTGAAAGTCAGTGGCGGACAAGATGCAAAAAGCAGTCCTGCTCGATAATGCCAGGATAGTTCACCGGTTTCTTTCATAAATTTCATAAAACCCTGGTCAATTGATGCTAGCCTCGCTGGGGTTTTTGCTGCCATTCCCTCCTCCTTCAGAGAGAGTGAGATGGTGTTAGTTTTAGAATAATAATAAATAGTCTTTTTATTTGCTTCCCCACAACCTTACATTACTTATTCTAAGAATTCCATAAGTAGGGGTGCTCTTGTACGTACAGACAGCAGCATGTCAAGTTACCATATTTTGTGCAATGAATAAATGAATCTGAATCTGATCTACCCATTTGTATTAGAAAGCCAGCGCTATTGTGAGCTAGATAAGGGCAGCGTCAAGGTCAATATGTACAACCTTATATGCTGCCGTGTCTTAAATCCAATTTTTCATAGTTGAAGGTCCTCGTTTACTATTATGTCCACGGATCGAACCAGCCCTTAACAAAAATAACTTAAAAACCAGCCCAATTTTTATTTTTGTTTTAGGTACTTGTAAAGTCGGCTCAAATGGTATACAGTCGTGTTCATATATCTTTTTTAACTTATCCACAATTAGGAAGAGCAGCATGTGAGATTTCTTCGATGGAAAGAGCAAAACGTATGGGCAAATATTTTGGGTAAGCGATTGAAAATTTTTCTTTAGTTTTTCTACCTTTCCTTCCATGGTGAAGTGGGAGTGATAGAAAAACTTTGAATATGACAGCTGCCAACTCTTCCCAGGCATTCAGTAAAAGTCTGTATCATGAGCGAAAGGCTGGCAACCTTTTATCATTCTTCAATATGTTCCATCTTGAAAGCCCCAATTTTGTGTCAAACGTGGCATCATTTGGTTCGCTAAGCTTACCCCGTAAGGGATAGCAGGTGTAAGCTTATGTATGCTTTCTAAATTTTTCGCCGATAAGTACGTAATAGTTAGACAATCAATCCCCGTGGCAAATGAAAAGCGCATCTCTGCGTAGCTAGCATGGCCCGTGATAAACTCGCGCTTAACTCGCCACTCTGATGACGGTAAAATTTCACTTTGATTGCACAAGGGCACCATGCAAAGACTTGCTTGCCTTCTGGCGTTGTCATTAAGACACTTTTGTGACATTTGGCAACGTAGTTTTTACATTGTGCTTGAGTTGCTGGTATAAATAAAAGCCAAATGTAACGGTTTATTAAACAGACTTACCTACTTGTTTTTCTTTTCAGTTTTTATTACGCAGTCGGGTTATTTGTTAGAGGTACTCATTATTTCATGGTAATTAAATGAAAGTAGACTTTAGGTAGCGCGTATTGAGCATAACGGCATCTGAGTTAGAATGGCACCATAACCGTGTGCACTTGCATAAGTGTGCAACTCTAAAGGAATTTCGGGATCGAAAATCGTTAAAACTGGCTCTGACGTAAGGATCTTCAAAATGTTCTTATATGCCTTATCGTGCCTTTTAGTCCACGTGACCGGTCCTTTTAATTTGGTGAGGGGGTACAAGGGGCCAGCCAAATGGACAACATTTGGAATTAACCGCCTGAAATAAGATGCTAGCCCTAGGAATAGCCTAACTTGGGTTGCTGTATTTGGGGTAGTTGCATCAATGAGAGCTTGTACTTTTTGGGGATTAGGCCTCACTTCACCAGCGCTTATTACATGACCGAGATAATTAACCTCAATTTTTGAGAAACTTGCATTTACGCATATTGAACAAAAATCCGGCTTCAGACAAGGCTGTGAGAACAGCGTCTAGTCGCTTTAACCCCTCGGAAACACTAGAAGAGAAAAAAAGTACATCATCCATGTCGGCAGATACTACAGTGTCTTTTAAAGATTTGAGAGCCCTGTTTATACACCTCTGGTATACTGACGCGGCATTTCATAGCGTCACAAACGCGGTTCACTCTATTGAGCCTGGCTCGACACGGATTTGATAATAGCCAGAGGCCATCTCAAGGGTGGAGAAAAAGTCGGAACCATTCAAACGATCGATCTGTTCGTCAATCCGTGGAAGAGGGTAATGTTCTGGCCGAGTATGAGCGTTTAACTCGCGAAAGTCCATGCACATTCTATCTGAGTTATCCTTCTTTTTGACCAATAAGATGGGGCTGACGAAAGGTGAGGAACTTTCTCTTATTACCCCAGCATCTAGAAGTGCTTGCATTTTTTTCCTAACTACGACTTTTTCCGCAGGCGATAACCGGTAAGGAAGTCGTTGTACGATTTTATTTGGATCAATGAGGTCTATTTTTAACTCCCCCTTTGTGACCCTACGAGTGGGGACTCCGTCAATAAAATAGTCACTATACTTCTTAAGCAGAGTTATTAATGCTTCTTTGTAAGCACCTTGGAGATCCGTGTCTATGTTATTGAAATCAATTGACTACCCTCGCAACTGTTAACTTCCTTGCAAATTTAATTGATTCACTATCGATTTCAACGAGAACGCCTTGACTGATAATATCTCGACCTATTATATTTTTTTCCAAAATAACGTCATTATCTACAACGTGGAACAAAACGTTTAGTGGTATGTTTTGAATTTTTACAGCTGTCAAAATTTGGGTAGTACATTTAACGTCCTCTCCACCTATTCCCGTCAGATAAACTAAGCCATTGCATGTAGTACCCCCGAGCTTATCTACCAAGCTAAGCTTGACTAAGGAACAAGATAAACCGCTGTCAAAAAGAAATTGAAGTGTCTCACCAACTGGCGTCGATAGGATACCTCGCGGAAGCCTATGCTCACAGATGTTGACGTCCTTCTTCGAGGCTTGGTTCTTGTTGGGGCAGGCAGTACTGATGTGTCCAGGGTTCCCGCATATTTTTTTTTGTTACCAGCCCATATACGTCCCCACCGAGGGGCACGGGTCTCCCTTCGAAAGGGGATTTAGGCCATAGTCCACCACGCTGGCCCAATGTGGGTTGGTGGACCGCATTTATAGCAGGTGATTGTAGTGTTCTCTTTTTCAGGTGGTGGCTTCGCGTCTGTCGCTGGTTTGGAATTGGCCAAGTTGTTTCAACGCTTGCGGTAGTCTTCCATCTTGTGACCACGATTTCCGCAGTACTGGCACGCTCCATTGAACCGTGTATCCATTAGCCGAGGTCTTTTGGAGTCAGTTTCGTTGTTGTCGGTATCGTCTTGTCGTCTCTTGAGTAAAATCCCTCCTAACGCGCGGCATAACTGGGCCCGTGTTGTAATTACATATTAGTTGAGTTCGCGGCGTATTAGTGTATCATGTTGGCATAGAATCGATATTGCAAAACCAGTCATTACTTCTTCACTCATCTCAACCTTGGGTATCTTCTCGATTAGATTCTATAGGCGTATAGCGGCTTCAGCTGCCGTTTCTTTGCCTTCAATTTGAAATTTAATAACTTCATCAAAGTAGTCCTGTATTAATTTCGGCTTGTCAAATTTTGCGAGAAGTATTTCCTTTATAAGGGGCCATTTTATCTCTGAAGTCTTTATTTTTGTTAAGCAGGTAGCTGCACGTCCTTTGAGAGCATGAGTAAGCGCTAATAATAATTCGGGTCCCTCTATATTTCGGCTATTCACGCCCGGAGCGTCTCGATTCCCCCCACCAAAAATCCCATTTCAGTAACTCGGCACCCACCTTGTATATCGGCCTCTGCATCATCTGGATCGAACTTGATGAGCTGCGTGGGACTACATTTTGACGCCTGTGCTGGACCCACTGCGAATAAGCAAGAAAAAAATGACTCCATCTCACTTAGCAGATTTCTTGTGATTGACGCGCTTGCACTTGTTTTTGAATTGTTGGAGTCCATCTCCTCAGCTCGTGGTAGCCCTGCAGATCCCACTTCTGATATGGGCACGTCGTCCTGGTTAGGCTGAGCATCCTTAACGGGCGCAGATTAGCGGGCGAGGAAATGGAAGAGAAAGGATACACAATCGATCACTTCAAAGTCTTATAATAAGCGTTCTACATTAATCACGTGATTTACAAAGTCTTTGCATGATAATTACGGCTATTTCTTAATAAAAATGAAGTTTCATTCCACCGAACACGTAGCTGCGCGCGTAAACAAAAATGAACTGTCAAACTCGACCGTCATCCGTTTAAAAACGAAGCCGCCTCAATAGCGCTTGGTGTTATGACCATTCAGAAATCAGCTGTCAAATCGGATTGAATCGGTTGTAGAAATAAGTTAGAAATAGTATCGAATTGATGGAGTTCTCGATGCGCCGTCATATTCATTTAACGTGACAGTATAAATAAATAAAAATAAAAGTGGTATAAATCTGGAAATTTCTTTATCCATGCTTGTTAAATTCTATTTAATTTCAATTTTAAATAGTTTTCAATATCATAATAAAATGCAATGTCAGAGAAGAAAAAAATTACATAAAATAAGCAGTAAATCTTCCCAAGCCTGGTTGCCGTGCCGCATCATACCGTCAGCTGCAAATATTACGCGGATGATGGTAACGATGCGATAGGCAGATTCATCAAAGAAGCAGAGGCGTTAGGCAGGGGAAAAGTGGTCAATTACAACCTTAAAATGGCGATCAAAAGTCCAGACAGAGCCGTCATGGATGCCTTGAGGTCTGGATGCAACGGCGAGGAACTGTCATGGTTTAGATTTATACATTATGTAATATACAGGGTGTCACAAAAAATAGTGTCAAGCGGAAGTCCTGAGGTAGAACACCCCTTGGGGCATCCGAAACACCCCCATGGGCTGACCCGCATCTAGCGGCTTCCCGAAATTTTTGCGACCCGCATCTAGCGGCTTCCCGCAATTTTTGCGACCCGCGACATTCTACAGTCTTTACGACCTGCATCTAGCGGCTTCCCGCGGTCATTGCCATGTTTGTCGGTCCACCTTTACGCTGCGCCATCCGGTACACGAATTTCTACTAAACATTTTTTTTTTTAGATACTATATAGATTTCATCATATGTGTATACTTGTTTGGTATCGATGCCGTTTACATACTAGTAGCGGGAAATAATGTAAAAAAAATAGTCGAAGGAACTGATATAGTTCAATTGGAAGCGACTAAACCAGGTTAGTAAATATACAAGTAATCGAATCAATTCGATTCAAACTTAGTGTAGATAACCAGATTGTTGTGTTTGTGTTCAGTATTAATGAAAATTATTAATGATTGGAATTTGGAGCACTTTTTCACACAACAGGTTAAAAGATACAGAGTTAGAACAGCGGATTCTTATAGCAGAGTGCAAGCATATGCGGCCCTCCGTACAAGCTTAGTCGAAGCATGGGTCGTGGGGGAATTTTTTTTCCAAGTCATTGTTAATTACAATTATTCTATGTTGAAGTACTAACACATAATAACTTTAATAACAAATAATGAGCCTCCAAATCCAAAAATACTTTATTATATTATACAGTTTACACACATGAGAAATAAAAATTAAATTAGATTCAGTGTAAATCTTTACACTAACTAATAGAAGAGGAAGGATTTGATTATTTTTTTGTTTGCATTGAATAGGCTCCGAAACTACTGGACTGATTTGAAAAATTCTTTATTAGAATGTTACAATATCGCTGAGTAACATATGCTACATAATTTACCCCAATTCCCACGGGAACGAACTCCCGTACGGAATGCTAGTCTATACTAATATTATAAAGTGGAAAGATTTGTATCTTTGTATGTAACGAATAAACTTAAAAACTACTGGACTGATTAAAAAATTCATTTTACCATTAGGATGCTACATTATTCCTGAGTAACAAGGGCTATATAATTTTCCCGAATTCCCTCAGGAAAGAAGTCCCGTATGGAATGCTAAGTACATAATGATGCGGAGCAATGTAATTATTTACACAACGCATATTTAACCTGTACTATCATTCTTATTCAATTATTGTTACATTTTCTTTAAGGATATCCGGGTTTGAGGGTATATTTAGCCGTATTTGCCATCCCTGCCATTTGTATAGTTCAATTTAGACATCTGGATGTCATAGCAAGGTTTTCGTTCGTTGGCAACATCGTAGTTGGTAAGTATTGTTTACTTATTAACAACTGAATTGATCTGAGGCTCTGCCTAACCCGATAGGGATTATAGGCGCGAGCGTATGTACTTCAACTCGTCGCGGCACGAGTTCATAGCGAATCTCTAGCCCTTTTTTCCAACAATAGACTAGGGCTGAAGCCTTTGAATATTTAAAAAAAGTTAAGAAAATTTATAGTAGGACTAGCTGACCCGACAGACGTTGTCCTGTTTTCTTTTTTTTTCAACTTTCTTTTTTTTTCTTCCTTTTCCTGACAATAACAAACACAACAAAAAAAGAATTAGTGAAATTGGTCCAGCCGTTCACGCGTGATGCCGTGACCAAGGGAAATAGGGATTCATTTTTATATACACACATCAACACGGCCTAGGGATATTGCACGATTTTTTATACAAAAGAGGTCTGTTTGAGAAGCTATAAAAACATACTCGAGATACATGCAGAGCTATAATTTTCAGACGAGCAAGTGCTAAACCTGAATTTTCAATTCTATTCAATAAATTTAGTTTTACTTTAAATTTGTGAAAACGTGACGAAAACGAAAAAAAAATTGCGTAAATTTGACCATTTTCATACAAAAGCAGGCAAAAAGTGCATTTTCGTTTTTGTTTCCGACACGTTTTCACAAATTTCAAGTTTTCGTTTTTGTTTCCGACACGTTTTCACAAATTTCAAGTAAAACAAAATTTATTGACTAGAATTCAAAATTCAAGTTAAGCACTTGCTCGTCTAAAAATTATAACCCTCCATGTATATCGAGTATGCTTTTATAGCTTCTCAAACAGGCCTCTTTTTATGAAAAATCGTGCAATATCCCTAGACCGCGTTGATGTGTATATAAGATGAAACACATTGGAAAAGGAAGAGAACATACCGAAAATTAAAGGAAAAATAAATTACGAGCGATTGGAGGTCGGGAAGTGGAAGGGATCACCACCATAAGGAAAAAAAACGGTTTATCTCGATTTCCGGTCTTATGAAGTCTTATGAAAAACAGTTAAGTAGCAAAGTTGTAGGTAATAAAAATAATACAACTTTTGTATTTTCACTTTTTTGCATAACCTCGAAATTTATGTGAAAAATTCAAAAAATATATTTTTTTCGTTTTTTATTTTTATCTTTTACAAAAATTCTTTTTTCACGAAATTTGGTGAAAACTTACCTTTTTATGTCCCAAACAGACTATAATTTGTTTTTATTTAAAACATTTATTTCTTCACCTTATTTTGACTTAATATCAAAATAAAAACCGGCCAAGTGCGTGTCGGGCCACGTGCATTGTAGGATTCCGTAGCAGCATGATTCAAATATGCAGCTTCTTAATTCTACGGGTGTATTGACAGTTAAACCGATGGTTTTGTCTAAAAACAAGATCACAAAGAAAGATGGTAACGAACATGAAAAAAAATCATCTGTTTAAGAACCACCTCGCGTGGATGCAAACGGTTGTATAAAAATAGTTAACACTACGTAGTAGTAGTAAGCTGGTCAATGTTTAAATCCCAAATACTATAGATCAAAAACAAATATATTAAAACAGTTTGTAGATTCAGTAATAACTTAACTTTTGGCCTAAACACAATTATAGAATGGAAGTTTTAAATGCGCGAGTGAAGCGAGCGCAAATATTTTTTTACGACATTATTATTGATAGGAAAAAATCCAATATTTCAATGTCAATATGTCATGTTACAGCCTGGCTTTCGACCTCGCATCACTTTTAGCGTGAAACCTTGTATGGCAGCCATTTTGAATGAGGGTACACTTCGTCGTAAATGCTACTCTCGTGAATTATTCCACTTTTTTTTTCGTTATAAAAATTAATGTTTCGCAAACGGATTAAGCCCCCTTTTTTCCACCATTTTATTTTTTAGATCTGTAAACGCAATCAATATGTATGACCATGCAAAATTTCAGCTCTGTAGTACCAAGGATCTAATATTAGTGAATATATTATTATTAATCCCAACAACTTTTGGCACTTGGTCAGCTATTACTCGCAAACTTGAAGGGCCAACTTACGTGTGATAGTTGTTCTTTTAATTTCGTTGTATATTTTACCACCGTGAATTTTTTCATATTTTTAGAAACAACTGTTTAGCTGGTAGAGGGAGGAACACTTGTTTTTAACAAAAAAAATACTTTCAAAATTATTTTTTCCCAAACGGAGAGCTGAAACGGAAAACGTTCTCAAAAAAACCCTTCTATCTTTTAAAAAGTTATCCTATGACATCCAACGCGATGATATTGGCGAGAAAAATAAAATCCATCACCCTTTCACGTGTATGGAAAACACCCGAAAACATATTTTTTTCAAAATTTTTTTTGTCTATCAGTGCAATCAATATGTTTGCCCATGCCAAATTTCAGCTCTGTAGTACCAATTATTTAATATTAGTGAATATATTATTATTAATCCTAACAACGTTTGGTTTGGCACTTGGTCAGCTATTACTCGCAAACTTGAAGGGCCAACTTATTTGTTATATAGTTTTTCTTTTAATTTCGTTGTGTATTCCACCACCGTGAATTTTTTCATATTTTTAGAAACAACCGTTTAACTGGTAGAGGGAGGGACACTTGTTTTTAACAAAAATGTTGACTTTCATAATTAATTTTTCGCAAACGGAGAGCTGAAACGGATAAAGTTTTTAAAAAAAACTCTTCTATCTTTTAAAAAGCTATCCCATGACATCCCACTCGATGATATCGACGAGAAAAAAAATCCATCACCCTTTTAAGTGTATAGAAAACACCCAAAAAAAATTTTTTCCAACATTTTTTTTGTCTGTCAGTGCAATCAATATGTATGATCATGCCAAATTTCAGCACTGTAGTACCAAGGATCTAATATTAGTAAATATATTCTTATTAAGGGGATGATCCCTTCCACTTCCCAACCTCTGATCGCCCTTAATTTATTTTTTCTTTAATTTTTGTTATGTTCTCTTCCTTTTCCAATGGGTTTCATTCTACTCTAATTTTTTTTGGTTCCAAAAGTTATCGATACTAGTCTACAAGAAATACAACTGTTTGTAAATTACTTTTAAGCCCCGAAAAAAAAAGAGGGGTGTTTTACGTATGACATGTGAATCTGTATATCTGTGTGGCTGCTGTGGCATCGTAGCTTCTAAAAGAATGGACCGATTCTGATGCGTTTTTTTTTGGAAACTGACGTAATCGAGATGTTTTTTTGCTACATTTGTTTTGTTTTTATTTTAAATAGCTTAACCAATTCCGATCTTCTTCTTACTCTTAACTGCTACACCGACAAGAGCGCGGCTCTTAAGATTAAGAAGATCAAAATTGGTTAAGCTATTTAACAGGAAAGTTTTCGATCTCGAAAGTTAGTAACTTATATAAATATATATAAATATATGTGTAGCGAATTTGATTTTTGAATAAATTATTTACTATTTAGATATAAGTGTAAAACAATTTGCGAATAAAGATGACAGTGTATAGCTTTTTATGAACAGAATTAAAATTGTGAACAAATGAGGCCCAATTATATTTAATATAAGGAAAAATATTCACAGAACAACAGCAGAGTAGGTAAGGAAAATAAAAACTCGTTAAACCCATATGAAGAGGGAATTTTTTGGGAAAGGCAATATGTGGGCACAAAATTATCCTTATTGACTGTAACATTCCAGATATAAATAATTCCTTCGTATTTCGGTATTGTCTCTTTATACCTATCTATAAGATAAAATAATTATAACTATAAAATAACAAATACTGGGAATTTCAAAGCGATAAGCCCATAACCAATTGTTGATTGACGAATGTGTTCTTGATTAAACAAACAATTCTGGAATACCCAGTAATGAGTACATGAAAGTTAATTTCACTTAAAATAAGTAATAAAGATAACGGGACTTGTTTACTTTAAATATCGTTGGTACCTACAAATTTGGATCAACAGTGTGCCTATTTTACTATCGGTCAACATTGAACTGTGAACTTGGTTTTTCCCAGATTATCACAATAATATTGCCAATGTTTAAAGAATAACTACTACAGTATGATATAACATGGACCTATTTTACCTATAGCTATGGTCACTACAGGAAAAATAAAATTAATTATTCATACAATACCGTTTTCAAACCATGTTCCGAGCCACAACGACCTATTGTGAGTGAGTAATTTGGTCCTAGTAGCCCAAGGTAAACTATAATGAACTATAATCTCTCCATTCGCAAAATACTCATCAGCTTTTAGGTTTATTATCGTCTTCCTACGTCAATTGCTATCATTTAAATTCATTTTAATATTTTGAGTTGCAAGGATGATATTATAAAGTGTGTAGAAGGAGGGAGTAATAAAAAAATATTAATATTTTAATTAAATAACTTTAATTTAAGGTAAAACACTTATAATATTAATAACAATCTCAATACTGAAAAACTAGTCTTAAAAATAAATTACAATATTAATACTTCGATTTTTTAGAAGCTAATTTAACATATTCTAAAACTGTAAGATAACAAAATATGTAATAAGTGGACAAAGATAAGCAGTTGTTTCTTTGCTTGCGGAGATCTCTTACTACTGTTGCTAGATCGATCGTCGAATTCTCATTGTATCTCGATATGCTGATGTCTAGAGCGCAAAAAGCTCCTGTGCGATTTAATCCAGCAGAGCAGTGGACCACCATAGGAGGAAAGTTGGAACTCTTGTTATCAAACTCCACATGTGCTTGAGCCTTTTTGACTTTGAGAACAAAGTTAAGAAAGTTTGATCGGCTTTGAGGCACGCTTTTATGAGGCCAATCGGTGTAAGCGAAGTGTGTGAGGTCTAATGAGTCTCCACTGTCGTCTGTCATCCATAGCTTGGTCACTATGTGGTCACAAAAGGTCTTTACTTCCTTTGTTTCAATGATGAAGTCACCGAACCACACTGTTCTTCCTTTCTTCAGGCTCCAATACTGGTAACAGACTTCCTGTTCTTCTTCGTGTGTTTTTGTTAACATAACGATGACTCTGGATTGATATCCAAACACCATTTTCCAAAAATCTTCGGCTGTTGACTGAAGTGGGCCCTGACAGCACAAATACTTGCCCCGAGTTTTGTATCCGTTGACGTGATTGGCGTTGATATAGTCGCTTTCTCCGTTTTCTGCTGGTAGGATCACTCTGTTATGATCAAAACAAGGTAAAAACCAGTATCTATTTTTCAAAATATTTTCTGCCTTCATCGATATGCTGCGACTGTACTCAACTTTTTCGTCTAATAGTCTCCGATGTTCTTGTTCGAGGATCTTGATTATTCTTTCTTAATTGTAACTAACGCCAGATTCTTTTTTCGTGGAAATCCCACCCATTTTTTTAAATTTATTTTCACAGGATGAGAGTCCTTGTTTCGACTGAAGATCAGTATCGAATGAAAATATTATACTGATCGTGACACATTTATACTGTTGAATTTCAGCATTAATATTAACTTTTTCCTCCCTGAATGAACAATGTAACCAATATGACGCACGAGGTTTCAGTCTATTAAATTTGATATTTATTTCAACATCATTAAAAATTAACTTCAACTATAAAAATTCCCATGTGGTTAATTAACAAGCCTATCAGTAAGTTCAAATGTTATCATAAATTTCCTTTCCTTTTAGGGTCTTGACAATGGTATTGTTTAATTTAGGTACAATTAAAAATCCTTTATATGGATTTTAGGCAACAGAGTGCACAATGCTAACTCCAAGCTATGTAGATCAACCAAGCCTCATTTTCTAGTCATGGTCAAAATTATGTGAGTACCACCTTTAATTTTCTTTCTGATTCTTAGAATTTTTTAAAGTAAAATGAAGGTAGTTAATAAATGATGTTGTCATTTACTGTCTAGACATCTATTAACATATAAAAATACGATTATGTACTTCAGTATAAGGCAAAACAACCCTGAATATTGATCAAGCTATCAATCTCCATACCTAGTACACTTAGGCGGACTAAATAAATAAATTATATTGGAAGGAAGCTTATTTTGGTTAGGTTAGCAAGCAAAGACTGAATAAGTATACAAAAACAACTCTGGGTAGCAGCAATAAGGTTGTATGGAAAACCGGGGTGGGAACAGGTAATGTAGGTGTTTCTTTCTTTCAATAATCGATCAACCCCATGTATCTTACCTAAATAATGCGCCTGAAACCTGGAATTATGTTACTCGTTCGAAACTACTCTTCACATGAGGGTGTACTGTAGCTTTAGTAACGTGGTTTTTTATTCTCAGTGATAATTATGAGTGATAAGAAGAGACAACTAAGCTTTGTGTGGTTACTAGACAAGTCAAACCCGAAGCAGCTCAGCACTAAAAGTTTTTTGAAATTTATGAGAAGTCCTGACTCCATCGCCCAAATTTTAAATGAATACACTGATATAAATGAACACCAGAAGACTGTGGAATCTGATAAGAAGGCTTCAGGTATTATGCAGTATGTGAAAAATATAATCGCCCATAACAGTACAAGTTACGATGTTAACAAATACAGATGTATTAAACATCCCACCAAAGATAATTTAAATGAATTTTGGAGAACAGTAATAGATGAAAATAGCTATATTATAGTCGTACTATCCACTGACAGCAAAATTACTTACCAGTACTGGAGTTCAGAAGAAAATCAGAAAGTGGAATGCAACGAACTTGTAATAAAAACTATCAAAATCGTAATAATGGAGTGTTTTACTATGTCATTGCTGCAGTTGAAGGAAAAAGGTAAAGTCACGCGGCAAATAGTTCTTTATCATTATACTAAATGGCCGCCGGACAATGTTTCGCATAACCCAATGCAATTAATGAGTTTTATCGGCATTGTAAATAATATTACAACTTCTGGGCCTATAGTCGTGCAATGCAGCGATGGAAACAATAAGTCTGGAGTATTTTGTCTATTAGATATGTGCATAGCTGAATTTGAAAAAGGAAAAGGTGTATTTGTATCGAAAGCTCTGCAGAAGATAAGACAGGTGAATAGAAACGCCATCAGTCGAGCAGAGAATTATGTTTTTTGTTACAATGCGTTATATCATTTCGTTATCAACAATATGAAGTAATTAAGATTGGGGACGTGCCATATGGGAATTGACCACGAGGTCATTCCAACTGCGATAAAAATTAACCTACGGGAAAACCCGCGATAGAAACTATTTTTGTTTATGAATTCCTCTATCTCAGCCGACTATATAAGAGTCTCCCAGTAGGAAAAGGTATTATTGCAATTCGGGACTTCAAGAAGTGACATTTTACTCTCTCTCTAAAAATGGATTCTGATAAATTAAACGACATATTCGGTCCAGATCCTACGAGCAGAAACTATACGATATTCCACTCGATTGCTGAATCTGACTGTGACGATATTTTTGATAGAATATTTAACCATTCTGGAGATAAAGACTTTCAGTACATACTAAAATTTAAGGATGACGACGGAAACACGTGTCTCCATACTGTCGTAAGGTGCCGAAGTGGAAGTGATGCTGACGATATGATATCGTTGATGGTAGCTATGGGAGCAGACTTGAATGCCCAGGATAATGCAGGAGACACTGTTTTGCATAAAGCAGTGAAAAAAGGGGACCACGAGCTGGTAAAAGGATTAGTAGAGATGCACGCCGATAAAGACATTACTAATGAAGATGGATGGACGGCTTATCAAATTGCTGAGCAAAACAATGATGAAGAAACAATGAAGATGCTTTTAATGAAGGTTGAAGAAGATAATAGTTCTGGACGTTCAGTAAGCCCGTTTAACTTGAGTAAAATTCTAGGTTCTCTATCAAATTCAACAGATTAACTACTTTTATTTTTGCTTGTGACTTGTGCAAGCTTTGATTTTATAAGCCGTAGTTTTTAGCTGTTTTATTGAATGGGTCAATTTATAGTAAGGGTAATTTTATTTTAAATTAGCAATATGTTCTGTAATAACTAGTTCTTTCTATACCTATTTGAAGTAATAAAATGAAGTAATTCATTATAGACCATGCGGGCATTCCAACTGCGATATAACATTTAACCCGCGGGAAAACCGGCGATAGAATCTATTTTTATTTATGAATTCCTCTATATCAGCTGGCTATACAGGAAGATTTTTTTATCACCATCCAAATTTTTTGTACGTAAATTTTATGAAAATTTAACAGACCCGTATTTTTTTGTTTCTATATTTCATATAAATATTTCAAGCTAGATCGTCTGAAGCATAAAAATTAATCAAAATTTTTATATGGAAAAAAAAGTAACATCGTCCAATTGACTTGAAACTTGGTAACAGTACTCTACAGAACAATTGTGACACCCGTGTTTCTGCGTTTTAGAAAATTTATCCTCTAAGACGTTAAAAAGGGGTAACAAAATCTGAAAATTTTGGAAAAAAAAAATATTTTCCTCGTTATTTACGTTCTATCAACGTTACTGACACCGTAAAAAAAATTTGGCTGGTGATTAAAAAGTCACCCTGTATAAGAGTTTCCCAGTAGGACGTAATATTATTGCAATTCAGGGCTTCAGCAAGTAAACTAGCTCTCTGAAAAATGTCTTTGCGCAAACTGAACAACATTTTTGGCCAAGAAAGGTCTGAAAGAAATACTACTATGTTCCATTTAATTGCTGAAGCAGGCTTTGACAATATTTTAAATCGCATTTGGAACGCTACTCGTAAAAAAGAACTGGAACAAATCCTAAAACTGAAAAACGACGACGGAGAGACGTGTCTACACACTGCCGTTAAGAATCTAAAAGGATCCGAAGCTGAAATAATAATGGCTCAACTATTAGACATGGGAGCAAATTTGGAGGAGCAAGAAGATAAGACAGGAGACACTGTTTTGCATTTAGCAGTTAAACGACAGGACTACGAGCTCATGGACTGGCTGCTTTCAATGCGTATTGATCTAAATATAAAAAATAACAGTGGATTAACGGCATATCAAGTGGCAGAACAAAAAAATGATGACAAAATGAAGAAGATGATTTCGAGTCAAAAAGAAACTGTTGCTGAGTGTTTAGTGAACGAGTTTAAGTCCATCAGTTTATTGTAATTTTTAGAATAATTTTAAACATAAGTTTGCAGCTATCAATTATATTATATTAATTAATAGGTAACAACTTTTATCGATAATTTGATCTTATGAGCCATAGTTTTTAAGTGTTTTATTAAATGGGTGAATTTAAAATAAAGGTCATTTTATTTCAAATTAGCAATAGGTTCTGTTACAACTAGTTTATTCTATAAGTATTTTATTTAAATAATCTCTCAGTCGTTTGCGTCAATGTTAGTCTATTTTTTTAAGTCACATTACTAAAAGTATATCAGGAAAATGTACGGCAATGTGTAACAATGTCATGAGTCAAATTTAACTGTACAACATTTAAAGATATGGTTAACATGTGGTTTTGCTGACGTAATTACATAAAAATACAATAAAATTTGCTACATATACTGATATTTATTGGCGACATAAAATCAGTTGCTTCAAAACACTTTGTTATTCAAAACAAAGCATTTTGATGCAACTGTCGTATTTGGGCCGGTTAGTTAAACAAAAATGACTCTTATTTCGTAGTCAAGAGAGAAGAAATTATATTTTTTTATATCTATGCAACTAGTCTTCAGCGCAAACGTGACTTTTTACGTCATTCAAGAGAAACCATGCATTTTTATTTGTGGTTTTCAGTCCAAAAACAATAGAATTTTATCAGGAAAATTTCAGCAAAATATCTAAGGCTCACCTACATTTCCTAATTTATATTACATGTAAAACATATGTTATTTTTTTACGTCTAGTAATAAACGCTTATCATAGGGTCGTTTCTTCAAAGATGTTAAAATTTTACAACTTTTTAAGTACATTCCTGCGTAAAAGCATTTGTATTAGTCATTTAATTATTTTAATGCACGCCGCAAGCTGATGTAAATACGAGGTACAGTTTAAATAAAAAATGATGAAATTGTACACTTTATGTTGACAACAAAATGGGCCTAAACTTATGTCATTTCAAGAATTAAATGAACACTGGGCTCTTTGTTATGAAATGTCTTTAACATCGTGAAGATTAATAGCTGTGATTCATAGAACTGTAGGCAAAATAATTTAAAGCTTGTCGCATTCTTACAGCAAAGAAATTATAAGATATTTATAATGATAGCGCCGCTAGTGGACGTAGAGTGTGTAGTAAAAACTAATGCAATTCAGGTTTTTGCGTCATCAATACTGCAATTATTTAAAAATAATGCGTCACTAAACATACTCTCTAATGGCCAATGCTCCCGTAAATAACCCAATTAAGGATATGAATGGTTGCTTATCTTGATATTGTTTTATAGCCATTAATCATTAACTAATCAATGGGAATTCCTATGTATATTATTTGTCATCAAAACAATGATCTAATTAACTCCCATAGATCGATACACTAATTTGACTATGGAAAAAATATACTAATAATTGTTCTCTTTTGTTAATTTTTTCCAAATGTTTTTAATCGAGCGCAATAGCTGGACGAGAGCTTTATTTGTCATGTAGACATCTGACACTGGGCCCGATAACAGACTTGATCTCACAGTTAATTGTTTCTTGGAAATAAAATATCTATATCATATGTTCGGCCACGTATTTTCTTTTTATACATAACTGACTAAAAACTACCTTTTCATTGCTCTTAGTAACACATCTCTGAATGCATAAAAAAATTTTGTATTCACTCTCTTTAAATTTAAAGATGTTCTATAACATGATGCTTTGTTTTAATAATATATCGATGACGTTAGTTGACTTAGGTTATTTAGGTCACATTGACTCCCAAATCCAGATTGTTTTTTGTTCTTTTTTCTTGAGTATGGGAGCGAAATAGATGTATGGTAAAAAACGTCCTAATAGTTGAATAAAAATGAGCTTTATATTATAACACAAAGAACTTTACATTGCCTACTAGTCTGATTCATTCAACTACAGTTAACAGATACCTTCTGTATCGTAATCTTAATTTATTACCTTGGCGACTGTAACCCGACGACCTATAAGCCACAGGGAACCTATAATTTGCTTATTTCGTTGTTAAGTCTTATTACGGTCATACGTGAATCAAGATGTATTCCTCTGAAGATAGACTAGAGCTTGCGAGAGAAGTCCTCAGGCTTCAGGAGAATCTTAATCGTTTGAGGCTTAAAAATCCTCAAACGGAAGAAGCTAAGCAACTAAACGACGAAGAAATTCAGATAGCAAAACAACAATATGAAAATAAGAAGTACGAGTTGGTCATAATGTGTTCACGGGAGCGGTTTGTTGAGGATTTAGTCCAAATGGCTCTCCTGTAATTAGGTAAGTGCTCCTGCTATGTTTTTATCAGTCAGATCTACGATTATTTTAGTAGTGACTACTATTACCAAGAAAGCTGTAGTAAAGACAATTTAGGGTTAAAAGCATCGTCCTACTTAAAAACTTAGTGCGTAAATAGCTGAACTAGTTAATTTAATTTGGAGTAATTAATCTGTTTTAGAATTAACAATAAAAATAACGGGCCGGGAATACCTTGTTAATGTAGAACAATTAAACTCATTGAGCCACAGGTGGCTAATTAATTTATGCTAATGGTCGAGCATGTCCGCAGGGTTTTACAAAGGTATAAAAAGGTTTTTTACTGAAAGTAAAGTTAGTTTACAAACAGCTGCCTAAGAAGAAACAATTTTTCATCAGTTAATGTGCATAGTTTTTTTCTTTCTAATAGAATACGTTCGAGACAAAAATCCTGCACCTCTAACATGAATACCAACGATTTTCTCCAGTTGATGGACCAGCCAAATCTACAGACTCGTATAGAGGAGGAATTTAACTCTGTAATTTCGGAGCAAAGAGAAGAGCAGAGAGGCTGTTTTCCATTGATGCATTATCTTCGTCGTGAAAAGCTCTATGATGAAACAAACCCGAAAGCAACCTTCGTCGACAGTTACAATACCCACCGAAAATTTTTGTGCATCAAAAATCTATATGTGAAAGATCGTGACGTGTTTTGGCAAACAGTGTGGGACAACAAAGTCCAAATAATAGTGATGACGTGTCAGTTGATTGATAAAACCTATCAATATTGGTCTCCCAAAGAACGTTATACTTTAATGAGTAAGAAATTTAGAGTTAAGACTTGGAAAATTATTATCTCTCCTCACTACACTTTAACTGTATTAAGTTTAAATCAAACAGGACCTAATTACAAAAAGAGCCGTCCAATTTTTCACTATCAATATACCGCTTGACCCATGGAAAAATCTGATCATCAACCAGATCACAGCCTTCTCTATTGTCTTACAAGCCGTGCTATTGAAATCTGGCAACGTCGCGCGTGAACCGGTTCACAGAACTAATGTCAACAGTGACGCCATGTACGATCACATACATTTCATCGCATCAGCAATGTCAGCATTTACTTTATTAGTAATTAATTAATCATATTTCAGTTCACAATAGCCTGTTTTAGTGTGCACACATGTACTTATTGTTATTTTACTTTTATCAATAAAAACACGTGACTATCAAGCCTGTCTCAATTATCTAACCACCCATCAACGTTTGTACCGGCAAGCAAGTGCTCGTACAACTTGGTCCTTCGAGAACTGAACCAAAAGGATTTGTGTTTTTTTTGTGTGATTGCGAATCGGCTCGCCGGCCTCCCACCAGCGGGTCTCACCGGTCAGAGTTGAGAAGTCGCACAGGGTCACGCGAAGGAGCACGATCTATCAAGACCTAGAAAGAGACAAGTCTATTTCGAACCATCAAGTATATCAAGCACATCAAGTTCATCAAGTGGTACGTACCTATCAAGTTAACACAGGTCAGAACTCATCTCTTTACTATCAAGTCTATCAAGTTTAAATCATGGACCCACGCTTAGAAGCTCAATCAAGCTTGGTGGACGCGATGAAACAAGCGCTCACAAACTTCAAGAAAGACGGAGCCGACAGGAAGACTCCAGAATATATCAAGAAGCGTGTGAATACCCTGGATTTACTGTGGAATGAATTCCAAGAAAATCACATCAAACTTATGCAAGAGTTGGATCCAAAACATGATTATTTTACTGGCAATCATTATGAAGATACCAAGAAATTTTATCAAGAAGTTAAGGAATTTTTCCTGCGTTCCAGTAAGCCAGAAGTCAAGTTCAATACTACTGGGACTAATAGCAAGCTGGATGAGATGTTGAAAAAACAAGCAAGTAACTTCAAAGCATTCGCGCGAACAGTATCTCAAATTCAGCTAGAAAATATCAAGGAAAAGTGGGAGTTCGAGGACACCCTTAAAACATTACAATCTCGCTGGCAGGTGATAGACAAGCTTCACTGGGAATTAGACAGTGAGAGGGGCGAAGGCTCAGATCCACAATATGAGCAAATTTTTGGTGAGCATGAAGAACAATACTTCTCTATGAAACGAGATATCAATAGCAAGCTGTGGTCGGTAGCGCATAGAGAGAGGTCGACACCGCAGCTAGACATCCCCATTTTTAATGGAAATTATCAGCAGTGGGTGTCATTCAAGGACCTCTTTTGTGAAGCAGTACATAGCAACCCCTCGCTTTCCGATGCCCAGAAAATGCAGTTTCTCAAGGGCAAGTTACGAGGAGAGGCCGAGCGCCTCATTCAGCATCTCCAAATTAGCTCGGAAAACTATCATACAAGTTGGGAGATCATCAACCACCGATATAATAATAAAAAACTAATTTTAACCTCCTATATGAACACATTAATGGGCATATCCGTAGTACAGAACCCGCAAGCAAGTCATATCAAACGTATTCATGACGTCACCAAGGAATGTCTGAATGCAATCAAGAACTTAGGCATCGACATCGACTCCTGGGACCCCATACTCATTCACATTTTGTCACAAAAACTGGACCCTGAAACTCTTAAGGAATACATGAATTCACTAAAACAACCCCGGGAGCTGCCAAAAATGAAGGATTTCTTAGAATTCTAAGAAAACAAGTTTACTACCATAGAAACATCTCGCGGCAAGCAAGACGGAGCCCCAAAACCATCTACAGACAACGCATCAAGTTCTGGAAAGCAAGATAAATCTAAAAACTACAAAAATAATTATCATTCAAGCAATAAGAATTCTTCATCAAAACAAAATCAGAAATCAAAGTTAAATTGCCCCATTTGCGATAGTCAAGACCATGGCATCTATTTTTGTAAGCAATTCCTCGAATTGCCGCCGGCACAAAAGATAGTATCAGTCAACAAACTTAATTTGTGCAATAATTGCCTTTATAATCATCATGGAAAGGCATGCCGATCGAACAAGCGATGTCGTCACTGCAACGAGTGTCATAATTCACTTTTGCATGACATTTTTTCCAAGACTGGAAATGCGACACCTAACTTAAGTACGAGCTCTACGCCAAAAAGTACAGCCAACAGCACGTCGAATGAAACAAGTTCACGACAACCCAATGCTTATGTGGCTCGGCAATGTGAGACACCAGAAGTACTTTTGGCTACAGCCCTTATTAAGGTCCGAGGGGCAGATGGAGCGTACCGGGTGCTTCGCGCCCTCATAGATCAAGGATCTCAGATATCATTAATCAGTGAGAACGCAGCACAGCTTCTCAAACTATCAAGACGAAAATGCAGTGACATGATAACTGGAATTGGCGCGAAAGAATCAACCTGTAAAGGAAAATTAATCATTAATTGCTGCTCTTTATTAGAAAACTATGAATTTCAAACAGAAGTATACATCATGAACAAGCTGACAAGAAACTTACCTAATTACACTTTTGGAAAACCAGACTGGGAATACCTCAACAATCTCCAGTTAGCAGACCCCCAATTTTACATGAGTCGCCCTATCGACGTACTGTTAGGGGCCGACGTATATTCTCATATCTTATTAGAAGGCATACGCAGAGCCGATAACATAAGGCCGGTTGCACAACAAACCCGGCTAGGTTGGATTTTGTGTGGCAAGATGCAAACCCTACACTGCAATGTCGTTCTCAACAACATAGAAGATATTCAATTCTTCTGCCAAACTGAAGATATATCTGATAGCAAGTCAAATACAGAAGAGGAGGATAACTGCATACAATTTTACAAGTCGACCACAACAAGGCGGGAAGACGGCAGATATCAAGTTAGACTTCCTCTCTGTTCAAACATAAACGAAATAGGAGAATCTAAGAAGAAAGCTATTGCGCAATTCATGCAGCTGGGAAGAAAATTCTCAAGAAATGAGCAAGTCGCCAATGACTACAAGTTATTTATCAAGGAATATCAAGATTTAGGGCATATGAAAGTGGCAGATTACCAATCAAAACCTGATTACTTCTTGCCCCATCATTGCTTAATTCGAGATTCAATTACGACAAAGCTCCGTGTTGTGTTTAATGGCTCACAAAATACATCAAATGGAAAAAGCCTAAACGACTGCATGTATACTGGCCCTAACCTACAAAATGATTTATTTGAACTGATTATAAGATGGAGACAATTCCGTATTGGGTTCACAGCTGATATAGAAAAGATGTTTCGGCAGATCTGGATTCACTCTGATGACCAAAAATTACAACAAATCATTTGGCGTGACTCACCTCACAGTCTATTGCAAGAATATCAACTTACAACGGTGACGTATGGCACCAAGGCCGCGCCGTTCCTTGCTGTGATGTCGTTACGCCAACTAGCGAAGGATGAATATACTAAATATCCCGAAGCTGCAAGAGTAGTAGAATCAAGCTTTTACACCGATGACTTACTTCACGGTTCTCATACTGTGGATGAAGCTTTACAATTACAAGATGATTTGGTCAAACTTTTAAAATTAGGAGGCTTTAATTTGAGAAAATGGACTTCTAATAATCAAAATCTATTACGAGACTGCCAAAACAAACAAAAACAAGAAGATTACAATTTTATGCAAGCAACCAAGACCCTTGGCTTAAGATGGAACCCAGAGCAAGACAATTTTATGTTCCAATCAACTATTCCCAATTTTTCTGAAAATAATCAAGATACCAAACGCAAGATGTTATCTGATATATCAAGGCTATTTGATCCGCTGGGCTGGTTGACACCTATTTCCACTAAACTAAAGATCCTTTTCCAACAAGTATGGGAAAGTAAAATTGAATGGGATAGCCAAGTCCCACAGGATATCCAGACAGAATGGACAAAAATCAAACATGATTTAATTAACATAAATCAAGTAAAAGTACCGAGGTGGTTAGGTACGAGCCCGTCGACAGCGATCGAGTTACACGGATATTGTGACGCATCGCAAAAGGCTTATGCTTGCGTCATTTATTGTAAGTTAAATGAAAATCAAGTTTCAAAAATAATTTTGATAACAGGAAAATCAAAATTAGTACCACGTAACAAGACACTCACGTTACCAAAACTGGAGTTATGTGGAGCGTATCTTCTTTCTCAAGTCATGAAGAAGGTCAAAAAATGTTTATCAAATTATCAAGTCACAACACATGGATGGATCGACTCGACCGCGGTCTTGGGGTGGATACAAGGTGACCCCGATCGCTGGTCCACCTTTGTGTCAAACAGAGTCCGCAAAATAACAGAAGTCATGCCGTCGGAATCCTGGGGATACGTCAAGTCCGCTGAGAACCCCGCTGACTGCGCTAGCCGTGGTGTCACCGCTACTCAGCTAATTCAACATCCACTGTGGTGGCAAGGCCCGTCATGGCTATCAACGTTCAATGAACAGCAGCAAGAAAAAACAATTTTCTTAACGAATGAAGAAGTTAAGAAGCCGCAAATCAACTTAGTAACGCAACCTCAAGATCAAAAAGATAGCGTTATAATGAACATTATAAATAAATACAGCTCTCTGAATAAAGTCACGCGCGTACTAGCATGGGTACGTCGCTTTATTGCTTTAACAAGGAAGCAAACTCAAAATAAAACCTCCTATTTAACTCTATCAGAGCTGCGCCAAGCTGATGAGAAGTTGATTAAACAAGTACAAGGAATAGAATTCGAAAAAGAAATTAGCGATCTCATCAACAGCGAGCGAGTGTCCGTTAATAGCAAGACTCTATGCCTAACCCCGTTCCTGGATAAACAAGGTATTCTTCGCGTGGGGGGCAGACTGAAGGAAGCTCACATCAGCCCCGACATGAAACACCCCATAATTTTACCACATTCTGGAAAATTAACGGAACTACTTATTAAACACGCGCACGAGCTTACTTACCACGGAGGAGCTCGGGTCACATTGGCATTTCTACGTCAAAAGTACTGGATAATGGGTGGCAACAAGGCAACTAAACAAATTATACGCCGTTGTATAATATGCAAGAAACAACAACCCATTAAACACCACCAGATAATGGGTGATCTACCTGAAGCAAGAATAAACCCCGCTCGTCCATTTCTACATACGGGCGTGGATTTTACAGGCAATGTTCAAGTAAAATCAAGTAGAGGAAGAGGCATCAAGTCTACCAAGGGGTATGTGGCCGTATTCGTCTGCATGGTAACGAAAGCGGTCCACTTAGAGCTAGTCTCTGATTTAACCACCCCCGCCTTCATAGCCGCCATACGGCGCATGGCCGCCCGCCGGGGCACGCCACAACACTTTTATAGTGACAATGGATGCAACTTCATTGGAGCTAGCAGATGTTTACAGCAAGAATATCAAGAAATAATAGCAACTATGAATGACGAGTTTCTATCAGAAATGGCCGACATGGAAATCACGTGGCATTTTAATGCCCCATCATGGCCGTCAGCAGGTGGACTGTGGGAAGTTGCAGTCAAAAGCTTCAAATTTCACCTGAAACGAGTAATAGGCGATCAAAAATTGACCTATGAAGAATTCACGACCTTATTAGCACAAATTGAGGGCTGCCTAAATTCAAGACCTTTATGTCCACTCTCCGAAGATCCAGAAGACCTAGATTATCTGACTCCTTCACACTTTTTGAATAGTGGACCTACACTGACCTTGATTGAAACAGAAAAAGATCAAAGGACGCGCTGGCACCTCATGCAAAAAATATTACAAGATTTATGGAAAAGATGGCGCTCTGAGTATTTAGTCCAATTAGCTGCCAGGAGCAAGTGGAAGCAGCCTCAACGCAATATACAGCTTAATGACATCGTACTAATCCATGATGACCACTTACCACCCGGCAAGTGGGCAATGGGACGAGTCATCGAACTGCATCAAGGCAAGGACGGTTACGTAAGAGTTGTTTCACTTAAAACAAAAAATGGCATCTTGAAGCGCCCCATCATCAAGCTTTCTACATTAATAGAAAGAGAAGAGGGGACCCAAGACACCCCAGTTCAAGACACTGAACAAAGACGTCAACCGAGTGACGTCATTACTGTGACGAATACCGCAACAAGGCCCCGATCAAGCAACAGTCGCTCCAACAAGTTTCACCTCAGCTCACTCGTCACTGGACTATTTCTTTTTCTAACTATCATTTCTAATTCACAATGTGACACAAACGTCACCCAGCTGCGACAAGGCCAAGGATTGTATTTTGACAAGATATCAAACATGATGCTAATTCAAGATGAATGGAAAATAGTCGTATACTACAATTTACAACCTTATTGGCAAGGAATAAAGGCGTTCGAAAAGTACACTCAAGCACTCGACAGCACGTGTCAGTCAATACGGGATCAAGCCCATTGTGACGTCATACTACTACAATTACAACATGCTTTCTCGGAACTTGAGTACTACAACGAGATACTACTCAGTCAGCATACTAGCACGCGGCCGCTCTCTAGGCAGCGTCCGCGTAGAGGTCTTATCAATGGCGTCGGATACTTAGCAAACAGCTTGTTCGGTGTCTTAGATGAGAACTTCGCCGAGCAGTACAGAAAAGATATAAATCTAGTTCAAGAAAATACAAGACATCTCGCCTCCCTCTGGAAAAATCAAACATCCGTCATAGAGGCACAATTCAATTTACTGAAACGAGTAGAGGAAACTATGAACAAACAACACAAGATGATAAACCAACACATAATCAAACTAGAAGAAGCAACCAATATGTTAAACAACGAAATGCAAAAGAATATCGCTCTTAATTCATTCAACATAGGAGCTACAATAGCAAGCAACATGATACACAACTTAAAAGACATACAAGACACATTACTGGACACCGTCACCGATATCTATCAAGGACGATTTAACTTGCATTTACTAACACCTGAACAGCTTATCAAGGAGCTAAGCATCATATCAAGTCAACTTCCTAAGGATGTTTCCCTTCCCATCGAAAACATTCAGTTGGATATTCGCAAGATTTACAACCTATTGAAGGTCAAAGCAAGATTAATGGAAGATGTATTAATCTTTGAAATCAGATTACCGCTTATCAGTAGAGAGTCCTACGAAATCATGAAAATTATCCCTGCGCCACAAGTTATAGGAGAAAAAATGATAAGCGTCGTACCAATATCGAATTACATCTCAATAAATACCAAGAGGGACGTTTACATACTACTTTCAGAATTGGATGTCAGATCATGTATGACAGTATCAGAAGCTCACTATTGTCATATCCTGAAACCAGAATACAAGATACAGGACGACAAGAGTTTCTGTGAGACAGTAAACGGAAATTGCAAAACTCTAATTAAAACATGCAAAAATAGCTTACAAGAGCTAAGTACTTTGAATACCTACTTGTACTTCTACTGTAATAAGACCCAAGTTCGCATTGTTTGCGACGATCAAGTAGCATTATATCAGCTGATTAACTCAGGCATTATAAAATTGGATTTCCAATGTATTTTGAAAACAGAGAGTTTTACTGTAACTCCACATAAGATACACCAGACCGAATTGAGCATGAAACCTGATATTGTGACACCGATGATAGCCCCAATAAACAACTACATCAACATAACAATACCTATACTCTCAGAACAGAATTCAAGTGATTTTCAACAAGGGATGTTAGAAATCAAGAGAAAAATAGATGACCTTAAACAAGGAGATGTCATTTCAACCGACATATCGTATCACGATATTCACCACTACACCCTAATTTATGCCTTACTTGGGGTAGTGGTCATCACTGGATTGGTGGTCACAGTCAAAAGAATCCAATTTCGTTGGCGTGTACCGCAAACCCAAGAGCAGTCAAGAACAAGTGTGCCATCATCATCGACGCGCCCCTCGCCGCCCGCCGTGACGTCATCAGCCGCACGCGCACGCGACCAGCGCCGCTTCGCCTCGCGCCTCGAATCAATAGAGCTATCAAGTCTACCGCTCCGCTTAGACAAGAGTACATCTCCGAAATTATGAATTTAGTTTTATCTCATCTCCGCCCCCGGAAGATGTACGATCACATACATTTCATCGCATCAGCAATGTCAGCATTTACTTTATTAGTAATTAATTAATCATATTTCAGTTCACAATAGCCTGTTTTAGTGTGCACACATGTACTTATTGTTATTTTACTTTTATCAATAAAAACACGTGACTATCAAGCCTGTCTCAATTATCTAACCACCCATCAACGTTTGTACCGGCAAGCAAGTGCTCGTACACGCCATTTTGGTAATGCGCCCAAGTTAGAAAGAAGCTAACAACTATCGAAACATACAATTGTCAGTGTCCCACTTTAATTAGCCAGTCAGTATTAGGCGACTAAGTGTCGTAGGCGATGATTATAGTAATGTTTTGTACTACTTCTTGTATTTTAAAATTAGTTACATTATACGTCATTTGTAAAATTTGTGTTCGTTAGGCGCGTAAACATTTTGTCTTGTGTATTTCGGTGTTTTAATAGTAAAATCTAGAATATTTCATCAATTTAATGTGTAAACCACGACGGTGATTACATCGAAAGTGTCTGTGAAAAAACAAGGTACGTAATATACAGTAGTTTTTACATATTGATACACTAATTAGTACCAACGATTAATTTACAAGAACACGAAGCACTGTGATATCAATGTTGTATATATTTTAGATGCCGCGGCGTTGTTGCGTGCCTGGCTGCAAATCTAATTATGACTCGTCTTTGAAGAGTGGAGAACCTGCTGTTTCTACATTCTCTTTTCCCCGAGAAAACGATTTACTAAATCAATGGAAAAAGGCGATACCTCGAGCTAACTGGGAGCCCTCAAAAGGTTCATTCGTCTGCAGTAAACACTTTAGTGACAGTGAAATTATACGAAGTGAAAAAATTCGCAAAAGTGATGGATATTATTACGAAGTTACACTGAAAAATCCTAAGTTGGTGACTGACGCAGTGCCCCATATTTTTCCTAATTTGCCCCAGTACCTTAGTGTAAATAAACAACCAAGGATGGATCCTTCTAAAAGAAAAGAAATGCATAAACAAAGGCAGGACGAACTCCGTAAAGAAACTGAAGCAAAAGACATTATAAGAAACTTTTGTGAGTTAAAATCAAAGCTCAGTGAAGACAATACCCTATTAGGTAATTGGAATTTGAAGGTTTTTGAAGAGCAATTGTTTCTCTACACTCTTAACATAGATCGACCTAAAGAAGAGTTACAAGATGTGAGGGTATTGAATAGCATCTGCATAGACTCCGAGCTTACTGTAAAAGTATTTTTAGGTAAGAATGAGGTCTCTCCAAATGACCTGAAATCGATTCTACCCAGTACTTTGGTTATGAGCAGATGGTCTCAATTTCGAAACTTATTGGATAGGTATAAAGAAAATCCTACAATTTGTGATCAAAATTCATTTGAATTTCATATCAAGAAAGCTGAAGAGCATCTTGAAATTGCTCTTGAATACTCTAATGAGCAAGAGTGCACAAATAAACAATTGGATCTCGTAAAAGACCAACTTAAGTTGTGTACTTTAAAAAAGCCACGATACAGCATATCAACTGTTATATTTGCTTTCTTAATATTTTGCATATCACAGTCATGTTATGAATTAATAAGAGGATTTCTTTTTTTACCTCATGAGAGGTATTTACAATATATTTCATCTTCATTTAATGTAAGCCCAAGTGATTTAGAAAGCACAAACAGTTATCTTAAAGTGTTATATGGCAAATTAGATCCTCGAGAAAGAGAAGTGAATTTATGTATTGATGAGATTTATGTTAACAGCAAGCTAGAGTATAAATCTAAAAAAGTTCAGGATATGCCGATAACAATTCAAATGATTTAGCTAAAACTGTTGTATGTTTTATGATTACTTCCCCATTCGGTAGATTCAAGGAAATTGTGCGTTTAATACCGGTCTGTTCACTTACTGGAGCGCAGCTTAAAGATTACACTTTAGAAGTTATTAATTTTGTTCAGATAATTGGGTTTCAAGTATTATGCATTATTACAGATAACAACAGATTGAATCAAAATATGTTCAAACTTATTGCTGGTACTAATATTCAATTCCCGAATCCCAATTTCCCTGGAAAATCTATTTATCTAATGTACGATCCAGTCCATATTTTAAAAAATATAAGAAATAATTGGCTTAATCTACGTTCTCCGGGAAAAACATTTATGTTCAATGATTTTAACACAAATAACATAAAAATGGCTTGTTTTGATGACATTGAAAAGTTATATAAAGAAGAGGCAGATAAATTTATAAAAAAAGCATACAAATTAAATTCCAAGACATTATATCCTTCAAAGTTAGAGAGACAAAATGTAGGTTTAGTGGATAATCTTTTCCATAATTCGACAATAGCAGCTCTTAAATCAAACCCCGAAAGTCAAAGTACAGGTGAATTCATTGAAATTATTAGAGTCTGGTGGAACATAATGAATGTAAAAAACAAACTAAAAGGTTTATTAAAGCGTGATGAAAGTTCTTCTTACATTTCTGCACCAGATGAAGAAAATATTATGTTTTTGACAAAATTTATTGATTGGTTAGACAAGTGGTTAATTTTACCTGGTGGCTCATTTTTGTCTAAAGATACTTTTGATGCTCTTCGACGCAGTACTCTTGTTTTAATAGAAGTAGTTAAAATTACCTTTAAAGATTTTTCTGCTAAATATGTTTTATTGGGAAAATTCCAATCAGACTGTATTGAAAAGAGGTTTGGACAGTATCGCTTTTTATCTGGGTGCAATTATAACGTATCATGTACACAAATTATAGAGGCTGAGAAAAAAATTAGTTTGAGACATGTTATTAAACTTCAGGATATTGTTAATGAATTGAAAAATTCTAAGGAATTTGTACATTCTAGCAATGAATCAAATCTACCAAAGGAATTTGAGTCAATTTTATCAAGTAACTACTTGGAGTCTGCAAATTGTGAAATAGACGAACCTTCACAAATTTATATATGTGGATATGCAGTACATTCAATTGCAAAAAAAACAAACTGTGTTCACTGCATATCCACATTTAAAGAAAACAAAGGTCAATGCATAGGTGATACTTACTTTGATTACTTACAAAGAGGAGGCTTGATGATACCCACAGATTCAGTGAAATTTGTATGCTTTCATTTATATGCAATTTTTAATTATATTATTAACGACAGTAACTTGAAAACCACGCTTTTTAAGTTGGATGATGCCAGACAAATATTGGCATCACTTACAATTTTAAGCCTTCAATCAGATTTATTTTTTGTGGACATTGATGGCTATTGTGAAGCAGGGCACTCACTGAAACCATTGTTTAGTACAATATGTAAAATTTTGTCTAATATAATTTTAAATAATTTTACTAAAAATGTAAACAGCTTACAGGCTGAAAAAAAAACAAATAAAAGAAAGCTAAATGTATTTTTAAAATCATAATTTGTTCTTTGTCAATAAATTCATCAATAAATTTATTTTTCATTCAATAATTACTTATCTATCATTATCATCCCATCCACACCGTGCCACATCCCATTCAAAGCTCGGTTCACCAACAGGTTCACGCGATCCCGAAATGCGATGTTGCCAAACTTAACAGCACGGCTTGTAAGACAATAGAGAAGGCTGTGACCAGACGCTTTTGTAGAGTTTTATAACTTTGTTAATCACATGTATGTCAAGTTAAAGAAACAAGTAGCTGATAAGACATTTATTCCCCCTATGCTGGTGCATTATATCGAGAGTGTTGGCAGTTCCGATGTATTTTGTGCGTTAGATATGTGTGTCAACCAATTAGAAGCTACAAGAATTATATCATTGCCACATACTCTCGAAAAAATGCGACAGCAAAAATAAGGATCCTTTTGCCGCTCAGATCTCTATGTATTATCTTACCAATTAGTTAAAGCATATCTTGATAACAATTAGCCTATCAGGCTCTCATGTAAGTTTTGTCTTTTCAATATTTTATAACTATTTATATTTTATACTGATTATAAAGTTTACAATGTATGTTTGAGTTTAAAGTAATTGTGAGATATAAATGAGCTGCTTTTCTTATGAACTATGAGCCAGTATTGTAATTAAGAGCAATATTAAAATTGCTATTAGAATGTAAGATTACACAATCTTTACTTAAATGTATTTCTAAGAAATCTGTGCTTACTACAAATAATTACTGTTTAAACAAACAAGTTCTATGGTTTTGTTATTGATGATCCGGACATAAGTTTCATAATGAACATATAAGATAGGTTATCATTTAATTATTTCATCGAATGAGCTTATCAGCAGTGATTCGTGGTACGGGAGTGTCATCCCTTGACTTTAATTGAATATAAGCGCCAGCTGATAGATACTTGTCTATAGTCATCCTCGGGATTTTATTACATACAGTTGCATTGTTAAAAAATTAAAAATGCATTTAAAACTCGAAGTTTTTGATCAAAAAGTAGCTGCAGTGAGTGAGCACGAATTTAGAAGCAAAAGAAATCAACCCAATTACTTAGAAGCTGTCAAGTCAGAGCATAATTACATCATGTCACAGCCACAAATTGGATCGTTTGAGCATTTTTCAAATCCAGAAAATGAAAAAAAAAACCGTTACTTCGACGTCGCCTGCTGGGACAGATCTCGGGTGAAGATTACGCCGAAAGAAGGTAATTCCGACTACATTCATGCTAATTACGTTGATCATTGTGGAAGACCGAAAAAATTTGTGGCGACTCAGGGACCTCTGAAAGAAACAGTCAATCAATTTTGGCAGATGGTCTGGGAGCAGAATTCCCAGATTATTGTCATGCTAACAGAATTCCAAGTAAATGGGAACGAAAAATGTGCTCAATACTGGACTGCTTTTGGTGACAAGCAAAATATTTTTGAAACCAATGAATTTTCAATCAGAACAATGATGGAGACCAAAGACAATTCAGGATACATTAAGTCTGTATTTGAAGTTTCTAATTCCACCACCGAAGAAAGAAGGCTGATACTACATTATCAGTACTTAGATTGGCCAGACTATGGAGCACTTCCCAACAGCAAATCGTTTACAAAGCTTATTTGCGATGTAAATAACCAATATCGGAGCACTTTAATCAACGAAGCGAATAGACTAACACCTGGACCTATTATTGTTCCCTGTAGTGCTGGAGTCGGAAGAACAGGAACTTTTTGCGCTATAGACTCTTGTATCTATCAGCTAGCAAGAGCTAGAGAAGTTTCAGTACCTCAAATAGTAATGAAAATACGTGAACAGCGGCATTTAAGTGTTATAGCTGTAGAACAATATGTATTTATTTACACTGTATTATATGAGTTTTTACAGATATTTGATAAGCTTCCTGAAATGAGACTATTATTTTATGAGCCTTGACTGATATATTTTACTCGATTGTATTAATTATTTCATAAAGTTTAGAAAGTAATTAAATTATTAAATGTGACTCTGTAATAAAAACTGATCAAATATTGTACTTAGAAGTAATATGATAATTGTAATTAGAATGTAAGTTTTAAATGATTAAAATTTTCTACATTTTATTTGATAGTCTAAATAACCTTTACACAAATCAATATTTAGATTGACACTTGTAGAATCGATGACTGTATAAATGTTGCGTGGGCATAAACGGACGTCCTTTGGTTAACCAGTACCTAAAGTTCTTATCAACGAACACTGAGGGAAACTAATCCGCAACTATGATTCAGAATGGGTACTTTTGATAGGAATTGTCACTGCAATTTTCTCAAAATAAAATAATGCGCATGTCTCTCATTTTAGGTCATAGAAAAAATAAAAACAGGGTTACATATTAAATCCTTAATTTTATTAGGCGTTAAAAATTTTTTTTACAAATTCCTTACATAAATTTGGTATCTTTGGTTTATTTATAAAATACAAGCACACTAGAAATCACATAAATCTTATACTAACTTATCTTATGACTGAATTTATTCTAATAAAAATTTAATTTTTATTTTTTATTTTTTTTTATTTGAGATTTATTACAAAATAGAGAACACTTGTTTTATTCTAAGGGATAAGTTTTAAAATAACACCACAAAACTAAGTGAATAAAACTTAAGTAATTTACATCTTCCAAGCTGTCAAAGCTGTCAAATC
>OX465265.1:8678438-8951953 GCA_949987775.1 Aproaerema taeniolella | reverse complement strand
AAAATACTAGCTGATGCCGGCAACTTCGTTTGCGTTTCAATTTTTTCTTTTGAACAGATTACACTTTATTGACGGTCCATTAATGGACCTTCATTTAGTTTTAAGATTTAGATTTTTACATACAAAAGTTTTTTCCCGCTAACTCCCGTTCCCGTAAGAATTTTGCAATATCCTGCTGCAACAACGCTTTCAGTTTACTAAGGTACCTGCATGCCAAATTTCAAGCGTCTAACTTAAGCGGTTTAGATTTTTCATACAAAAGGATTTTCCCGCTAATTCCCGTTCCCGTGGGAATTTCTGGAATTCCTTTCTTAGTGCACCTCTACGTACCTAAGCTACGTCCCTTCCAAATTTCAAGTGCCTACGTTTAGCCGTTTAGGCTGTGCGTTAATATATCAGTCAGTCAGTCAGTCAGTTTCTCCTTTTATATATTAAAGACTAGAGAAAACATAACTTGATATGTTACTTAATGAAGCATCGACGATGAATAGGAAACTGCTGATTAATTGAAACTTTTCCACTGAGGAATATTCCATAGAAAAATAAGGTAAAGAAAGAACAGGAAAGATAATTATTGGGGTTTCTTTTAGTGGCTCAATTTTACTAATGAGGTCAACCGTCAACTAGAGAAATTACTAAAAGCGTGACTCGCTTTTTACGCCAATTAGATTTATTAGTGAAGAAATACTACCTTGTGGGCAAGCCCAAACAAAGAATGTTGTTGTTATGTTCAAAATACAAACTCTAGTGTTTAGGTACGTTATTTAAGTTAGGTTAGGTTACATGTATTATAGAATCCTCAAAACCTTTTTTTTATTATAAGATTGGTTAACTCTTGACCTCAATCTTGACCATAAGGTCAAAGATGAGGTCGACGATGGAGCGAGTTAACCCAGAAAATGCCTATAAAGGCACTGGTACTCCCACGCACCGACGGAACACAGCAAGTTGCTTAGCGTCGGACTTCGGTAGGAGGGTGGTCGCGAACCAGACGGCTCTTTACAGAGCCTACCACACCGCATAAGACAATAGGACGATACCTCAGATTCAGAAAAAAATGAAGTGTCGTTGCCTGCGATGGATTACTAGGAGGCAGGTCTCATTTATGTTTCCTTAGTGGCCTCTTACGACACCCACGGAAAGAGATGGGGTGTTGTTATTCTCAACCGATCACCACACGGTTATACTATGCTACAATTAGTAGGTTTGGAAACCTTCCGCTTTACCCGAATCATGACACAGGGGCAGAAAACCTGACGGATGACCAACGTTGTATTTTATCCAGAGCGTTTCCGGGCTTCGGAGAGCACGTTAAGTTCGACAGCTTATTGTTGTCGATTGGCTACAGTCGTTAAAACCAAGTCAGAGGCCATTTGGCGGTTTGAAAACTTTAACATCAGGGTTAGTCAAGTCTGCCACACACTTGACTATACCTACACGACAGGAAGAAGAAGACCCAAATCATACAAACAAAACTTATTCTTACCTCGTTCAAAGAAAACTATATCCTATACATTTTAGAGATTAAATGTCAGTAAAAGTTTTGAACACTAAATATTTATCTTTAAATGCTATAGCATGCCGCTCTTACAAATCAGATGATCAAATACGTCACAGAATTTTGCACAGAAAACTCTTCTTAAAATAATACTTCTCAACGAACAACAAAAGCAAACGTGACAAAACATTTCACAACTCCAAATTTCAATCTGAAACAAAGAGAACAGCCTACAAATCTAAATGTCCACCATTTGTAACAAAAGACCCTGCTATATAAACGCAGAGTAAGTTTACTGATATAAATTAAAATGTTTTGTCTACAGGTGAGCCTCCAATTAGGTCACGCTACGCCCAACTCACTGTCCTCGTTCCTCCTGAGCCTCCAAAAATCCTGCAAGGGAAATACCTCTCTACCATGGAAGACAAACATATCAAATTAGAATGCGTGTCCGTCGGTGGAAAACCTCCAGCTGAGGTAAACTATGAACATTTTCGTCATTTACCGCTTATAAAACCCAGTTTGAATTCTAGATTGAATTTGATTATGGTCGATTTATTTGTTGATTTAATTTAAGCTGTTATTTGTTGTCTACTCTGGACTTTTTATGCTCAATTTTCGGGTAATTTGAGTAACTTTTCGGGTGTATTTCAATATTATTTTATTCAACTGCTCTGGATGAAATTAATTTTGTTCTTAATGTAGAAGGTCTATTTCAGGTTTGTAATTAAATTGTTTTCCAAATTAAATTGCCTCCACCTTTTCTATATTTTCTTTCTTTTTAATGGAAACTCAAAAAGTTTTATAACTTCTTCAGCTTTTTATAAAATTAACCTTATTTACCTACCTTTTATTTTATATTGTAATTATTTAGATTTTTCTTGGCAATAAATAAATTGTTTACAATGTTGGATTCCAATTTGGTTTCATTGGCATTGAAGCAAATATTTCCAGTCAATCCGTTCAAGCTGTGAATAGGTATGTCACCCAAGGGGCGAAGGACGATTAAGGGTTAACCGAAAATGAGGCTCAGGCACGAATATTAAGCGTTCGATAAATTAATTATGTGCGTGTAAACTGCTTTTGGTGTCTTTGTTCCTAAAAACAGTTTTTTTAATTTACTGTCCCGGCTTTCTTCTAACTTTTCTTTTAAACTGTTTCCAGGAAGATTTTCTGCCTTTACAAATTAATTGTTTCCAGGTTCTGTACTGGATGGCTATTCTAAAACCAAAGGTGTCATAATGGCGGTTGAACGACAATGATCGCCATTTTATCTGTTGCGGTGGCGAAATTGAGAACTATCCAAGTTTCATACATCTAATAACAGCTGCTTTGACTGGCGGCAGTGCCACCGCCAACTGAATTTTCAGTTGTTAGGTAGTTTACAACTTTACGTTCGATTGGCAGTGGCGCTGCTGGTCGGGGTAGCTGTCTGCAAGTATATGAACATTGAACAGTTCTGAACAGATATAATTTTCCACGTTAAAAACGTATGAGTTACCGAGTTTAATCCTTACAACAGTTCACACAAAGTAGATATGTAGTATTTTTGCGGACTACGATGCCTATTAGCAGATAACTAAAAACAGAAATGTTATTCAATTTTTTAGATGATCTTCTAGTTTGTAGTATTATCTGGGACCTTTTCAAGAGTATATTCTTTCGAACAAATAAAGAATTTTGAAAATCAGACAACATTTGGCAGAGTTATCGCGTAACAAACATACTAAAAAAAAACATACAGACGAATTGAGAACCTCCTCCGTTTTTGAAGTCGGTTGAAAATGGCCTCCGATGTCATTCGGCCGGCATTATGACACCATTGGTTAGTCAAATAGCCATCCTGGGTGTAAAAATACTTACAAAATCATTTTTCTAGATTACCTGGGTGGACAGCAATGCTGGCGTCATCACACAAGGTGTCACCTACAGTGTGGAAGCATTGTCTGACGGACAAAGATTTACTGCAAGGTAATTTATTATTGTTAGTTATAACATTTGTAAGTACTGACTTTTCAACGACGCCTTTAGAGTTTTGCTGCAGATAGTAACGTTGTTTTTATTGTATCTTTTGTTTATAAACGCTACACAGAGCCTAGTTGGTATGAGCCAGACTTACTCGTATAACCGGAAGATTGCGGGTTCAAATCCTAGTGCAGGCTTGTACCGAAGGTTTATGTACCGATTTTTCATTAATAAATCAGTCCCTAAGCGGTGAAAGAAACCCGCACGTTTAAGAAAATCTGCTTTCTAATGGCGCGCGGTCCACCAACCCACATTGGGCCAATGTGGTGGGTTATGGCCAAAATCCCCTTCGTGTTTCGAAGGGAAGCCCGTGCCCCTAGGTGGCAACGTACCTATATAAGTTATAAAAAATACATTTATTTTTTCTATCACACCTTTCTGTAACGCTCACTTCTTGTTTGAATATATTTATGGGTATGTTGTTCTAAAATCTGTCGAAGATATACCATCAGAATTATTCAAAGATTAATCTGCTTTTATCGCGCTGATGTCCATACTTCTACCTTCTCGTTTTTCAAAGGATATAAAAGTTTGGGAAAATATTAATTAATTTGTAATGTTTTTAACCAGGTCAATTCTCAAGATGGCATCAAAACAAGAAATCCACAACCAAACGTATACCTGTCAGGCTCAGAATACTGCAGACAGGGCATACAGAGCGGCAAGCATACAAGTTGAGGTAAAATATATGTATATATATGTTAGTAATAACCTAGCTAGAATGCCTGACATCCTGTGGGCTAAAGATATCACAAAATAGGTCCCTTCAAATATGACAAGGAGACGCGGTCGCCTACAAAAGAGATGGCGTGGCGAATTGGACTACTTCTCCACAAGTTGGTGGCGAATGACTGAGAATTTTATGGTGTGGAAAAAAGAAGATCCTGAGGGCTTGTAATAATAATCATAATTTATTTATAGGTTCAGATCAGAAACCGATTGAGAAGTAGATGCTCACAATTAAAAAAAGCAAATCTCGTTTGTTTCTCCTTCATTTTTAATGTGCTATTTTTAATGTGTACAATTTGTACGTTACATGTTAACAAGTATGTATAGTATAGAAATATTTTTTTGATCTAGGCATTTTCACAATATGAAAAAAGGCTTGGGCACTATTTAGTACAAATAGTCCTAAAGTGTAGAAGATAATAATTGATTAAGAAATAGAATCACTTAACAAACTCCCACTAAAAATATACCTACACCTACTAAATAAGAAAACCAAACGAGTCACATGTCTCAAAAGGATAAAACAGCAAAAGCAAGTACTCATAATACAATCCGCCTTGCTATTGTTATGAAAAGAGATATTTTTATAGGAGAGAGCAAATTCAACAAAGGACCTGAAAGTTTACCGAAGGAGCAGTGAGAGATATCGCAATAGGTATGCGTATTCTTTATCAATATTTTATAGAAGCTGACTAGGAGTTGCCGATTGCCTTTTGCAAGAAGGGAAAAGATAGTTTGATTCCAATAGCTACTCGTATTCATGAAATACTCGCAGGAAGCAAAACAATTTTAGTTTCTCGATTAAAATTGCTGTAGACAAGATGCAAGTGCATAGTAGACAATATCAAACAAATAAGGAACAAGAGAATGACCGCTATGATTGAATAATACAGTTCAACGGCTCTGTGGTTGTCCGTTTCAGTTTTTAAAGTTGGTTGAAATTTTAAAGAGTTTTTAAAAATGGTTCACCGATGTATTAATTGTTTTATAATAAAACATGAAAAATGCATTTCAACGATGACGTGTGCTTACTAAAGGTGAGGCTAGGTAAGATTAAAAGTAGATTTATTATAAAGCAGAACGTAAGAAGGCTAACAAAATGTTAATTAGAATGCAAATTTGTGGCTCATTTCGAAATTGGTTTCACGCCAACGGTTTTAATACGGCCACTTTTATGCCTAGTACATCGTCTAAATAAAAAATTAAAGCAACCCGAAAGTCCACTAAGGTTTTTGTATACTGCCGGAATTTCTAAGCTCAATACCCTTTGGCCCGAAAAAAAGGCCTTGGAAGGGAAAGGAACGAGGATAGAATAAATAAAAAGGCAACAAAACAATACCAGTATGTTAGTAGGACGTGCCTAGTATATCGCGAAGTTTCCAATTAGAGAGAAAAAGGAATTCCACGTTTGTACTGTGTGCTGTTTCAAATACGCCTTGAATTTCAATGCGGAAATGTTAAAAAATATGCATGAAGTTCATTTTAACTACATTTTGTATAAAGAATACACAGTTACTAAAAAATATGCTGCTGTTGTTTTTACAATCAAAGAAAGCATCTTTACATCTATGTAAAGGTCATCGAAGAAAATAATTTTGGCCAGCCATTTATATTCTACACACAACTTAAAAAATAAAATTATGCTCTCTTATTTTACTTTTGAAGAAGAATATGCCTAAAGAAGGAACAGAGTAAAAATATATTTTTAACCCCCGACGCAAAAAGAGGGGTGTTATAAGTTTGACCGCTATGTGTGTGTGTCTGTGTGTCTGTGTGTCTGTGTGTCTGTGTGTCTGTGTGTCTGTCTGTGGCACCGTAGCTCTCAAACGGGTGAACCGATTTGGATGCGGTTTTTTTTATTTACAAGCAGGGTTTTTGGCGATGGTTCTTAGATACGTTTTATCAAAATCGGTTCAGCCGTTTCAAGGTCATCAGCTCTTTTGTTAGCTGCGGTAGGGTTCTTAGACTCTTAATGTGTATTTACTTTACTTTCAAACATACATGTGACCTAAAACTTGAAATACTCATGTATGCTTAATAACTATGCAGGGTTATGGAACTCTTGGTCTGATGCTGCAGCCAGGATATCCAGAACACTAGCACACTCTTAAAAAAATAATAGCAGATATGTCGTGTTTGGACTCGTTTTGTTCAGTATTTGATTCTGCATACAATGCAATGGTGGCAACACGGTGAGCTGATGCTGCGGCCAGGATATCCAGAACACTAGCACATCCTTGAAAAAATAATAGCAGATATGTCGTGTTTGGACTCGTTTTGATCAGTATTTGATTCTGCATACAATGCAATGGTGGCAACACCGTGAGCTGATGCTGCGGCCAGGATATCCAGCACACTAGTACACTCTTAATTATTTTGAAAATAAGTTAAAAATTTTGAAATAAAAATTAAATTAAAAATTTAAAAAACCCCCCCCGCAAAAAAGTAAAGCGGACATTTAAAAAGTAAAAAATAATACCTTTCGTTGAGCCATCAAATTCATTTCAGAAATACCTATATATATATTTTAATTATCGAAATCGATGGATGGCACAATAGGGTTTGCTCATTAAAATGGCGCTATAATGTCGCGTCGGGGTACCGCTTTAGTGAATCAGACCCTTCATTTGATTGACTATTCACTGATTCACTAAAGCGGTACCCCGACGCGACATTATAGCGCCATTTTAATGAGCAAACCCTATCGTGCCATCCATCGATTTCGATAATTAAAATATATATATAGGTATTTCTGAAATGAATTTGATGGCTCAACGAAAGGTATTATTTTTTACTTTTTAAATGTCCGCTTTACTTTTTTGCGGGGGGGGTTTTTTAAATTTTTAATTTAATTTTTATGTTATCTAGCTAACATCAAACCGCACTCTTCCAGCGTGGTCCATCCCCCCTCGAAAAAAAATGTTTACATTGTTCGTTTCACTGCAATTTGAAGCTGAATATCTTTTCATCTTCGAAATTGTTGTTAACTGTTATCATATTGGCGATATATTGAAAAAGGGTGTTATTTCCGAAATCTATATCTATCTATACATATTATAAAGAGGAAAGATTTGATTGTTTGTTTGTTTGTTTGCATTGAATAGGTTCCGAAACTACTGGACCGATTTGAAAAATTCTTTCACCATTAGAATCCTACACTATCCGGGATGGGTATAGGGTACATGATTTTCCCGAATTCCCACGGGAACGAAGTCCCGAGCGGAATGCTAGTAATTAATAAATTTATAATTAATTTAATTTGTATCAAAACAATATTCCATTCATTTTCACATAAATAGCTATTTTGAGTAGAGCCGCAAGCCAAAAATTTAATATCAGGTCCTTAAATATAAAATTTTCCGCTCTCTATACAAACTAACGTTGTTGGATTTTTCTCGGGAATGCGAAATCTAAATTCAATCAAATTTTGTGAGAAGATTGAAATAATATTAAGTTAATTTTCGGCTAACTCAGTTTGTCGAAAACGAATAGTGTAATAAAGGTACCTATAGCAAAAATAAACAATGAAACGGACAACAGACGAAACGAGCTATGTTCGAGCTTCGTTTTCACTCAATAAGTCCAAAGAAAAAAAACTTTTTTAATTCAAAATCTCCATAATATGACCAAATACCTAAGTTCTTCTTATCGTGTAGGAATAATCAAATATGTGGTGAACTTTACTAACCATGGTGTCAGAGTTTTCAAACCGTCAAATGGCCACTGACTTGGTTAAACGACTGTAGTCAATCGGGTAGTCGGTGTAGTCAATATGTAGTCAGTAGTTAAGTAAAAAACTATTTTAGTAGTAGTTTAAACCTCTACTATCAATAGGTACCAAAACTTTCATCAAATTAATACAAGCTATCAAGTAATCAACATCTTTTCATATTTTAAAACCACTCACCCATATTTTGTTTCATAAGGGTAAATGGGAGAGGCAGACTGCTCGTTAATTAATTAACTTCTGATCGATAGATACCCATTACATGTGATTACATCATGTTTGTTTTAAATTTCCAACCCAGCTATTTCATATATTGCAAGTCGCTACAACATTATGTTTCATATTCGAAATTTCTTCAACTCTGAAGAAAACTTTTAGACTGTATATAGTGTACTTAGGTATCTTTAACCCTCGGCATACCAGGTAAAAATTTGTAACATGCCATACAAGGTGGGGTCTGACATACCCTAACAAAATGGTCGCTGTAATCAGATAGGAATAGGGATACTGAATTATTATTGTATATTTTTGAAATTGAACATAACCTGAGTAGCACTATATAAAAAAAAATGAAATAGATTAAATGGTTTGTTGAAAAAGGGTAGCGAAAATGCCATCTTCTGACTACTAATTTAGACTTGAAATCACCCTAAGAATTGATAATTACCAATTTTTGTTATTAAACTGACTAAATTTAAAAAAATTGAACAACGATGATACATCTTTAAATTTTTACTTCAATCTCGAGGTAGGAGTTCTTTAGTTCGCCATAATTGCATTTTGTATATGCTCAAATAACAACAATTCTAAACAAAAATGCGTCTAGAGCCCTAAAAAACGCACGCATCACTAAACTAATGATACTTGCCAGTGTAAGAACGTCGCAACTCCAGCTACTGAGAGCTTCAGATTCCGCGCACGAAAATTTTTGAAAATATATCGATTTTTCACCGCCTGGGGTTTATTAGACCCCACCTGGTATGCGGAGGGTTAATTAAGTTAAAGAAGTTTATTTTTTTCTGTTTTCTAGATCGTATGTAGTAGCCATATTATTCGAATGTTTGTTGAAATACCAATTTCGAGTCATAGTCCATTTTAAGGTCTGATTTAGTTGGATTTGAAAAGATCTGCTAATATTTTTTATGTGGTTTCATTTTTAGAGTTCCTTAGATATCCTTTACAACATGGGGAGTTTTCAAATGAGTTAGTGAAACTTTACGAGGTGATTCTTCCCATGAAAGGGATTATTATTCCCAAGGAACCTTCATGAAATGTATAAGAAAAAATCACAGATTTCGTGCCTCACACGAATATCGAGCACATTGGAAATAAATCTACGGAATTTGAACAAATATTCATGTGAAAAAAGTATTTCTTTATTTTTGACTTTTTTCAAAAAGGTTAGGCTACAGGGATAACTCTTAACCTGATCGTCTTTATTTTAGGCTCAAATTGTAGCTGAATAAATTGTCCAGAGGATCTTTACTAAAATTTTTGATATCATTCTTCGTTTCCAAAATACTGAACGTCACAATCAAAAATTTGGAAAAAGTTGATTTTTTTTCACATTTCGGCCATAACTTGTTTCGTTTTAACTTTCTAGAATAATTATTTTTGCACCTTTCAGCTCTTGTAAGTACGCGTCTTTTGAGATTTTTTTGAATATTTCTGAGATTTAAAGGGTATCGCACTTTTTCTTGAAATCGGGGCGAGCGAACGAAAAGACATTTCCAATGTCAAAATCTATGTCCAATTAGGCTGATAGCACATTTTGATCATATTTTGATCCCTCTAAGTTCCTTGGGGAAAGATGTTCAATTTTGTAGGCTGATTCACATCTATACTTTTCGCCAACTTATTTATGGTTACCCATATTTTTAATTTTTTATACCATTTACATTACATTCAATCATAATGAAAGTTGGTCAACATTCTCCAAAAAGGCAACGTAGCCTTCATAAAACAAATGACAAACGATGGACAGTACGCTATAAAACCAAACGTAAATACTTACGATCCAAAGCACACAGTATAAGTTAGTTGAACAAAATACAGTACGATATGAATATTTGAATTAATGTTTGTCAAAATACGTAGAAAAAATATTTTAGTCTATCATCCATAAATAGTACGAGTAGTAGTGTTTCTTGGTGACTAAACAGAAAATTTAAGTTCAAAAATAATATCTGCAGTTACTAAGCGCAAAACTTGAAAACAAAGGGACAGGTTTGACAATTGTTAAGCCTTCTTATTACAGAGTGTTGTCCTATGGTCTCATGCGGTGTGGTAGGCTCTGTAAAGGGCCGTCTGGTTCGCGACCACCCTCCTACCGAAGTCCGACGCCAAACAGCTTGCTGTGTTCCGTCGGTGCGTGGGAGTACCAGTGCCTTTATAGGCATTTTCTGGGTTAACTCGCTCCATCGTCGACCTCATCTATGACCTTGGTCAAGATTGAGGTCAAGAGTTAACCCATCTTATAATAAAAAAAAGAGTAAAATTTATTAGAGAAAGAAAAATCTTTAAAGAAATAATACAGAGTTAAACTTTTGTCGGGAAACGTTGACCGTGGCCGTTTGACATTTTTGTCAGACAAAATAACTTAAGGTATGTCTGCTATCCAAAATTTCCTATCCTCAGCTCCAAAGTCAGCTTAAGTGACGATATAGTCGACACAAATTGCTCAGCTCCAGAGTTATTCAGATAAGTCAATTTAAATTAGAAAATAAGGATATTTGTATGATTGAGTTAAAAAGATCTAGCCTCAAAGTCTCTTGCCTATTCTTCTTTAAGGAAGACTGCATCTTTGCGAATAGTCGCAAAGTTAAAAATGCTAATGTGATTCACTACTTTGACATAATTTAAGTAACATTCTGAATGTTTTATGAAATAAACGATACACAAAGACTACTACAAAGGCCTACACTAAGGTTTTCCCTTGTATCGTGGATGCCTCGGAACATAGATAAAGACAGACACAAACACCCATGACCCGTGAACAAACATCTGCAGCTCTAGCACGATAACGACAAACTCGCGCTCGGCTCACGCTGAAACTTCACTTTGATTGCGCGAGGGTCCCGCGCAAAGGCTTGCTCGCCCTATGACGTTGCCAATGTTGACATTTTGACATAGGACCGCGGTGTTGTCGCGGCGCTGTCACTATCGTACTCGGCCTGCTGCTTTTTTTTACAGACATTTGCTCCAACTGGGAATCGAACCCCAGGACCTGTTGATCAAGAGGCAGGGCCACTACCTCTCGACCAAACCGGCCGGTTATTTTTGACTTTGACTAGTACAAAATTATATCGCAATAAACTACTGAAGTATTTGCACTGCGTGTCTGTTCTCTGTTTCCGATTCAAATGTCCAATGGGAGGCACTGTTATAAAAATTATTGTCTCTGTAAGAGTCTGTTAAAAGGAAATTACCATTCTGCTCACGAGGACAAAACCACTGGATACGATAAATATTTATGGGCTTTTTTTAATGGGAAACTGAATGTTTTGTTTGTAATGAACAGAGCTTTCTGGTTTGATCATTGGATATTCAGTTCGTGGAAGGTTTGGTAATGTTTTCATTCTGAATGCTAGAGGGTTTCCAAATGTATTCGAATGTTTCTTTTTATGGTACGCAACCTTCAGTCTCGTGAGTTACTCTAAAAGGAATAACTGAATTTAGACACATTACTTTTCGGTCTAAAGGTGGTTTAATTTGTTTTGAGTTTAATCAATCGGCTACCTACTGCAAATATACTTACCTATAATTTGTTTCTTATAATTTTTTTAACATGATTATGTTTTTAAGGAAAGTGAGCATTTTAATAAGTAATACATTGTCTAAATTAAAAAATAACTTTGTTCATAAGAAGTTACAAATACATACGTGATTGCTATTTTTCAATACATCCGTTTTTAAATTGATAAAATAATGTTAAAGTAATTTATGCCTTGTGGTTCCTAATAACCTACTTCAAAAAGAAGGAGGTATGATGTTTACTGAAATAAACAAGACTATGTTGGTCGCAGTACCTGAAACTAACACGTTTCATCGATTTTAAGCATTCTGATTGGTTTGTCCTAATTCTCTTTGCTCGTCTCCGTTTTAATGGAAACACACTGTAATTAATGTGGCTTTAGTTCAAATACAGAAATTGTTTCGAGTTTTAATCTTCTTTAGGAAAATTTTTTCACTCAACCTCAGAGTCAGAAGTATTTATTACTAGCTTTCCGCCCAGGAATTCGTTCCTGTGGGAATTCGGGAAAATTATGTAGCCTATGTTAATCAGGGATCATGTAGGATTCTATCTGTGAAAGAATTTTCAAATCGGTCGAGTAGTTTCGGAGCATATTCAACGTTAACAAACAAACAACCAAATCTTTTCTTTTTATAATATTAGTGGAGAATTAGGGCACTGAAAAATGTCCCCAAATTTTTATCGACGCTTTGTTCTGTCCCTGGAGGCTTACCATGAACTTTATAAAAACTTTTTAAATGCGAGGCAGTTTAGTTTAAGATCCATAAATGTGTACAGTTTGAATGAATGACCCATATTTGTCTGATGCAGAAATAAATAAACTAAAAAAAAAGTCTTTAGAAAAGAGAAAAATAAAAGAAAACATAATTTAATGTGTTACGTAGCACCTTCTGATCTGTTAGAAGTCCTCTAACGCTGAATCTCATCAGATTATCTTGTACCTAATAATTCAAAGCAAATATTATTCAATATACCCACTCTATCTTATCCAACGCCGAAAATGTCTTCGTGGGCGATGTTATGACGGAAAAGGGCGACTTTGTTTATCATGTATTTTTTCGGCCCGTAAACCCTTTCTACGGCCAACCCAATTACTTTTTATGATCGGACGGCCGCTGATATTGCTTTGGTATCGAGATGGTTGTCATTCTTTAGAGTGATATAATTGTAACTTTTTGAAACATTACTCTAAAATTTATTAAATTGTATTACGTGTGGTATTTATTGCTTATAACTTTTTAACGGCTGAACCAATTTTAATTAAAAACCATCACGATTACGTTAGTATTCAAACAAAAAGAACTGCATCGAAATCGATCCATTCGTTTGAGAGTTATGATGCCAAAAACAGACATAGATACACAGACACGGATATATAATACAAACGTCAAACTTATAACACCTTTCTTTTTGTCGGGGGTTAAAAGGGGCATACTATCGGTTTCCAAAAAATAATTTGAAGCATCAGATGACAGGCGGACAACAGCTCTTGCGATTTACAGAGACGATGACAAGTAATGACAAATATCAGTCAAGAATGTAACTGTTGGTTAGTTCTGAATTTTCTTTAGTAATTCAGAATACAAATTCATATCGTTAATGTGAATTATCTAGGTACACATATGTTTTAGATAGCTCTGCTTACATTAGCCTTGCTCTATATTCTCTTCAATCTGACAAATTCACTATAAACCACTATGGGTTATAAGTCCTGCTTTGTAAACGTTTTATCTTTTTCTGCACCCTATGTAATCTGAGTGTAAAAAGAATATACGAAACAAAACAGTCTGTCTTTAGGGTGCATTATAATGTAATAACAATTATAATGCACTCAGTGCATTATAGTGTGTGTAATTTTCTTCCTAGAAATAAGCAGTGCCTGTTGTGTCGTATTTCTTTTTGTATATTGCTTTTTATATGTCTATTGTGTACAATAAACAGTAAATAAATAAATAAATAAATAACATTATAATCATCCTTAAAGCTCCCATCACACATCGGTTACTGTAAGTAGCTCATCAAACAAATAAATAACAAACAGAATTCTGGTACCCCATTTAATTTCAGTTAAAATTTACCAAGGATAAACATTTGCAATTAATCAGAAAATGTAAAAAATTATCATTCTGTTCATTTGGTAGTATTTTTTGAAAAACAATAATGATCGATACGTTTAAAAATATCAGCTTTTGTTTCAAACCATTAGTGTTGTCGATGATTCCCAATTAATAAACTAGAAAAATGTGGTAGATAAACAATGTACAGACGGCAAGTCAGGCTACCCATTTGCACTACGAAAAGCGGCGGTATTACGAGCGAGATAAAGGATACGTCAAGATCATGTATGTATGTATGTATGTAAATTCTTTATTGCTCAAAAACAGTGTTACACAAAACATTTTATAGGTAATTTAATAGCAAAGGCGGACTTATCCCTGGAGGGATCTCTTCCAGTCTACCTTAGAGTAGTTGAGAGGAGACACAGATGACGCGGGTTACGATGCAATTAAAAAGATTTAAAAAAAAATAGTAGTCAGAATTACTATTCTAAAGCGGAACAAAACAAGTGAATACCTAGTAGTACCATATCATTATGTATAGCCTGATGTGCTGCCATGTGTACTAGCGAAAATCGCATGAAAAATCAAAAACTTCAAACAGACAAAGGCAAGCAATTCTTAAAAATTTAATTACAAAAGTTGTGAATAACAATTCGATTACCTATTAAAATTTAATAATCTGTTTAATTTATCTAAGAAAAAATGCATGCCATTGTAATACTTACGATGCACCGTGGTCACATCCCACATTCTACTTAAACATAGCTTATAGTACACAAGTTGTCTAAAATATTAACTTAATGTTCCAATAACAATAATGAGTTAATCATGATATGAAACATCCCAACCTTTACCTACACACATAAACCGTTGTCGTACAAAATTAGGGGTTAAAAGCATAATTTCAAAATTCATGTCGACATTTTTCGCAATGGAAATAACTTTGACATAACTCCATGGTTATAAAACCGTATTATGTTACCCTAAGTGGGAAAACACCAAAGGGTATTGAAAAGGGATCAAAATATCGAATTTCCATTTGTACCCTCACAATTCATGTTACGGAAATTTGAAAAGCGCAAATTCAAAGCTATGTATTGATGCCATTTTAATGTGTTCCGTCCTGCGCGAACAAAGGCTGCATCGGCGGTAGTTTGGCTATTAAAAATATAGGCAAAGGGTGAGTGCATTGTTTTGTGAGGGTTCCGCTTGTAAAGTGAAAGCTTTACAAAACAGTTTCATTTTACTCGCATAATTTTTCCTTCTTAATTTATTTTGACATAATAAACGTAGCATAAGTTATACTTTCATAATGAAACTTTTGCATAATCGTTACTTGGCAAAATGATTTTTAAGCATAACGCTCTGTGGTTAGGTTAGGTTATGCTAGTAAAAAAAAATGTAAAAACAGTTATGCGTTTAGTTGTTATGGTAAAATATCATAGGCCTATAAACGTTTTTCCTAATTAAATTATTACAAAAGTTGTTATGCGACTAAATATAGATCCTTTACTAAAGTGAATAGCTTTTGGCCCTATGAGATGGCATGAGCTGTTGACGGTACTTTTAAGGTCGCTATCATCATGGTTATTATATTTATATACAAAACTATGTAGGTAAGTCATGTTTTTTTTTAATTCTGAGCGTTTTGCTCCATTTTATGTTGAATTAATATCATATGAACAGAAAACTTGTTATGACAAATAAAATATGAGTGTTTCAACGACTAGAAAACTATTAAAATACTTGATCGAAACAACTCTCAAGTGGATGAGTTTCTTCTGGGTAAGCTCGCTACATCTTCACATTTTAGCCCCTGAGTTAGACTGTGTCAAGAGTGAAGCCATTTAAAAAAACTATAAAACCAAAAAAATACATACTAAATAGTTTTTATGATCTATGCCTTCAGTAAATGTTAGTAAGATACTTACAGATTGAGAAGAAAGAAGCTAAAAAAAAAAAAATTGGTTTTATTACGAAATTGTTTCAATAATGAACTGATTGATTAATTTTATCTTTTTAAAGCATACTTAAGATTTTGAATTGTGGGAACGAATCAGGACGTTAATTCTTACTTAGATGATTCGACCACAGTACCCTAAAAATGCAGCATCCAAAAACTGTCCCTCGTATATTATTCGGGAAGTTTACGACTTAGCTGCTCTAGCTGCTGTGCGATATTTACGACTTTTTTTTTTAGTTCTGCACGAGGCAATGAATTTTCTTTATGGAGCCAGTTGTTTAACAGTCCATTATTAAAGTGCATCGTTTGAAATTTCTTTGCTATGATCAATGAATAATTTTCAAATCAATCTACTCTTGTTACTTCGATTGTTTACTTAATATGAAACACTTGATCCTGTATTCGCCTGATTAGTTGATTAGTACATGCTGACTACAAAGACAATGCCATATATTATTTGTGACTTATGAATTCAGAACTGAGCAGGCAAAGTAATTAATTTCTGGTTTCAATACCGATATACATATGAAATGATATTTCAATTTTAGTATTTAAAATGTTTCGAGAAGATTTTTAAACGAAAACCTTCATAGTCATCTTAAAAGCGCTCGTAGCCCAGTGACGCTCGCTGATCTTAACCGATCAGTGAGGTTAAGTAACGTACACAGAGGCAGGGAACCTGATGGGTGACAAAAGTGGCAATTTATCACGAGTGTTTCCGTGCTTCGGAGGGTACGTTAAGCTGTCGGACCCGGCTGTTGTCGATTGACTGCAGTCGTTAAGACCAAGTCAGAGGCCATTGTGCGGTTTGAAAACTTTGACTCCATCAGGGTTAGCCAAGTTTGCCACACACGTGACTGTATCTTACACGATAAGAAGAATATTATGAAGTAACCTGAGTCTCTTTAAAGTTACGTGATGGAACAAGAGGGCGGATCGAGATACATCGGAGAAAATTATGCGTCCATGTTAGCTATGCTGGACTTCTACTAATCAATGTCAGTGGGATGACGATAGTGACCAATTTATCTGTTCAGGTGGTGAAATTAAAAACCAACAAAATAAGCAGAATCCCTGTAGCTTTTGCTATATCTTTGTTCCACTTTGATTTAAAAATGCATAAAATTACCTTATGCAGAATTATCAAGTCGTTATTAGTGATTAATGAACATTCGCGAAAGACCTCGGCGACACAATAACATGCCCTCAGCTTTACCTGCAACGTAAAGATTACCACGATCATTAATTGCAGTGTTATATGGTCAACCGTTGACATCACACTTAGATATACATTAGACATTGGTCGGTTGAAAGGGACAGGAGATTTGGACCCTTATGCTTGGTCTGGAAAGATAATTTTTTTTTATCTAATTCAACTTATTTTCCTTAGGAAAAATTGTTAATACGGTTCGTGAGCTGATTCACATTCTTAGTATTTACTAGCTCATATAAAGTACCAAATGACCTGTGATGTGGCTGAACGGCTCACTGTAGTCAATCAAAAATAGCCCTTACTACTGGTTTAACGTGCCCTCTAAATCACAGAAACGCTCGTGATATATTGCTGCTAGAATACCCTTACGTTGCTTTACCTTACTGGTTCAATCCAGACAATGAGGGCCACGACCACCTGGCCTGAGGAAAGGTTACCTTTTCCTCTGTTATTTTCACTAATCTTCATATGCCACACAAAAAATAATGAAAGTTTGAGATTCAAAACGAGCGACCACGAATCCTGATGATGCGACAAGTAAAGTTACACCATGTAAAAAAAAATGTGTTCTTCTTAGCATACCTAATAAACATTTTTTGCCAACAGGTAAAATACGCTCCTAAAGTGCAGATACGAATAAAATCCGGAGTCAACGGACGAGTACCGGAAGGGGAGGATGCTGTTATTGGTAATAAACTTTTTAATATATTTTACGGGTTTTCTGTGTTATTGCGTTCGATACGCTCGTTTATTATGCTACCTTCTGGCAAAGAACAAATGTCGGGTTTAGATATTCTCGTGTTATTGTCTAGAGGTGTACTCTTTCATTCAAAGTTTTTTTTCTTTTATAGCTTTGTGTATGGTTGCACGGTTTTAGAACAGATACCTACTCAAGTTTTTCGGTGGCACATCTTGATTAGAGACTTAAAAGAACTAATGTACGTTTTTTTTACAGCTTGTGTTGCTGATGCAAATCCATCAAATCTCACGTACAAATGGTTCATGAATGATGAACTCATGGTGGGAGAAAATGAATCAGAATTGGTAAGTAATGGTCTTTGATAACTAGATAAGCTTTAGGCTAGGTTTTATCCAAGATTCAACGAAGCCAGTTACAGTGAAGCGTCCGTTGCATGGTAAGTGATTGTAAAGAAACTGGTAGATTAGCAGTCAGTTGGTTGTCAGAATGTAAACGTTTCTTCACAACATTAAGCCTCCAGTAATTATTACACACTCAATTTGCGAATAAACTTGTTTAAGTAATTGTCACTACTTAACAAAACTAATATTGAAACGCTTGTGACCCGAAATAATTGCGATTATTGCCTAGCCTCAATTCTTGCATTGAATTGGATCTGGAGGTATTTGATATTCGATCCATTCCATTCAATGCCTTTAAGTTCTATTGGCATCGAATGTTGTTGCCACCTTTTGTAAGCTCAGTTTTTCACACTTTGACTGAGAATAAGGGCAGTCACATGCTTACAGTTTTTAATAATTTATTTTTTCCACAGAGAATACCCAATGTCACAAGGAAGTTCAGCGAGGTCACGATACGATGTGAAGTCTACAACGATGTTGGCAAGAGCGAGGAAACCAAGACTTTGGAGATTACTTGTAAGCATATTATTTTAAGAAACTATTACTTAGATATGATAACTGAAAACAAAAATTATCATGACTATGCGTATTTCTGTGGCAAAGCATCCATACAATTTAATAAGTTTAACTTCAGCTAATAAAACAAAATAAAACTTACCTTTTAAAACAGGAATTAATAAGATATATTTTGACTTGGTACAGTAATGAGAGAACATCACAAAATAATAATTAATAATATTTTTATTTCTTCTCTCACACATATAGTTAACAAGGGGTAGCTTAATATTATTTTAAGCATATGGGTTGTAAGCCTGAAATAAAGAATTATTATTATTGTTCTAATTTTATTTTATCTCAGCCTACGGCTGGCATTCAACAGTATTTACGGGCATCAAAGCCAAGTAAAATATCGTATTTTTTTATTATTATTACTATTAATACAAACAAACAAGTTTAAATTAATTGTATGAACCTTGTTCTTACAATAGCAACGTGTATCTTGACGATATTATTCTTGGAACAGATGCACCAACGTTTAGAAATTTACCAAAGGACGTTGAAGGAGAAAAAGGAACGTTTGCAACTTTGAGCTGTGATGTCGATGGGTATCCATCACCTGAGATCAGATGGCTACACTATGAAGAGGATCAGACTATTGTAAGTACTTTATTTAGCCTTGAATTTGTTAATGAGCTAGACTCATAATACAATAATATAAATTCTCTTTTACCTCTAATTAGTGCCTCTAAATTTTTGGTGAAGAAAAAACAAACCAAAATATCGCATACAAATCTATCAGTTAGATTATTTACTTTTTAGGTTACTTACATTAATATTAAAGTACATTTTTAATACAATGACAATATTTAAATAACGCCTAGAAAGAGCTTCGATTTGATAAGGCAAAACTCAAACCATGTATGTTGCCATACGTAGCCTGAACTCATTTACACACCATCACACCAATTAAATTCCATCGTAATACTTCTGAAAATAGTACAATTTCTTTTGAATTTTTTATTACGTTTACATGACATGACGTTTCTTATGATAACAACTATTATCTACTAACATCCACTTATCATTATCATATGTGAGTGTTGGTAAGTTCGTCCACAAACTATTATTTGTAATACTATTATTAATGAATGCTCATCAATCAAAAAAATATGTTTTATGTTGGTTTGTTTACTCAGTGTCAGTGCTGTGTAACGTTGAAATATTTTTCACTTTGTTTGAAACTTTATTGAGTTCTTTCCAATTCAATTAAACTTGATCTATTTACAAACAAAATATACGAATCAGACGGAAAAAAATATCCCCGTGTTTCTTTACCATTTACTTGTTTCTTCTTTTATTCCTTTATTGTTACTTGAAACATTTTCTTAATCAAGATATTCCACTTTTGCATACAATGAAACGGTTATTTCTTTTTAAGGCTTATCTATAGCATACGAGGCTTTGTTCTTTTCCAAACTTGTCACAAGAACTTTGACACGCTTATTTATGTATGGAGGTTGTAGGCGTCACTTTGTTATTCAGAGGCAGAATTTTTGTTTGTGTATTCAACTATATAAAGGTCTCACCATTTTTTGTTGGATTTCGTTTTTGTAATAAAAGATACATTATGTAAATACGGTATTCCCTTTTATTTTTCAATCCTATAATTTTTCCTTAGCTTTTAACTTAGCGAAACTCTTGAGAATTTCCAACTCATACTTATTTATATATATTTCCTTTAGTTGACAGTATAAAACCTGTGTCGACAAGCCATTTGCTAAGATTTTCTGATGATTCGTTTTAGCTGATATTTTTTTATCTTTGGGATAAACCTTTATTTGACAAGTACCTTTAATAGAGGAAACTTGAATTATTAAAAAAAAACAATTTCAGTGGTAACCTTACATATATAATTACTTGACTGCCAGATAGTTGAAAAGTTGACAGTTTAAATCATAATGTTTGAAAAACGCATGGGGGGGACAACTTCCATGTTTTATAGTGGAATCGAGGAGTATTTCAGTGTCCATTACTGGACTTCAAGAAGCTACAGTTAAAGCAATACGCAAGAACAACACGCTCAAATGTCAAAAAAGTGTCGAAATGACAATCTCGGTGCCCTCGCGCAATCAAAAAGAAGTTTTACTGACATGGAGTGACGTGATGCACTAGGTTGTCGCGGGCCATGTTAGCTATGCTGGAGATGATGATTTGACTTTAGGTGTTTCTTTCACAGATCGTTGGCCGAACACGAAACCTGACGCTTACGGTGGACACGCATACCGCCGGAAGATATCTTTGTAAAGCTCTTGTCGAGGGATACCCTGAAATTGAAGCCGAAGCTTCATTGTTTATTAAAGGTAAGACAGAGTGTCCACTGTTTCAAGTAGTAGGTATCAAACTAAGTTGATTTCTAAAAGTTATTTAATGACAAGACAAAATTTATGGTCACTCAAGCAATTATATTTGGTTTCAATTCGAATGTTCTGTTGTTTATAAATCTACTTGTCTCTTGTTTTCTTCATATTATGTAACTAGAGGATTCCCGAGACTTCGTTCCCGTGGGAATTTCATAAAATATTTCCTTATTTCTTACCTCTGTTATATAAGGAACCTTGGTGCCACAACTTTCTAGGTCCAATCTGGTCATGGATGAGTCAGTGAATTAGATCTCCAATTTTATATTATACAGATGAAATATACTGTCAACCTTCCATCGACTTTTTTATTTTATTTTTTATATTGTTTATGAAATTGAATTAAATTGACCACCTTGAATCTCAAGTCATCAGTACCTAAGCGATTTTCTTTTAAAATGTTTTGTGTTTGGGTAAAACATCAACACAAAGTTATGTGGAAAGTTAAACAGCTTTGTAATTATAAGATTTGTTTGATCATTCAGTTTAACGTTTATAGATTGGAATACTTTACACACCTACAGTACGTTAAGTGGGCCAACTGTCCCTAAACGTATATCTATCAAGACCCTGCAAATCCAACTTCCGCTATCACAAAAGAAAAAGAAGTGTCACCTCATTAAATTCTAAGCAACATTTATACCTGTATGGTATAAAAAAGCAATTTCTCGGAAGCTATACAAAAGGCACGTGAAACATTTTTCTTTCATTAAAAATGAAAAGAATTTTTCGGCCTTGGCTCCGCTGTGAATAGGCCAGTGTACCTACTCGTATTCTTGAAATGAAACAGCATATCCTACTTACGCTACACCCTGTATTGTTAACAAGGTGGGTGGGTACACGTTGTTATACCGTATATACAGGGCGTAAGGTACAGGTTGGCGAAAACTGAAATCCTGAACTCAGACTCTGAATGATCTTCCAGTGGAATTTTCCTCAAAAAAACTTTCGAAATTTTTGCGTGTTTAAAAAAACTGTTTGTTAAGTTACTTATTCGAAAACGCTCCATTTCTCAATAATAAAAAAACACGGAAACCAGCAATGTATATTTCATTGTGACAACGACGCGGCGTGCGTTTTTGCAGAACATTGCTTAGCGCCAAAGTAGGTAAATAACGAATGGACGATCATAGTTATTGGTAGATTCCACCATTTAAGTATTACATAGCCGACTCCTACACCCTGTATACATAATTATACATATACAGGGTGTTAGGGAGAGCTTAGCAAATATTTAAACGGTGACCCATCACTGTCATTGACTGCAAGTATTTTTTTTCGGAAACATTAAATTAAAGAGTTTTCGTTATTTACCTACTTACTTTACGTTGTTGCTATTTTTTTATTGCAAAATTGAGAGCATTCGACTAACAAAATACTTAAGTTTTAAAGCAGAAAATTTAAAAAAACAAAAAAATACCTGAGAGAAAATTCCACTGGAAAATCATTTAGAATGATGTTCTAAATTCAGGGTTCCGGTTTTTGCTAAGCTGTCCCTTACACTTGTATGTGTAACAATACAGCGTTCGTTAGATACATTTTTAATGGTAAAAGTAATGGGAAATGGAAATGTGTGCGACGAAGTTAAAAATAAACAAAACAGAAAACAGGAATAAAAACGTTTATTCTAAAGTTGTGACACTAGAGGTTTTAAAAAGGGGATAATAGTTGTTATCATAGGTAGGACTAAATCCCCTGGCCAAACGGATTTTCGACGACATTTTAATAGTATAAATTCTGTAAAGGTAACTCTAAATTTTTTTATTTGTAAAATACCCGACATTTATCTCTTATAACACTTAGAAGCCAGAACCAAATGTTTTTTAAATACAGCTAAGAACCATCTGGATTACGTCAACTTTCATTTCATTCGATGCCACAGATTTCGAAAAAAAACGGATATTTAGAGTAAATTGTAGATCCGATAATTAAATTCTAAAACGGGTCTAAATTTGCGTATATACGAGTATGTTACAGTTAAAACTAGTTAGTAGATAGAACGCGTTTTTCCTAGTTAGAACTAGTTTTTACTTAATGCCTTTGTTAATACTAGAATTGACTAATGTCTGAATCAAATATCAGTTAAAACTAGTTTCTGCAAGACAAAACGCGTTTTCCGAAGCGAGTCAGTTAAAACTGTTCCGACCGAGGTAAGAGTTCATCATACCTTATTCTGATTGGCTTGAGGTTATGTTGTGGGTTATGCTGTTGTTGTGCTTGCCGTTTAACGCAACCAAAGACTTTTCTGGCACATCGCCGGCCGCTGCCGCGGCACGCTCGCTTCGCTCGCTCGGCTCGTGCGTTGGGGGTCGCAGTTCTAACCTAACCTAACCTACAGTTTCTGCCCCGATATAATCTCCGCGGGGGGGAGATTTAGCTATAGTTTTAATTATAGCTAGATGTGACAACTAGTTTTATCTGAAAATCAAATATGTCAGTGGTAAATTCTAGTTTTGACTGATTATTTCTAGTTTTAACAAAGGCATTAAGTAATAACTAATTTTAACTAGGGAAAACGAGTTCTAACGAAAAATGAGTTTTAACTGTAACATATATATTTATTTACCTATTCCCGACGTTTCGACGCGGTTGCACGCGCCGTGGTCATGGGTAGACGGGTGGTCACGGGTAGACGGTATAGAATGTAGACGTTTTAGAATTTGATTATATTTATGTTCAAATCTCGAAAATTTAAAGTGTTAAAATGTAGATCCATACTTCATATTAATGAAGTACTTCTGTTTCTCTCTTACATCTGAGGTACGCTCTCGTAGCCCAGTGGCGCTCGCTGATCTGAACCGATCAGTGAGATTATGCAACACATACATAGGCAGGGATCAGGTTCCCAAAGTAGCAATTTATCACGAGTATTTCCGAGCTTCGGAGGGCACGTTAAGCTGTCGGTCCCGGCTGTTGTCGATTGACTACAGTCATTAAAACCAAGTCAAAGGCCATTGTGCGCTTTGAAAACTCTGACACTAGGGTTAGCCAAATTCGCCACACACTTGACTATACCTACACGATATGAAGAAGAAGGTAGACTGGAAGAGTTCCCTTCAGGGATAAATCCGTCTTTATAAATAGCTATGTTTTTGTCTAATAGAATGTAAGAGTTTACGATAAAGAGTTTAAATACATACTTTTTTGCAGGTCCTCCAAAAATTCTTTCAAACCACACACAGTTCGGGTCTCAAGGAGACACAGTGAACATTGAATGTGCTGCATTTTCTGTTCCAAGGATAGACAACATCATTTGGACTTTTGAAGGGAAGGAGATTGACTCTTTGCATGATCAGGTGGGTGTTACTTTTAACACGGTTCTAGAGTCATTTGATGCCACATTTCACTTACATTCTGAGAGTTATCAGATAGAACATGAGTAGAATGGTGATAAATTGTCACCCTTTCACCAACAATGCAGCAAAAACCTCTCATTTTACTTGCTAGCTCCCATTACGCCTGACTACTAGCTTTGGAGGGCACGTAAGCCATCGATCCCGGCTGTTGTCGATTGACTACAGTCGTTAAACTAAGTCAGAGGCCATTTGGCTGTTTAAAAACTCTGATACCAGGGTTAAATAGTCAAGTTCACCACATACTTGACTATAGGTACCTACAAGATGGAAAGACTACGCCTGAGAAGAGTTAACAGCAGTTGGCGTATGTTACGTTTTTTTTTCTCTCTCAGTTCAGCGTGAAAAATAAAAATCTGTCCGAATAATATTCCCAAATAGTTCGGTCGGTCAAGGATGTTAGAAATATACCTCTCAAATAGCTAAAAAACAGGGTTTGCAATAAATAACACTCGTGCAAAGATAAATCTCAGCTTCTAATGCAAAACGCATGTTTATCCATGATTTAGGGAGTTGCTTGATTTATACGGAACCATTCGTATCGCTTGAAGGGTTAAACTGTGTTTAGCTAAAATATTGGATTTGGTGTCGGATTCAGGCTACTTTTAAATCTATTGGGGTAATTTATTTGAGGTTGAGTCATTGCTTATCGGTTTGAGTCATATTTTGTCCAAAAACTCCTATTTACCAATCCTTGCAGGTCTGCTCTCCATTTCATTTAGGTACTTTTACCCAAAAAGTTTTCTGGTTTTATAGACCGACCATTGCTTTAAAAACTGTTACATACTTCAATTTACAAATACAAATTCCTTTATTCCACACACAATATTAACTGTTTAAACTGTTTCAAGAACGTTTATAAAAAGCTGCTCAAGAACTCTAAAATTAAAAATGTTGTCTCATCCCTGAAATTGGACTGCTTATGACTTTTATACGGTTGAACCAATTTTGATCAAATATAACTAAGAATAACCTCGATTACGTCAGCTTTCAAACAAAAAAATCGCATCGAAATTGGCCCAGTGGTTTAGGGGCTACGATGCCACAGACAGAGATACAGATACATAGACATACAAAAACACACATACACACGTCAAACTTGTTACACCCCTCTATTTTATCGGGGGTTAAATACACAGTAATTGTTGATTAATTTGAAATAGATGTACATCGTGTAATTAGGCTCGTACCTTGACAATACCACAATGTAGCAAGAAATACAAATGCTAATATAATTGTAATTGTGAACATGGAACTTTTCACGTAATTACAGAAGTACAAAAGGGGCTTAGGTAGGTACGTATACTTACAACCGTTTTTAAAGCGAATAATGTTTTAGTCAACGTATATTATAGTAAAGAGAGCAGGAAGGTTGAAGCGTAACATTCTAAAACTTTTTTTTAAATAATTTATTTTATTCAAGTGCCTATTACGCTTTACAGTCATATCAGAGGGCGCAACAGGTTAAATATACCTACGAATTAGAACACAATCTTATAACAATACCTACTTCAAAATGACATAACATGGTTATAAAAGTCGTGAGATTGTTATGGAATATGTCAACATTTTTACGTTCGGCATACAAGGATTCGTTTTTACCCAGAAATCAAGCTCAGGGGGAAGATGTAGTCAAGGATAGAACAAGCTCACCCAGTTCCTTTGGGAAAGTTGTTCAGTTTCATGGGGAAAATCACCCCTTATTTGGCTTACAAATTGAAAGCCATATATAGTTTTTATTAATACGAAGACTCTCGACAAAGTCACATAATATATCCTTCTAGCGGTAAAGAAAATCGAAAGGTATTAAATGTATGGGATTGACATTATGGCCATGTGGTCAGTACATGTCAATCCTATAAATTTCAGAACTATCGATCTTAGTAATTGCTAACAGAATGTGAGTTTGTCGAAGTCTCTTGGATTCTTTCATTTAGAAAATTGAGAACATAAATGCTATTTTATTAACTAACTATTTTGTTATTTAGGACTACGCGTTCTTAGAAGATATCCAGCTTGGTGGGGTTATTAACTCCACTCTGATAATAAGAGAAAGTCAATCAAAACATTTCGGAACATACAAATGCAATGTTTCAAATGAATATGGAAGTGATACCTTGGAGATCGTTTTGAGGCCGAATAGTAAGTACCTATATCCATTCTAGAAGCAATTTGACGGCTGGCTTGGTCGAGTGGTAATGGCGCTGCCTCTTGATCGACGGGTCCTGGGTTCGAATCTCAGTTAGGGCAAATATTTGTGTAAAAAGCAAATGTTTGTTCTCGGGTTATTCATGGGAGTTTGTGTCGTCTTTATGCGTGTTCCGAGGGACCCACGATACAAGGGAAAACCTTATTGTGGGCCTTTGAGTGTATGGCGTTTTATTTATTTATTTAATTTAAAAGGACGCTGTAAAACTTTTCAGACCTTATAATAATTATTATTTCTGTAACCCCATTATTATTATTATTTTTAATGTTGGATAACTATCAAAGGTGCTACATAACTAATTTGTGTTATTAAACTTTTTTCTAAACACAAGCTTAAGATACTTAAACACCCAGAATGGGCCTTTTTATAATTCGAACGGCACGGCACGGCAGAAATTGTATTATCATTGCCCTCTATGTTCCCAGCTTTTAGTAACACTAGTACATAGGAGGCAACGGTAACATAAGTTTGCCGTGCCGTTTTTGAATTATAAAAAGGCATATTCCATGCAAATACTTGAAATGATTATTATAATTATAACTTGTAAATATTTGTGTTGGTTGGGAATCAAACTCGCAACAAACCAGTTAATAAAGTATCAGCTCAGCTATATGAGGCTAGTCAATTCTCTCTTTCAACTTTATATATAATATCTTATATTTTTTACTCCAAATTTCTCAAAGTATGGTTTTCAGAATAAATTTTTATTCATTGACCTCTTTATTTCTATCGAATGTTCTACGAATTTAGTTTAGTACCCAAAAGTTTCTTCAAGCAAGTCTTGACTAATTACACTGCCTTGAAGAATAATAGTCAAGCCAACAAACGACCTGATTTGAATTAACGACCGGCATCAATCGATAGAGAATTAGACTAAGTCATTTACAGTTAACTAAAATAAATCAAGTCTCTAATGAAAGTAAAGAAAGCGACACCTTACGCGTGAAATTTTGGGTACACTGTGAGAATTCTTACCTAAAGAATAATCCTGCTTTTCATGTTTGTAGACCCATCGGTCTCGGGTCTACATCAGTCGATAAGTCAGTGAGTTGTCTCTTTCTATGAACAGAAGATTTTAATACATTGTCATCGTACAACAACTATTTAACCAACAAATTAGATATACCGTGGGTTCCAGTTTTCGTGATTTTTGGGCGTTCATTGGGATTCAAATTATCATACATACATACATATGCTCATACCTGTTATCCCTTACGGGGTAGGCAGAGCATTAGTGGTTCTGACGAACCACTTAATGCCACTTTTGACATAAATTGTGAGGGTTTTCAGATAGAACATGTTATAGAATGGTGAGAGACTGACAGCCTTTCGCCAATGATACAAAAAACCCTCGCATTCTACTTACAGACTTTTACAATATGTCGTGGAAGTGTTGGCAGCTGGCTTATTCTAAGTTTTGCTTTCACTCCCACTCCAGCATGGTAGAAATTCAGATTATAGCAAATGAGTAAAATACAATGAATTATAAGAAAATGGGTTTTCCGCACCTTGCCTATTGCCGAAACGTCTTCTGAATAAGAAAACTTTCACACATAATTTCAGAATAACGACCTTACTACGCATATATGGCTGAAGTTAAAATGGCGATACATCCACTATAATGTGTGGGCGTTGTGCTCATAATAGAGGTTCGACAAAGTCGTTCGGTAATAGTGATATCCCAAGACGATATTTGCGGTGTACTTCAGAAGAAATATTGTGGTTTTATGAAATATCACCAGGTTTTAGTACGGCTGAAAATATGTAGCCACGTCTTAGACGAATCGAGATGTTCCCTGATAGTGATATTGGTAGTAAAAGTTTGTAGCTGAGTAAAGTAAAATATTAAGACAGTCATTCCTTGAAGAAAAGTGCAAAACTAATTTTCGTATTGGAGAGGTCATAGTTTGATGCCCTTAGAAAAAGAGACGTAACCTTATTGAATGACGGTTAAATGCAATAGTAACATAGTAACATCAATCTTTGCCGCAGTTAGTCAAAAAACTTATATTTGTGTATTATTAATCTAAATTGTAGAGAGAAACAACCAATCAACATATTCACTTTGAAATTGCCCCCAACGAACTAATCTAAATTTAACCATACCAAGAATAAGTAAACATTCTATTTTCAGAAACTTTCCCCTTGTTACTAATTCTGTTCGGCGTAACTTCTGGGACAATTATGGTAGCAGCTCTGATAATGTTAGTGATACTATGCCAAAGGAAGCAAAGAAAGAACAAACAGGCCCAAGTGACGGAAAAACCTGATGTGACAGTGACAACTGAAGATTTGTTTAAGGAGAATGATAGAAATTCAAATATCAGTGATTTGAAACTGGAGTTACGGCAAGCAAATGGCACTTGTGAAGTGGTAAGTGAATAGAATAAAGGTTAAATTGAAGTGGATAGGTCTGTAAGATAATTTTGTTGAAAGTGTGTGGTTGATCTTCTTGCTTTCATTCTTATCGTGATATCGGATTAGATGACCAAGGTATAAATATCCAGAAACACATAAAGAAGGAAAACTCCACAAAATGGGAGAAAAGAAGGAAACTCCATAAAATACCCTCGCCAAACGGTCTGCCAAGAGTGGTGTGTGTGCAACAATGATTGAAATGTCTCCACAATTTTAGAATATACTTATTAAATAGAGTAGTAAAAATCTTTCGCTGTTTAATCGGCAAAGCATTTCTAAGAAAATTTTCATACTTTTTATTTGTCAGATCAAGCAGACCACCAAGTCAGAGGCCATTGTGCGGTTTGAAAACTCTGACACCAGGGTTAGTCAAGTTCGCCACACACTTAACTATACCTACACGATATGAAGAAGATTTTTTCAGATAACAAAATTCTTTTTATTTATCCTTCCAAGTCTGAAAGTCAACTGAAATTAAGTTGCCTAAGCTTCTTAGCGACAGGCTAAGATAAGCTTAAAAGGTTAAATCTAAAGTTCTGACATCTCTGATCTGAGCTTTCAATATATTATGTGATATTTGATGTCCAAAGCGAATGTCTGTTCTATGAGAACTTAATCAGTTCACAGATTTGACTTTCAAATCAAAGGACAAATCAAAGATGACTTGGAAAAATTTTCCTTGAAATCGAGATAATTTCAGAATTTTATTTCAAATATTTTTTAACAATTCTTCGTCCACAAATCTTAGGCCTCATAATTTTGTAAGACATTCCGTGAAAAATTAAACGGTGATGCCAGTAATAACATTGTCTACATACGGAGGCAATTTCATCGAATCAGGTAGTAACATAAAGATACCTCCAGTTTTTCTGCTTGTCTATAGGAACACGTTAAATAGATACTAACTTACATACATACAATTGTCCACCAACCCGCATTGGGCCAGCGTGGACTATGGCCTAAATCCCCTTCGTCTTTCAAAGGGAGGCCTGTACCCCTCGGTGGGGACGTTAATGGGCTGGCAAAAAAAATACATACAATACGCAGCGCTAACGTCTGTTTCTCATATAAGATAAGTTTTACTGAAACAATCGCGTACTTAAAAATGAATGCGGTGTTTGTCTTAAATTGTACACTCGTTTAAATTTAAGTTTAAAAAGATGAAAATTATTAATATATGTTTGTTTATGTGTTAGCGATTTAAATTTTGGAAAATACTTACTAATATTATAAATGCGAAAATAACTGTGTCTGTCTGTTTGTTACGCTTTCACGCCTAAACTACTGAACCGATTTTGATGAAATTTGGTACAGGGCATCATGATATAACCCGTAGCCCACGCGAGCGGAGCCGTAGGCGAAAAGCTAGTCTATGATTAAGTAATATTACTAATTGATAAAAATAAGTCCATAAAAAGAAAACGATTTTCAAAACTACATTTTTTTCAGGATTACTCCAACACGGGTTCTGATAGCACCCTTTGCTCTAATGCTAAGCTTGGTACAGGAATACCACTGGCAGGAACCGTACCCTTACCTTCCATCAACCAAAGTACCGGGTATCAACCGTACCGATACAGCAATGATTACACTGATCCAGCTTATGCCGATTGTTATAAGGTATGTAATTCATCATTTGCCTGCCCTGTTTTCTAACAAAACATGTTTTTTTTAAATAAATAAAACTGTCTTTTAGCAAAATTGTTTATCTCTTTTTTTTAATATTCAGTCCAATTTTACTCTCTCGCTTAAGTGTACATGTTTCCATTGAGATTCTAGGCACATTTTGAAAATAAATACTACATTTTTAAGAAACTAATTGCTTTAAGTAATAGTAATATCAAACTTTTAGGCACTTCACTAAAGCTTCTAGTTATATTTCGAAAAGAAATCTTACTGAACGTAAAGTTTAACAAGTCAATTTCAGTTACGAGAATATAGAAACGAAATTTGGAGATAGCAAAATGTCAAACAAAAACTTATAAGTCCACCTACACGTTGCGTCAAATTGTCAATCACAGAAAAACTTTCTACGAAAATGCTTTTAAGATAAGGTTAATAGCAAAAACCTTGTCTCAGTAATGCCTAAATACATAGAAAGCTGGCATCTTTCGATATATTTTGTCGTCAGTAAAATACACATTTATTTTTATGTATTAAACATTTTGTTTAATATTTTTTACGCTCTTTTTGAAACTGATCGTTATGAGTCTTGTTGATTTTTTAATTTATTAGGAAGATAGTGAATGTTTTCCTATTTTGTTTTAGTTTTTAGTGTTATTATTGGATGTTTAGTTATATGCTTTTCCTTTGGATTCAATTTGGTTGTTTAAAGGCAAGTCCCATTTCTCCATATCACATATACGATTCCCTTAACGTGCATTTACTTAGAAAATCTTGTACACCTAATATTCATGGCGATTTTTTTTCAAAAACGATTCGGGTTAGCCTTGGGGCGTTTATTTAAGCTCATGATAGTCTCATAGGAGATAGGAATATCATCATCTTGATTAAAATATCAACCACTAGCTTCCCACCCGGGATTTTGATCACATGGGAATTTCGGGGATGTATTATACACATAAACCTTCCTCTTGAATCGTTCAATTTATTGGTGAAAACCGTAGGAAAATCCGTTTAGTAGTTTTTGAGTTTATCGCATTCAGACAGACAAGAGACAACGGAAGACATTGTTTTATAATACAGTACGCTAATCCTTACTAATATTATAAGCATGAAAGTTTGTATGTATGCATGCTTGTTACTCCTTCACGCTCAAACGTCTCGACCAATTTTGATAAAATTTAGTATGGAGGTAGCTGAAGTACCCTGGATTACCATAAAAGCTACATAATTTTCTCAAATTCCCACGGGAACGAAATCCCGGGCGGAAAGCTATGAAATGATAAGATATAAGTCAAACAACTATTTTTACTTCTTCTCCTTTCTAATAAATGTTGCCCTTTGCATCAGGTCAATGGCTACAGCAACGGGTACTCAACATACGTTCATTATGGACATGACTATACGCCTGGATCGTTACGTGTCCAATCACCCACTTCTAGTAATGACAAACTTACGCCCAATAGGTAAGTGTGAGAAATTTTGCGGCTTGACTTGAAGGCACGATAGCTCAGTTAGTTAGAGCACCAGGAAATCTAAACTTGGGACCGTGGGTTCAAGTCCCATTCGCGTCAAACATTTTTATTTATCTAAAAATTATTTGCGAATATCCCTCACGCGGATGAGCGTTTTAAAAATACTTAATTTATTTTTATTTTTAGATCAGTAAACGGTAGTCTACCAAGAAGTGTGGATACTACATCAACGGTCCAATTTAACCCTGGAAATGGTTCTCAGAACAATTCCTTACAACGTCCAAGTAAAAAGATTGACAGTAGCCATGCATTGAATAATTTAGGACTTCCAACCACTACGGCGGAAGGTAAGAGATTTACCATCAAATTTAGCTTACTAGAACGAAACACTACATTATTTCACTAACCAATGGCATCTCAAAATGAATTGAATATAGATTTTATAATTTTTTCGAATTTTATAATTCGAACGGCGCGGTACGGCAGCATTTATATTACTATTGCTCTCTATGTTCCCAGCTTCTAGTATCACTAGTGCATAGCAGACAAAAGTAATACAATTTTGCAGTGCCGTTGTCGAATTATAAAAAGGCCCATTCGTTCATTCAGGACGTGACGCGCCAATCATTTTTCATTCCTTAAAATTATTTGTGAAATCACTGAAAGGTCATTTAGCTGATTAATAAATAATTAAACTGACGTAGTTTTTAAAGGGTTTTTTGGGACATTTAAGCAAAAGTCAACATAGGTCAAAATTCGAACGGCACGGCACGGAAATTTGAAATTTGCCCCCTATTCTCAGCTTCTAGTATTACTATTACATAGCAGGCAATGGTAATACAAGTTTGCCGTGCCGTTTTAGAATTTTAAAAAGGCCCAATTATTGACACCATTGCAAGTATCTAATCTTTCCTTTTCTGATTTATTAATCACTTCACTGTGATATTTCCAATTCTTTGATATTTCATTTCAATGACCAACTCCAAACAATGGCTACGACATTTGAAGTAGACTAAAATAAACTATTTTCGCTACTTAAATATCGTCCTATTGTATTGTTATGAAGGAGAGGCTTCAACTCTACATTCTCTTCTCCTAAGAAGCTTTGATATACTTCTGAAGAGAAAGTATTTATAAGTCTCTTTCAACGGAGAATGTTATATTTCATAGTTTACACACGGTAAACATACAAAGTAAACTCTTAGCGTCACACATTTCTTGGAAATATAAGCTGCTACTTCCTACGTATTTGCAAATGTAAAATGTTTTAACTATTTGACGAAAAACAACTGTCGTTTCCGTAAATTGTAAGTTTTATTTTTTAAATGGCATACTATTTCAACTTTGTAGACATAACGCCTTTGACTTTTTATTATGAAATAATGGCATCAATCTAAGCTTTTTACTTATTAGTCCATAAATTGAAGAAATGGAGTATATGTATTTCTACCTTCAATAAACATTAAATGTTAAAGTTTTTGTAGGTATTATAAAATATGGCTTCAATTTAGGCTATTTACTTATCAATCCATAAATTAAAGAAATTAGAGTATGTACTTCTACCTTCAATAAACATTAAATGTGATGGTTATTGGTAGAAATATTTTTCAACAATAATTGCTAGCTAGCTATTATAATTAATGGATTGTGTTAGTAGTCAAAATTTTACTGTATTTTTATCTTTCTGCCCTTCTCTATATAAACTCTATCAAATCTTCACCTATCCGTAACCATGCGTGTAATATTCTTAAAATGCATTTCGATATAAGTAGATAATTGTCAGAATAATGACACAATTAATTATTTACAGTAAATAGGATACCCAACGGAGGTATACTTCACGGAGTGGACGTTAGATACGCAGCAACATATGGCAATCCTCATCTAAGGGCAGGTGGAGGTCTTGGGTTTTCCACTGTTAATACTGCTAAGCCAGCATCAACGCCGGCCCCACCACCGTATTCTTCTGTGAGAAGCTCTGTGGTGCTGCCTTCAGGTTAGTTTTACAAATTCTTTAAATTCCGTTTCTGTTTCGGAACACAATCAACATCCGTTCAAAATTAATAATCTTTAATAGATTATGAAACACTCGTAGCTTAGTAAGATTAAGCAACTGATCTAAACCGATCAGTAAATGTTAAGCAACGTACACAGAGGCACGAAACCTTATGGGTGACCAAAGTGGCAATTTATCACGAGCGTTTCCCTACTTCGAAGGGCACGTTAAGCCGTAGGTCCTGGCTGTTATCGATTAACCACAACAGTTAAACCAAGTCAGTGGCCATTTGGCGGTTGGCAAATTCTGACAACAGTGTTAGTCAATTTTGCCACACACTTGACCACACCTACACGATAAGAAGAAGCAGACTAGATTTTGGTCTAGAATAAAACCTGAAAAGGTTTATTTTTTCTTCTTTCGAGCGATTGGTACCGGTTATATCATGCGTGGTACATTTGACCATGATTCAAGATTTGACAGGTTAAATAATTAGAGTGGCAAAAACAAAGAGAAAAACTATTTTGTTGGCTAAAAACCAGTATTGCCAGCCAGCTAATCAGTCTGGAAAACATTTGTGAATATCCCTCGAGGGTAAGCGTTTTAAAAATACTAACACAATAATACTGACAATGAAATCTTTTCCACCAGGACCATCATCTCACTCAATAACTTCACCGACGAGTCTCGCGTCACCGCAGTGTGCGACCAGTCCCATAACTACATCTACTATGTCTACTGACAGCACGCAGCCTATGGTAATGGTTTCTCTAATTCATTATTTGTTTCAATTACTTAAGCTTCTATTTTCCTAATGTCTCTCAGCAAACAGTGTCTATCTCATTCTCATTTACTTAATATACAAAATTTGCCGAACCACAAATAAGAAAATAGAAGCAGTGTAATTTAATAGAAGACTGCATTCGTTTTTATATCCGTTTCATTTATTTTCTTGACTATTGCAAGGTTCTCAAACAATTGATATACAAGATAACTGCGTTTTAATTATAAGTCGCTATCAGTACAGTTTTATGACCTATAAAGGAGATATGGTGGCGATTTGATCTGATTATGTCAAAAAAACATTATTACTTATTATTCCAAATAGAGACTCAGATTGAGTGTTTTCCAGGTTGGAGTGGCGACAACGTCTGCTACCCCGCAATCGCCGAGTGCTCACTACATACTAGCCCCTTCGAATAGGAGTATAAGTAATGCTACTGTTACTAAGAAAGGTAAGATTTGAAATGCGTTATATACTTATCTACATTTAAATTCAGCCTTATAAGCGCTGTTTATACATAAGCGACGAAAAATGGCACTGCGGCAATCAAAGCATCGTAAAATGATTGTGAATATCTCCGGAGCAAAGGTTTTTTTTCCTTTAATATAAGCAAGAAGAAACTTAAGTCGCGTGGAGACAGATAAACGAAGGAAAAATGCCTTTGCTCTCTAGCTATTAAGATTAGTTTTTAGTTGTTTTCTACGCCGCGTTGCCGCGTCCCGTCCTTTATGTTTAATCAGCGCCTTAGAAAGTGCTCGCATACATCCTTGGGAAGAAGTTATACAAGAGCTAAATTAGCATATTCCTCAAACAAAGTTACCTATTTTATTGGCTGACTTCAAATTAACTATGGAAAACTTAGGATCTGATTCAGCCCATCAAACTAAACAACTTCTTCTTCTTATCGTGTAGGTTATTATCGAGTATTTATGCCGTGTGGTGATTGGTTGAGAATCACACCACGCCATTTCCGTGGGTGTCGTTAGAGGCGACTAAGGAAACTCAAATGAGACCTGCCTCTTAGCAATCCATCTTAGGAACCTCACCTCAGTTTGTTTTGAATCTGAGATGGCGTGTTATGGTCCCATGCGGTGTGGTAGGCTCTATAAAGAACTGATAGATGGGTTAACTACCGAAATCCGACGACAAACAGCTTACCAGTGCCTTAATTGGCATTTTTTGGGTTAACTCGCTCCATCGTCGACCTCATCTATGACCTTGGTCAACAGTTAACCCATCTCATAATAAAAAAAAAACACAAATGAGACCTGCCTCTTATAATAAAAAAACCCATCTTATAGTAAAACGTAGAGGTATAGTCAAGTGTGTAACGAACTTGGCTAACCCTGGTGTCAGAGTGGTGAACAACTCTCCAAAGAACATAGTTCGAAATATGAATTATTAAAAAAATGCCTCTCCATATAGCTTTTGCGATTAGTCTATTTGCCTTTGCGTGGGAAGTTAAAATTTCAGATTCCTTGGGGAATGTTTAAATTCATTGGATGAATCACCTCCTAAAGTTTCGACAGCTGATTTAAAATCAAACACATAATTTAGAAACTGAATTTTCAATGTTCTAATAACCTTTCTTTCCACCCGCGATTTTGCTTGCTATAAGAAGTAAACAAAATGCCCAAAAAATCACATAGAGCCGATCGCTCCGTTTTAACGTGAACAAAGGACAAACGAATAAACAAACGTGTCCATTTGCCCAGCCAGCCCAAAAGCTCTGGAGCGATTTCACCTATGCCATCATTCAGAGCATAAATTGCGCCTTCCATGAGCAAAATATAATTTTATGTGCAATCGTACTATCGCCACTACGACGGTTTGTTTGCGCGTGGCTGGAGAAATTTCGCTAGCAAGCAAATGCTGTATAATAAAAACTACAACACATACAGAGTTTTATTTTATGCAGAACTTTAGAGTCAAAAGTGTGCAATCCACCTGTGAAATCTCAGTTTGATATCCCTAGTCGTTTTAACGTGAGAGCGCAACAACACTGTGCTTGCTGTACAAAATTTGCCCAGCCAGCACAGCTCAAAACCAATGAAGGAACCCATCAAGGTTCAAAGTAAGTATACCTAGGTTTAGGGTCTGTGATAGGCATACAGACACAAAAGATTCAAAGCATTTGGACGAGTGATTACCGAGTTATAGGCTTTTGAAGTTTGGGCTGGCTGGAGAAATTTGCCCAGCCAGCCCATTGGGATCTCAAAAACTACAATACATAGAACTAAAATCTTTTCACGAAAAATTTACTTAGAATTTGCGCAATAGGCACAGAAAAAATTGGAATCCTAACTCTTTTAGTTGAGGAGAAATCTCAATTTTTCTGTTTTCCCGCGAAATATTCAAATTTGTATCATTCTTATGACAGAATGCGACGTTGCCGTTCTGAATTTTACCAAATAACCTATAAACCTTGCCGTCGCGTCGAACGACTTTCTTCGTTATGACATTGTAATAAAGACTGTGGGACTCGAATTTGTATTCCCATGTCTTGTGGAATTGTAGTCCAAGAGCTGAATGTTATTTGAGTGCGTATAGTTATTATTTTTATTTATTCCTTACCTTACATGTAAATTTTACGTTAAATCTTTGTAATTATTCGACGCTAACAAAAGCATAAACGAAGTTAGTTTCTGAAAATTCCAAATAATAAAACCTATGCTTTACCATTTTTAGGAGTATTTGATACTTAGGTATTTTTTTATCTTTTTAGTTAGGTAATTTGATTTAATAATTATATTATTTGAAGTAGCCTACATATTATGAACTTCTCACATGTGATATTCAACCATAGACAAAATGGCGACCGGCTAGACTAAAAATGCTGAGGCTTAGTGACTTGAAGCCAACTTGAAGCTAAAGTCTGTCTCATAATTATCTGCAGGTATATGTCAAAATCGAGGGATACCCACCTAATCACAGGCTACTGAGAAGATAATATGAGCAAAGAGCATTAAATTGAACCAGCCAATAGTGGACAACTATGACTTTGACGTGTATCTGCAGATAATTATGAGACACACTATAATTGGCGTAAAGACGTGCGGATCGGGCTACAATTATTGTAACTGATTAACTAGTTTTTCGCCTGCGTATTTGTTCACGTAAAAAAGTAGGTTATTCAAAATATTGAATCTCAAGAATTCAAGATATTAGGTCAATCTGTCACACCGGTAAGACGTGAAAGAAGGAAAAATAAACCGCTTTCACATTTATACAAGTTAATATATTCAACTAATACGGGCGGAGCCTGGTCTGGGATGCGTCAGCACATTTGTCCCTTCACACCTTCATATCACCTCGCGCGCAGAGGGTACGGCGGTGGAAGCTGCGGGTAGGCTAAAACACACCAAATATGCGACAAATCTTTCCTCTTTATAATATTAGTATAGATTACAAAATTCAATAAAAAACTAGCATATTTTAGGCATTTTTTAAGTAGCCAAACCATCGACAGTTATGCAACACTAGTGTTGCCAACTAGACTGATACAAAATGTGCATAAGTGCATTTTTAGTCTTAGCGAGTTGATACCGTAAAATGCTGTTGACAGACAGGGGAGTCAACATGACGGCATAGGATAGGAACTATAAAATGAAACGCACTATATGTAGGCTACTTCAAATAATATAATTATTAAATCACATTACCTAACTAAAAAGATAAAAAAATACCTAGGTATCAAATACTCCTAAGAATTGTAAAGCATAGGTTATTATTTGAAAGTTTCATAAACTAACTTCGCTTATGCTTTTGTTAGCGTCGAATAATTACAAAGATTTAACGTAAAACTTTCATGTAAGGTAAGGAATAAATAAAAATAATAACTATACGCACTCAAATAACATTCAGCTCTTGGACTACAATTCCACAAGACATGGGAATACAAATGCGAGTCCCACAGTCTTTATTACAATGTCATAACGAAGAAAGTCGTTCAACGCGACGGCAAGGTTTATAGGTTACTAGCTTTTCCCCGCGGCTTCGCTCGCGCAAAGAACTCTTTTAGTCACCCGTTTCATTCTTGACCCTTTAGGGGATGATTTTTGAAAAATTGCGAAACACGTGTCCGTTTATTTGCTTCGAGGTATATCTTGACGAAGTTTTGAGTCAAAATGTGCAAAAAAATTGTTTGCTCCATACAAACTTTGAACCCCCATTTCACCCCCTTAGGGGTAAAATTTAGAAAAATCCTTTCTTAGTGCTGTAAAGTTCATCGCAATTTTGATGATTCCTAACTAAACAAATAAAAGTTGAAATCTTATACACTTGACATTGATAGGTATTACATAGAAAGCTGCAGAAAGGTATACATAGAATACAATGGTGCTGTAAAAATACAACTTTTTGATTTGAATTACTTACTTACTAAAGACGTAAGCTGAATAGAATAATAATGTTTGTTACATAGATAAAAAACACCTTCAAACAGACGAATATTTGCTAATCCAGAGTAATCTGTATTTGGCTATGCTTATTACCTAAGATATTAAATTTAAGTCTTTCAATTAAGTTATGAATAAATAAATGTTTCAAGCAATTAGAATACTCTCTTCTGCTCTGAGCACTTATGCAATGTGCATCTTAGGTCCGTATTATAGAACGCGACTCAGACTGATCTATATTTAAGCAGCAGTCGTCTTTGTCATTTTGATAGTGAAAGAAAGAGACAAACAATATTTAAGTATATATCAAGCTTGGTAATGTAGGTAATACGGACCTAAATTACCAGTAGAGAGAATGTCCACCGAGACTGGAAAAGCAGTGTCTGCATTGCTGTCATACATACGGCATACACAACTGTAGATATTGATTGATTTTATAACATATTAATAAACTTTCTGAAGCTTTTTTTTCATTTGTTGACAATGAATCCCCGCTCGTACGGCCCGTACCCCAGTGACGCCTACATCGCATAAGGTGCTGCCTAGCTAGCTAGCTGAGCAGGATGAGCGGCGACCACGAAACTTTTTTCTAATACTTACATTTTTAAACTCGTGATATCTTTTGAATGGAATGTCTGAATTGTATAATTCAAAAAGTTGTTTAAAGATATTGAAGCAGTCTTGAATATAAAGTAATTTATTTTGATAAGGATTAACCAAGATACTAATAAAGAGCATTTTATGGCGGGCGGCATTTCAATTAAATTTTTAAAATAAAAGAACACATATTGTGGCATAACTACAATAGTTAGACATATGCTGTCGCGACACTTTTTATAAATATTTATGTATTCTCCAAAGTCGTAGTACATTATTTTATTCTATCATCAATAGTTTACGCAGCGCACGCAATGTAAAGAATATTTTAGGTAGTTTTTTTACACCTTGGGTTACATTATTTGAGTTTCAGTAAGGATCCCTAATTTTTTTCAAAATATAATATAGCCTATGTCCATCGGGGATAATGTAGCTTTCTAATGGTGAAAGAATTTTTCAAATCGATCCAGTAGTTTCGGAGCCTATTCAATGCAAACAAACAAACAAACAAACAATCAAATCTTTCCTCTTTATAATATTAGTATAGATTTGGTAAAATTCAGAACGGCAACGTCGCATTCTGTCATAAGAATGATACAAATTTGAATATTTCGCGGGAAAACAGAAAAATTGAGATTTCTCCTCAACTAAAAGAGTTAGGATTCCAATTTTTTCTGTGCCTATTGCGCAAATTCTAAGTAAATTTTTCGTGAAAAGATTTTAGTTCTATGTATTGTAGTTTTTGAGATCCCAATGGGCTGGCTGGGCAAATTTCTCCAGCCAGCCCAAACTTCAAAAGCCTATAACTCGGTAATCATTCGTCCAAATGCTTTGAATCTTTTGTGTCTGTATGCCTATCACAGACCCTAAACCTAGGTATACTTACTTTGAACCTTGATGGATTCCTTCATTGGTTTTGAGCTGTGCTGGCTGGGCAAATTTTGTACAGCAAGCACAGTGTTGTTGCGCTCTCACGTTAAAACGACTAGGGATATCAAACTGAGATTTCACAGGTGGATTGCACACTTTTGACTCTAAAGTTCTGCATAAAATAAAACTCTGTATATGTTGTAGTTTTTATTATACAGCATTTGCTTGCTAGCGAAATTTCTCCAGCCACGCGCAAACAAACCGTCGTAGTGGCGATAGTACGATTGCACATAAAATTATATTTTGCTCATGGAAGGCGCAATTTATGCTCTGAATGATGGCATAGGTGAAATCGCTCCAGAGCTTTTGGGCTGGCTGGGCAAATGGACACTAAACAAACGTTGGATTTACGAAACATTAACTTACTTGACAATATCATTTCGCGTTTTTATTTTTGTTGTCTTCGTAAATTTATTCTGAGTTCAGAGTTAATTTAACATTTTTTATATTAATTATATAAAAAAATATTGTCCACAGGTAACGGCCTACAACAACCTTTAGCAACACACGTATAATTTTTTTTAAAATTGAACTTTCATAAAAAATAAAACTGAACTCTCAAGTTGTGATGTGAAAAAAGTGACAATTATTCAATGAGTTTGTGAAGTGTTACAATTTTAAAGACAAAAAACTTTAAAAATAATATAGGTACTCAAAGAAGTTGTTTTACGCGTACTTGTGTTAAGTGAAAAATCATAAAATTTCATCTTTAAGTCAATTATATTCTTGTCTAATATTTTCTTTAAGTCAAGATTTCTTACTTACTACCTATTGTATGTATATATTATTGTTTAATTTTACAACAAGATGTCAGCTGATAAGAAACACTTGGACCATGAATTTCTTCTTACATCTCGGCAATCTTTCAATTTTTTGAATGCACACAGATACAATATATCTTTAAATTTTTAGCGCTTACGATAATTTGAATTTTTTTTAATATTCATGTTTATTACTAATTAAATTTATAGTCTATACAAATTATTCAGAATCACTTACTTTATTGTTGTTTTGTTATAATTTTGAAAACATTAAGTTTGCTGGGAGTCAAAAAGAAAATGAATGCACCAGTGCTTGCTTAGCTTATGTCCTAGAAATTAATTTGAGAGATTTATAAAATATCATATATTTTGAATTTAAATTGAATGAATTGGAATTTTCATGTTATTCTAATTCATTACACAAAAAAATATATATATATCTTATCATGTAGGTACAGTCAAATGTGTGGAGAACTTGACTAGCCCTGGTGTCAGATTTTTTTACTAATAGGAATCTGCATTCTACACCTACATTACGTAAATTCAAAATTACTTTTAACGTACAAAAATATTAAATATTATGGGACTAGGCTAAATCCAATCAAGCCAATCCAAAAACGATATTTATTTCTAAAATCAATCCAAAATTACTTCACCATATTTGAGAATGATAAATGTTTTGTTACCAAACACAACACATACTATAATTTAGAATAAATATTGAAATAGATCACTTGTCAGGATAAAGTAGCATGATTTGTTTGCATGTTTATTTCAGAAGCATTATCGATAAATTACTCGTAGACTGACCCATTGGGCCCCGATTCCGTAACTTAAGTTGTATGTCGATAGAATGGTCGCCATTTTATCCGTTCAGGTGGCCCGTCCACGAAAAAGATTATCGTTTTACATGTATGAATTATCTGATTTTTTATGAATTTGGTTTAACTTCGGTTTTATATTTTTATGTTACTTAAAAATACACAAATACACGTCTATAATTATGGTCATATCCATAGATAAAGGTTCAGAACAGCATGTGCCCATAAATACAGAAAACATCGTTAAAAATTTATAAAACAATTCTTGTCATTTTATTTTCAACGCGAAGAAAACAATATTAAAACTGGTAGATATATTTTCACTTTACGTACGTTTTTACCGTGAAAGATTTAATATTTGGTTTTAGGAAAATTTAATTGAATATATCTAGAATAAACTTTTTAGTTATTGTTTTTCAAAACTTTTTATGTGTGTTGGTATCGTAAAAAGCTATCATCTGTAATTTTCAGTCAATTGAAACCAATTTTAAGTCATTTATATTCAATTAAGTATCGAAAATTTTCGTCAATTTCATATACCTGACTGAAGTCTTGTTACTATGTATATTAAGAAACGTCTATTAAATTAAATGTAATATATAGATATATACATGTTAGATATACATTGATTTTTATAGTTTTAATGTTCTTAGATAATCGAAAGTACGAACTTCTGTACTTTTATATTCGTCATGGCCTTCTCGAAATCGAAAGAAAGTACAGTCAAGAGAATAATTGATTCAATTTCATTGAATAAATATTTACAAACCAAAATATCGATAGTAACCATTACTTTGAATCTATTTGTTTTCTTTGACTGTACTGTATTGTTCTATACATAATATATATTTACTTAGTTGCATAAATTTGTAGCTATTTACATTTAAAAAAAAACAGTTGAAGTTGAAAACTAGATGACAGTGAACTTGAGACATCTTTTTAAAAATAGCAAATAATATTTCTTACAAACTTTTTTTTTGTAAAATATAACTTTACTGATAAAATATAGCTAAGATATCCTATTGAAAGGTGTTAATATATTAAAATTGAATAAGCTTTAATTTCTCTACGACGAGAGTGTTGTGCCATTTCTATATCTCATAAAACAGACATATCTAAATAGTAGATACTATCAAACGTTTCATATCAATATATTTATAATTTAATCAAATGATTTCAAAGCTAGTATCATTTTTCCATTTAATAATGAAACAGTTTTTTTGTTATCTATGAAAAAGGTTTTTTTATGACATTTTTAAAAATTTAAAAATCATTGCTTAACTATTTATCATAATGCTCAATAATCAATCAAATAATAAAAAAGTGTTGTTTTAAACTTTCGATCTAAGACTGATTAGACTAACATTGATTGTCACAAAATAGTTAATCATTTTGAAAACCTATAGATACTTCCTTTTTTTGTGCGTCAGTATTCGGAATGTTATGGCATATATTAAAAATAGAAACAAAGGTACTATTTTTTTTAAATCGTTGAATTTATGATTGTGATATCGACTGTACAAGTTTTGAAAAATTCAAAGTTATTTAATTATATCACAAAAAAGTTTCCATGTCGATAAAAAAGCATGAAAGTAATAAAATCAAATATTCAAATCGTTTATTAATTGCTTAGTAACCACCTATCACCAAAATATCAAAAGAACTGTTGTTGAAATTGACGAGATTTTGTATTTCAACGTTATATTTATTTAAAACCAAAACAACAGGACAGACTAGAGTGAAAACTTTTGTTAACCTGAACCACCAACCCTACCAGGTAATTAAAGTGTTGTTTTCAAAATAAGTACGTGTGTTTTTGCTCATATTTTGACCTTTATTTCATAAAGAAAGTTTTTCGATTTAGTAAAATTAATTTGTTCCTGGTTCTTCATAAGTTTTAGATTTCTTATTTCAAGTTATGTCTAGTTGTCTTTACTAGCATTCCGCCCAGGACTTCGTTCCCGTGAGGAATCAGGAAAATTATGTAGCCTATGTCCGTAGGGGACAATGAAGCTTTCTAATGGTGAAAGAATTTTTCAAATCAGTCCAGTAGTTTCGAAGCCTATTCTATGCAAACAAACCGACAATCAAATCTTTCTACTTTATAATATTAGTATAGATAATTGGCTTAGCGACGTAAATACTTACTGATAAATAAGTACATACGTTATTCCAACTAATTTCAATGTTACCACTTAAGTTTGTAAAGCTGTTTAAATCATATACCAAAGCTGTTGATTACCTGAATAAGAATAAAATAAAATCACACAAAATTATTTCCGAATACTGAATAAGTCACATCATTAAGTTGAATCTAGTTACTCACCTGTTTTTCATATAAAATATTTCATTACAGGAATGGCCTATACATATTTATGAAAGTCAATTTTACCTACTTGGTAAACTATTGCATAATCCATATTAGAGCGGGACCCATTCGTAAGAAAGTCTTCAAATAACGATTTTCGTGGGACTCACCTCCGCCATACGAAGTACTGGTATGTACTTATTTGGCATGTTTTTCTGAACACAAAAAGTGCGGTAGTCACTTTCTAAGGGTATGGAGGGGGTAGCTATGACGTATCAAAGAAGGCGGCCGGTCCTATTTGATTTACGCTATATTTAGATAACTACTGGGCAGATTTACTTACATAGGGTCTCAAATGAAAGATAATTTAATAAACATTGTTTTATTCTAAAGATGCATTAGTGTAAAGCTAGTAACAAAATAAATATTTTCAAAAAACGACATTTTGTAATATTAATCTTTTTTTTACTGTGTGAAAAGAACAGAAACCATTATGGTTACGGTAATTTAGCTTATTATAAAAAATAGCTACACTTATCAGCATTCTAATGAATCTAAAAACGTTTAAATCGAGCTGTAAACAACGGAACTGCAGTCGTCTAAGTGAGCGTGGGTAGCGCCGAACCGAACTACGGTACTTAGATTTTGGTACGAATAATCTTGAAAATAACGTGATAAAACGAGTAGAATCACAGCAAAATTAAAAAGTATTATGAACAGGCTTAATTTTTTTTAAAAGGTATCATTTTTTTTGTCAAAAAATTTTCTTCATTATTTTTACGAACTATTTTCAAAAATTCTCGTAACAAAAATAACGCTTCGTATCATATCGAAATAAAACTCTTCATACTTGCACGTACTTGCGTTATATTTCAAAACAAAGGACTCAATGGTACTGGTCTGTACTGATGGACATGAGAGTGTAAACGTACGCACGCACTCGAGGCAGAGGCAGGTCGCTGACGTGCGAGAGTGTACAGCCGCCGTTATATTTTTTACATCAGCAACACTGAGATTCATTCCGAGGAATCCCTGCACCGTGCTGCGCCGTGAACTTTCGCACTTGTCGCTTCATTCATTTGAAATCATTTGGTCAGGCCTATGACACTGTTGGTACTAATAGCTGCGAAATGGCGCTGCTATCGCCTTATATTCGCCATCTTGTGACGTCATGCTGTATGTCAAGATAACCTCAAACAGTCATGATGGCGTCTTGTCACTGATTAAGTACAAGTACAGTATTATGTATGATTGCTCTCATGGTTCGCACAGGCGTTTACTGAAGTGCATTGCAAAATAAATGAAGTACTTATTATCAGTTTTCGTCGCGGAAATAACTAAAATGCATATATATTTATTTTATTTTATGATTGTCATAAGCATCTTTTGCCATGTGTAACCCGTATTATTACCATTTAGCTTTGACTCCATATAAAATTTTGTTATTTATTATGTAGGTACGTGAAAAAAATATTTTCGAGTGTCAAAACTATCAACAACATTTGGTAACAATTTTATATCTAAAATAAATACATTTGTTTTGCAAATTATATTAGTTTTTTTATGACTACTTTATAATAAATCTAAACAAATAAATGTGAATTACACCTTATTTATTCTATGCCTAAAACTAACGGACTGATTTTGATGGAATGAGCTGCTCTAGATTAATAAATAAGCTACTTTTTAGTCTAAAAAACTAAACCTTATGTTTCAACAAATGGCGTAGTAAGTATTAGTAAATGAAAATATGAACAGTGCTTTCTGCAATTCTTTCTATCGATAAATAGCTAATTCGCTCAGTCGAGCTTTCAGTGAACCGGCTTATCTGCAAATCGTGCCATCGGCAAAAAACATTTATTTAGAACGTCCTTTCGGCGAATTGAGCTGTCGGCACAACAAGGTATCGGCTGAAGATTTTTTCTTTCAGCCGATGGTCGGCGAACAGTGATTTTTATATACAATTATATCGTTCAAGAGTAATTCTATGAACCCTTGCGAGCTCGAGTTGAGTGCTCGTGTATTTTATGTTGAGTTTGAAGTTGAGATCCTTGTCACAAATCCTCCTCCGTCGACGATTTTTTCATCTTAGGTTTTTTTTGCAACCTGCTTTAACATGGAAACGCTTAAGTGTTGTGTTGGTGGTTGCACTGCAACAGGTGAAACGCTACGGTTTTTTTGTTTCTCGAAAAACAGTTATCTAAGAAGTTTGTGGATATGTCTTTTCTCGCGCCAACAAATCCTATACTCCTTGAACTCTCTGAAGAGCAATAGTTGAAACAACGCGTTAGTCAAAAACATTTTGACAAAACCCAATTAGATGAAGAAGGCAAGAGAATTCGTTTTTCTTACACATGTCTCTTCACTGAAAACGGAATTGCTCTGGGTGAACCACTGAGTAAAGTAGATAAGTCCATAAAATCTGTTACTTATTATTCTTAATTGGACACACTATACCTATTATTTTGATTTTCAAATTCAAAACTTTCCATCACCTGGGTCAGCTACAAAGAGCAGAGAGAGTAATGTGTAACCGTGTAATGACACTGGGGTCACCAAAAAAGATAACAATTCAATAATTATAGTAGTCTTTCAAGTTGCCTGACAGCTCCCGCCAAAAAGGTCAGACGTTGATTGATAGACATTGAAAATTTTTATTTTTTCTTTTACTTTTCCATAGATTATCATTGAACCATTTTGAAAACATGAGAGTGTTAAAGGTGTCACCTGGGTGTCACTCAAAAAAGTTCTTATCCACAATTTTTTCACAAAATGGCTGATTGCCATTTAGATAAAGTGAAGTGTTCTGCGCTACATGATATTGACGAAATTGTGGCAACACATATGGGTCTATATTTGAGAATCTATCTATTCACTTTTATTTACTAGTTCTGGAAATTGGTTAAGCCTTTAGCGAAGTACCTATTCAGTTGTACAACAACTCAACTATAAGTACCATAACCTCGCCTCTGCAATACAGATTTATTCCTAGTGCAGGGTGAGTCGGCTGACAGTCTGTCCCATGAAGAAAACCAATAGGCATATTTATTACCCACTGTTCTTTAAAATAACTGTACCTACTGCTTTTAAGTATTTAAGTAATGTTAGTTATTACTACCCTTTGTTTTGAAATATAACGCAAGTACGTGCAAGTATGAAGAGTTTTATTTCGATATGATACGAAGCGTTATTTTTGTTACGAGAATTTTTAAAAATAGTTCGTAAAAATATTAAGAAAAATTTTTTGACAAAAAAATGATGCCTGTTAAAAAAAATGATGCTTGTTCATAATAATTTTTCATTTTGCTGTGATTCTACCCGTTTTGTTACGTTATTTTCAAGATTATTCGTACCAAAATCTAAGTACCGTAGTCAGTTCGGCGCTACCCACGCTCACTTAGACGACTGCAGTTCCGTTGTTTATAGCTCGATTTAAACGTTTTTAGGTTCATTAGAATGCTGATAAGTGTAGCTATTTTTTTATAATAAGCTAAATTACCGTAATCCTAACGGTTTCTGTTCTTTTCACACAGTAAAAAAAGATTAATTTTGCAAAATGTAGTTTTTTGAAAATATTTATTTTGTTACTAGCTTAACACTAATGCATCTTTAGAATAAAACAATGTATATTAAATTATCTTTCATTTCAGATCCTATTTAAGTAAATCTGCCCAGTAGTTATCTAAATATAGCGTAAATAAAATAGGCCCGGCCGCCATCTTTGTTACGTCGTAGCTACCCCCTCCATACCCTTAGAAAGTGACTACCGCACTTTTTGTATTCAGGAACATATTCCAAATAAGTACATACCAGTAGTTCGTATGGCGGAGGTAAGTCCCACGGAAATGAACTCATTCTCCTTGGGTCCCGTTCTATATCACGACATCCGTCTTTTAAAGATAATTAATTTATGTATATATTTAAAGTTTTGTGGTTTCTTTTTAATTTTTCTCAATTTTACAAGCTTCAAAGTTTATTTGAACAAACCTTATAAAAAGTTACTGCAATAAATAAGTTATAGTTAGATTTGTCTTTAAACAAAAATAATAAGTTCAGTAATTATTTAATGAATCGAAATTTTTTGCAGACTATAAATAACACCCTGCATATCTAACATGGCCCGCAATTTACTCGCGCGTCACGCTGCTCCGATGACGGTAAAACTTCACTTTGCTTGCACGAGGGCACTGCGGAAAGGCTTGCTCGCTCTCTGGCATTCATTAGACACTTATTTGTCATTTGACCGCGTTGTTGCTACGTTGTGCTTAAGCTGCCACCAAGCATCATACGACGAGTGACATATGACAGAAAAAACTTAAATAAAAAAGAAATCACAAAACTATTAAGCAAACATTTGAATCATTAGAAACACTTATTATGATTCATAAGGCTGCTTACATACTTGCGATTTTTATCTATACTCTTTACGACATAAGAGTTATCGTTGTAAAACTCGATCAGAATTTAATCGTCGCTATATTGTGGCAAAATATACTTAGATCTAAATTGGTTTCTAACAACATTTTTATATCATTTTGTTCTTTAATTTTTCTGATCGAGTTAAATAAGGTTAACACTACGGTACTCTTCTTGTGTGTATTCTACGGAGTGTGAAACGTATTTTTAATTGACTAAGTTTTTTTTGTAAAATTTTAAAAACACTTGTTAATTATAAAATCAATTGTTCGACTCATAATTTTCAATGATGTAATGCTATCTATTCTGTTAATATTCGGGTCAAAATTTCACTGTGTCAAAATGTTTAAGTAAAGTACCTTTACTCCACGACTTACGATAATGATGTTTATTGCTTTTAGACATCTTGAAGAAAATTATTTTTCTGTAATAAAATTGTCAGCTAGCTGGCTTTAAAAAAAGAGTGACTTTTTTAGTTATAGGTACTTTATTAATTAAGGGTTTTGTGAAAAGCCCCTCATCATGACAGTCATATACCCCGAATATCTTTAAAATTTCAGTGAATAGGTTTCTTCTGTTAGTTCATAAAGAAGAAACCTACTTATTCACTGAAATTTTTAATGTAGTGAGCTCTCTAAAAATTTTGACCATATCTTTGCCCTGAGGTAAATTGTGATCAAGAGAGAATTCGTTCTTAATGAAGCAAAAGTAAAAAACAAAAGAATTACTTTTCAGAAGTTTTTTTTTATTGTACCTACAGTATACCATTTTTTATGAGCCCTTGTATATCCCTACCGAGGGGCACGGGCCTCCCTTTGAAACACGAAAGGTATTACGGTATACTATTGAGGAATAATTTGGAGGTTCCTCTTATTTTGTCAGTTCACACTCCACTAAGCTAGAAAATAAAATTATTTTTTCTGTGATACATAGATTAAAATATTCTGTAAATACCTGCTATACTACTATGTGAGTGAAAATTGTTAAAATGTATATTACATAATTATATTGTAAAGCTTTGAATTTGTGAACTTTAGAATAGAAACAACTTAATTATTATGTTTTTTGTCGAGTGAGACGTAGATAGAAAGTTATGATAAAGTGTAAATTAGTGAATTGTACAAACTACCTTTTTTAAATAAACAGGAAACTTTGGCCTATGTAAAAGGGGATTTTATTTATTTCTTTCCTAGCCTAGAGCGCGCGAGCGCTTTTGTTTGAAGTACAGAGGCCAGCGCATCAGGTTACTACATTTTCATTGCAAAACCGCTCTTATCACAACAGCACAGAGTGCTCGCGTGTGGTAATCTAAGTTGCGGCCGTCCGATATTGACGGCTGGTTCGGTCGAGTCTACCTCTTGATCGACGGGTCTGTGCTTCGATTCCCAGTCGTGGCAAATATTTTCGTAAAAAGCAATGTTTGTTCTCGGGACCTGGATGTTCATGTCTGTCTTTGTATATGTCACCGGGAAATAATAAGAATCGTAAGTTGATCAACTTTCGAGGTAGTTTATCAACTATCGGATAATCATACACGCCAGTTGAAATGTATTATTTAATGTATAGGTACATTTTCGGTAATTGATCAATTTACGTCGTCTCGCGGTAAAATGATCCGACGAACGCGATGTGTTCGCTGATTGGTTGAAAACTCGAGGTGTTCGCTGACGCTGATGATTGGTTGAATGTCTCACTTAGAAATGCGACAAGTAGGTTTGTTAGTAGCCGTTTAGGGTTGGTTGGATTATTTTAGGTTAGAACTGCGACCCTCAACGCACGAGCCGAGCGAGCGTAGCGAGAGCGTAGCGAGAGCGTGCCGCAACATCGGCCGGCGAAGTGCCAGAAACGACTCGACTGTGGTTGCCTTAAGAGGTTGTCGCATCGTCCAATCAGAGAACAGTGTACCTATTTTATTACGGATGTCAGTTTAACGTAAAAATGTACACTGAGCAGCGATTGGTCCATTTGTGTATAATTTGACGTGTGGCAAAATCGTTAGTTGATAAACTTACAGCCAGGCAGCGTAAGTTGATCAATTAGCCAGAAATTATTGCGTTTAATAATACATTCCAACTGCCGTGCATGATTTGCCGATAGATCAACTTACGATTCTTATTAATTTCCGGCAACATATATTTTCAAAGGGACCCACGACACAAGTGAAAACTTAGAGTGGGCCTTTCAGTGTGTAGCGTTTAAGGTACTCGCGCTTTTAAAGCACATGAACACTCAACGGAGGTGTACGACGTGGATTGTGTTGTCTATTCTTAATATTACTTGGAAATAATATTTTTCGGAAATCCTTTTTTTTTGTTAAGGGTTTTGTTGTGGTTTTGTGAATTTTTGACCTTCGTCATGACAGTCATATAAACTAATCCTTATCCTTTAAATATTTTTTATGTAAAAGAACAAGTTTTGTAACTTGTTTGTTAATATAAAAATTAAACAAGTAAAATTTAAACACGTTGTACTTCGTTGAATGTTACTTGCATTTTATGACTTTATTGCTAACCGACTAAAACCGAGGCAAAACTAAGCCTAGAAAATACTTTTTATAAATCATAACACAGAGATTTGAAGTTATAAAATAAAACTTTAAGATCTTCATCCTTACCTGCTACTGAGCAACGAACGACTCTGACATACATTCATTTTTAACTTAATATTGATTATATTACTCTGACACTGGCAAAATAATAGCGAAAGCCATTAGAGATTACACTACCTTAAACCTAATTTAGAAAATTAGATAAAACATTTATTTTTACACACTTAAACACACACATTATTTACTAAATCAATACAATACAGACATACAAAAAAAAAAAAAAAAATAAGTGAAACAATAAAGATACATTTTTTTTTACTGAATTGTGAATATGTGAGCCACAGTTATACAAAAGGGTCGTTGCTCAGAATAAGTTTTGCCTTTCAACCAAACACTGCTATTTGTCCCGAAATCCGGTTTAGCCGTTAACATAAATCCGTTCACGTAGCACAAAGTATCTAGAAATAAAGTTCGACACTATCTCCCCTTAGATAGAGAACAGTATCTATCTATCACAATATAACTAAAGATATATCTGCAGTAATAACCAATAACCTAAGCGATGCGCGAACACCGCAGCTTTCTAACACTTTCCGCTCGTTCTGATCCCCTTCGTGTTATCGGGCTATGAAAACAGCGAGTGAAATGGTAATGTAATGAGTCGCATTCTGTATCACTTTTTTATCATTATAATTTATACTATTTTTGGGAAGACATAGAATAGAATAGAATATATTTATTTCACTAAAAATGTGGTACTTGGGTGACAAATTATGGGTTTAGTGCAGGTATAGATAGATAGATAACCTTTATTGCACACAATCACAAAAAAAGTTTCACTTAGCTTAAGTACGAAAAGCTTTCAAAGGCGGCCTTATCGCTAAGCGCAATCTCTTCCAGGCAATATATGTGACAGGATATATATCGTGTGTATGTATGTGGCCATATGGCTAGATTGCCAGACTGTCTGTGGGCTAAGAAAACTACGCTCTGAAAAAGGTGGCGCGACGATTTAGACTCCTTCTCCAAAGAATAGTGGCAAGAAACCGGGAAACGCAAGGTGTGGAATAGAAAAAAAAAGTCCTTGCCCAGCAGTAGGATCCAGCAGGCCAAGTACGATAGCGACAGCGCCGCGACAACACCGCGGTCTTAATCAAAATGTCAACATTGACAACGACATAGGGCGAGCAAGCCTTTGCGCGGGACTCTCGCGCAATCAAAGTTATGTTTCAGCGTGAGCCGAGCGCGAGTTTGTCGTTACCGTGCTAGAGCTGCAGAGGATTAAATAAAATAATAATGTGGTAAGTTACAATTTTTACAGTCCCGCAACATCTTAACATAGCATTACGTACTTTATTGCTGTTTTTCTATAATTTTGGAACTACGTAGTTTGTCGAGAGACGAAAATAGGAGCACTGTGTAGGTAGGTATATGTAAAACTCTATTTTGTTTATTTGATTTTAATTATTAAGTCACCAACAGAGTTTGCACCAATACATTCAATCACAACATACATTTAAATATAAAAACTAAATATTACTCCAATTACAGGTAACTTACGGCAAACATAAAATTAAGTTGTAAGAACAACACAGATATCTACCGACATTATGATGAACTCTAGCAAATAAACAGCCTACATGATAGTCATTACATTAGCTTCGGTGTCTTTCGCTCACCTTATGTCCCCAAATCTTAAGGGGTGATAAACATTTTACGCGCATGTCTGTAACGCAGATGAATCACAATTGCCTTATATGCTGGATGTTGCTGAGAAAATTCTTAACGCGTACGCCGAATAATTCAGGTGGCGGGATGACGATTGGCTTTGTTTAACGCACTAGGGTAGGAAAAGAGCTCTATTATGACTAATATGTTGTATACATAAGGTTTTGTGGACATAAACAATGCGACATTTTTGGAGATAGATAGGTAGATAGATAAAAACTTAATTCACTGCTATTACAATGTTGTACGATGTCTAACAGGTGTGTATGAATGATATTGACAAACTGTTTGTATTAACCGCATACCTATATTACCTATTCATGTGATTTAAAAAGTTGGCGGACACTATTAAAAATTTAAAGTATAAAAGGTAAGTATAATTTATTTGTACTCTATCTGAAAGGTTTGTACTAATTAGTTAACTGATTCTGGAAATAAGGTGCAGTGTTTCTATTTTCTTAAGAGGAGCGTCTCAGTTTGGACTATAGCGTCTCAGTTGTTTTTCATGCTGTCTCGATGTCGACCACCCGCCTCAGACTTGTGCGAAAGGGACAATTGCAGCTTTCCGGCAAAATGCCGAGTTTTATTTCCAAAATTATGAGTTTAAGCGTCAATGAATTTCTACCCCAACAACTTAATGAAATCGTACGTTTTTGATTTGTGAGCGTATCTATCGATTTGTGAGCGTATAAACAAGGTTCGTACGTTTTGTTTTTTCCAAAATTGTTGTTAGTTCTTCAACAGTCACCTCTTAAATGTTGAGAATTTTTTTGGCGAAAAATGCTGACTTTTAGTCTCAAATATCTTTTTGTCTACTAAAATATCACAAAAATCAAAACGTACGGACCTAGTTTCTGGTGTTTTTGATACTATGCCAAAATTTCACAGGGATCCGTTGACGTTTAGGGGATGGAATCTATTGACGCCGTTTGTATGGGAAAAAAACAATGAGACGATCCTCTTAACGTCTCTCGGCAAACAGTGTCTGTCTCGTTCTTGTCATTTGAAAATAAACTTACTTAAACGAAATACGAAATTTGCCGAACCACAATAAAAAAATTGGAGTACTGTAGGGTGTTGATTGCTAAAGAGAACATGACCTTAAATATAACAAAGAAGTTTGCATTTCCTTTGCATTCGATTACCGTTGACAGATGAACTAGAACTACATAAAGGACGTATGTCCAAATTCAAATGTCAGGAAATGAAACCTTCTTTAAATCAAAATAGTGTCAATTTTCCTTTTTTTTTTCTTAAATGTAGTAAAACGAGGCTTTAGACCATACATAACGTCTATGTCAGCCTCATAGGATGACTCTCAAAATAAAAATTAAAAATAACTGAAAACTCTTCCACCACATCACTCCGTGATGCGCTCCTTATATGAGTGCATCACGAAGCGATACAGTTGAAGAGCTTTAGGGGCTAGCGGATCGGCTAATCTTACGTTAATCTCCCCATTCTGAAGTAAACCCGTACCCAAAAACCTAGCCCTATTGATCCTTGTGGTCCTCAATCCTCTTACCACATGCGCATACAGCGGAGGATGACACACGCATTAGGTGCGTAAACTTATTTAGTGGCAATTTTCCTTGTGCCGATTCAAAAGTCTATGCTCCATGAGATTAAAGTCTCATTACGTATGCTACCCTAGCAGATATACTGGATTAACAATAACCAATGCTAGAAACAAATATTTAAAAACATATTCTTTACCATGATTTAATCCTGTCTGGGCCCCGATTCTGTAACTTAAGTTGTATGTCAATAGAATGGTCGCCATTTTATCCGTTCAGGTGGTGAAATTGAGAGCTATCCAAATTTCATACCTACATCTAATGACGGCTGCTTTGACTGGTGGCGCCACCGCCAGATGAATTTTCAGTTGTTAGGTAGTTTGCAACTTTACGTTCGGTTGACGGTGGCGCTGCTGGTTGGGGTGGTTGACAGCAAGTCCATGTTCACCACATGGACAGATAAAAAAATATATACATACAGTAGAACATAGAACCTTCTCCTTTTTGGAAGTCGGTTAAAAATGGCCTCGATTCCATCGACACACAACTTAAGTTACAGAATCGGGGCCCAGGTTTACCGGTTAACAGGATGACGGAGGTTGCGCACTGCCAGGGAGTGGAATTCCCTGCCAGCGTCGTATTTCCGAGTTCATACAACCCAAATATCTTTTAAGTTCGAGTGAATAGGCTTCTTCTGGGTGAGCTCGCTACATCCAGATTGTGGTCAAGCTAGATTGTGGTCAAGAGCGAACCCATCTTTAATATAAAAAAAAAGATAACACTCTAATGTCACTCTACTGTAATAACTTGACCTGCCAAACCCTAGATCATGGTCAAGTCTATCCCGAATGAGAAACAGAACTAAGTGCTAGGAAAAAGACGTTCTTTAAACAACGATAATCCCTTTTAAATCCTAAATTACGAAGTATATAAACATTTTACCACTAACCCTTGCCCTAACCCTTTGTACTTTAACACGTATATTCTAGGGTTGTGTAAGCCCTTATAATCTCTTGCAAAAACTTTACTTTGTGTTTATGATGTCCTTTCTCTGTTAGACGGTAGTTTTAATGGTTTCACCCCTATACTAAACAATTGTAGGAAACGATCGGACTTCGTCTCATCAAAGTTAAATACACTTATGACATATAAAGCTTATACATATAATCTTTTCGCCCGTAGGAATTTGGGAAAGTAATGAAGTCTATATCCTATTGCAGACTGACCTATCTCTACGCAAAATTTCTTTCATATCCGTTCAGGCGTTCTGGCGTGAATGATAAACAAACATCTATCCAAACATTTTAACTTTCATACGTATAGAATTATGAAATATTAATATTAAACCTTTTGTTGGTCTTTATTTTTTTTATTGACCAATAAGTCTTTTATGTTCTACATAAAGGACTTATTGGTCGTTATTGAAACTTTTCGTCTATAAATGAAATAAATAAATACTCTTGGACAACTAACACAGCGCCTCCAAAGCAAGCTAGGCTTACTTTAAAGTCCTTTATGTAGGACATAAAGGACTTATTGGTCGTTATTGAAACTTTTCGTATTTAAATGAAATAAATAAATACACTTGGATAACTAACACAGCGCCTCCAAAACAAGCTAAGCTTACTTTAAAGTTTAATAAAAAAAATAAAGACCAACAAAAGGTTTAATATTAACATTTCATAATTCTATACGTATGAAAGTTCAAATGTTTGAATAGATGTTTGTTATCATTCACGCCAGAACGCCTGAACGGATATGGATGAAATTTAGCGTAGAGATAGGTAAGTTTGAAATAGGATATAGACTTCATTATTTTCCCAAATTCCGATTGTGTAATGTTTTCTAGTGTCAAGTATATTATTAATCTTTGACTTTTAAAGATGACTAACCGCGCAACTGCAGGCCGAGTACGATAGTGCCGCGACAACACCGCGGTCTTATGTCAAAATGTCAACATTGACAACGCCATAGGGCAAGCAAGCCTTTGCGTGGGACCCTCGCGCAATCAAAGTGAATTTTCAGCGTGAGCCGAGCGTGAGTTTGTCGTTATCGTGCTAGAGCTGCTGATTACTAGAGTTGCGACCATTTTAATTTTTATTTTAGGTAATTAAGGATTTTCTTTTTATTGGGTATTTTTCAAATATCCCCCTCCCCAAAACAAAAATAAAAAAAATAAAAAGTGTTCAGTAAGTGATATTGGTTCAGGATTTTCAATAAAGCTAGGAGGTTCTTTTTCAACCTGTACTTATTTGTCATTTTAATCTGACTAGCTCCCTGCCTGGGACTTCGTTCCCGTGGTAGTTTTGGGAATGATTTCTACACATAAACCTTCCTCTCAAATACTAAGGAGTATTTAAAATACTATTAAATACCCCATTTATTGATGAAAACCGTATAAAAATCCGCTTAGTAGTTTTTGAGTTTATCGCGTTCAGACAGACAGACAGAAGCGGCGGGGGACTTTGTTTTATAATCTGTTAGTATAAAATCTATGTTAAAATCTATAAACAACACCAACCGATATCAAATAGTAGCACACTGAAGGGCACATCATTACAAAGTACGAGAAAGGAGTAATAAAAAATAAACAAAGTTCACCAAGTTAAAAACACTATTGTCCTAATGAAGGTAATTCAAATATAAAATAAATAACACCATAATGTATGACACATATTTATGTGTGTTACATCGAACCAAATCCGTCGGCCAATGACGCTTCGCGGTGGATTTAGCAAAAACACTTTAACTTATTGGGTCAATAGTGTATAAAGGTCCTTGTTCAATTTCAAACTAGAAAAGGTCGTGATGTGGAGAAAGGCTACATTTTCCCTTGGGCTAAAACTAGGAAAATATGAACTTATATACTATACTTACATCTATTTTTTTATTACCAGCCCATATACATTCCCATAAGCATAAGCAGTGATAGTAGTGATAGCCCAGTTGGTAATGAGCCAGACTTGTGATCGGAAGGTCGCGGGTTCAAATCCTGGTGCGGGCTTGTACTACTAAAATTCGTCTTTTCGGATTTATGTATAATTATCACTTGCTTAACGAAGAAGGAAAACATCGTGATGATGAAACGAAAATTCATTTTTGAAAGACGAGCGGTCCACCAACCCGCGTTGGGCTAGTGCGGTGGACTATGGCCTAAAAACCCCTTCGTGTTTCGAAGGGAGGCACGTGCCTCTCGGTGGAGACGTATATGGGCTGATTAAGATACATTCCCACGGAGGGGCATGGACCTCCCTTTGAAACACGAAGGGGAATCACATATACTATAGTACAAAAAAAACCCAGCTGCATACTCCTTACCAGGCATGCTGTAAAAATCAGTAAGAAGGACCGTGTGGTGATCGGTTGAGAATAACACCACCCCATCTCTTTCCGTGGATGTCGTAAGAGGCGACTAATGCAACACAAATGAGACCTGCCTCCTAGTAATACATCCCAGGCAACGACACCATTTTTTTCTGAATCTGAGGTGTCGTCCTATGGTCTCAAGCGGTGTGGTAGGCTCTGTAAAGAGCCGTCTGGTTCTCGACCACCCTCTTACCGAAGTCCGACACCAAACAGCTTGTTGTGTTCCGTCGGTGCGTGGGAGTACCAGTGCCTTTATAGGCATTTTCTGGGTTAACTCGCTCCATCGTCGACCTTATCTTTGACCTTATGGTCAAGATTGAGGTCAAGAGTTAACCCATCTTATAATAAAAAAGGACGTGGTGTAGTGACAACTTCTCACCATTTTACATCATGTTTCTTTCATCTAACAACGCTCAGAATGTAATGTCAAACGTGCCATCAAGTAGTTCTAGAACCACGTTGATGTTCTGCCTACTCTAACTGGGGTTACAGGCGTGAGTGAATGTATGTGTACATGTTCTATAGTAGAGCCACAAATTCAAATGAAAACATTTATTCCTTGTTTTCTTTGAGTTTTAAAACAATCTTCATTTTAGAGTGAGAGCAAGAGAGACCAAATCTTTCTTTTAACAGATCATAGATTTCTGAATCAAATTATTTAGAGAAGTTTTTCACTTCTCTAGCGTTTTAATTTGAACATGCGTCTTTCTAGCAATACAAGATAATTTGTCACGTCCATCGAATTCAAAAAAAAACAACGGGTTGCACTGCGGGAGTGCCGGCAGAAGTGAAAACTTGAACATTAACGTTGTGCATTAATATGGAAATAAAACCAAATACACAAAAAGAGTCCGTTATTCTCTCAGGATTCGAACCCTCGACCTGTTGTTTACAATCTGGCAACTTTTCCACTCGACCAAACTGTCTACTTTCAATTCAGTAAAATAGTCTATCAGTATTTGCGCACTATGTGCGAATAATCGTTGACATCTGTCACAGAGATAATTTTACCATAGGGCTGCCATCCGTCCGGGTTTCCACCCATACTTCAAAGTACACAACGCTGCTAAAGAAGTTTTCACTTCAAAAAAGGTGGCAACCCTATCCTACGCATTTTCGATCACATCTGACGATCACGGTCACGTCACATCTGACGCGAGTTCGTCGCGAGTTTAAAATTTTTTCCCCATACTAAAAGTGCTCAACGCCGCTAAAGAAGTTTTAACTTAAAAAAAAAGAAAACTTACATATACAACTTACGCCTTTGTTCCATTGGAACAAACTTCTGTTGTTGTAAGGTTATGTTTTCCTTGGAAATCAACTATCACAAGAGTGAAATCTCATTGCGTATGCTAGGGCAGCAGTTAAAGGGAAGCCCCGTTGACTATCGCACTTAATCGTTTCGGTAAGCACAGCAATATCACCAGTGTTAAGGAGTCCTTTACATTATGATCGATTTAGGGCGGTTTTAGTCTGGTAAAATAATGACGAAGTTTTTGGTACTGATAATGTATTTTATATTTTTAGATGAGTATATATTTTTTAAATTACATTTTGAAATTTTAGTAAATTTTCAATCCTTAGTAACCCAAATCTCTTAAAAATTCGAGTAAGACTTCTTCTAAGTGATCTTGCGTCATCCTTGACCTGACCACACCTTGCCCCTGTGCTCGACTATAGTGAAAACATTTTTACACATTTTTCACGCAATGTTGCCTTACCTCGTTGCCATTTCTATTCATTTCCTTCTACGATCTACGGCCTCGTCACGGTCCCATTGTTTCCTAAACTACGTTTGACAGTTTCTCTCGCCATCCTTTTCTGGTGTTTTGCATAATGTTAGAGCCTGCTGAGATTGTTTGGCCTTTGCCAGCATTTCGTCTGGAGTGCTTTCGGTGTGGTAAGATATGGAGGGAGGTTGAGTGTTTGGGATGGTGCCAATTTTGTTATAAAACTTTGATGTGAGAAATATTGGTTTTAAACAGATTGTAAACTTTTCCAGTTCTAGGATAGGATCAACTTCGGCTTCTTCGTTACACTCAAGACTTTATTAGTAACTTTTATCTTATTTTCCGCAAATACTAGCATCAGATCGAATGATATGAACATTATCATGTATTATACATTTATTTACGGCCTTTAGCTGGAATCTGACGGTGTCAACAAAATCTAGTTTATGTGAAATTATAATATCACAGATTTGATAATAACCCTGCGGCATGTTGTATAAGAATTCTTATGATTTATTATTGTAGACTTCAATAAGCCCACAGACAGATACCTAAATGTGAAAACAAATTTATTTACTCCTAGCTCAAGCAGTGCTCTTATAAAAATCGTCAGTCATATAATTTATATTATTTTCTACTAATTTACCTTCTTGTTACAACACGGCTTTAACCTTCTCTATAACCTCTTATAGCGCACTTATAGTCCATTCTAAGCCGAAAGATTCAAGTCTGTTCATAACCAGAAAGGGCTGTCCAGTCCAGTCCACTTCATTGTAAAGATTTCTCATACCTTCACACTTTTTGCAACGTTACATAATCTTTACCCTCCGACGTAGACTGTATTGCATTCTAAACCAACTTTTGTTTACTTCCTAAACCAAATTTTTCACTTCCTTGTCGTCCTTTAAGATTTCCCAGCTCCAAACCTTTAGTGACATGAATTTATACAAAGAGTGTGGTCTTGCCTTTTTCCTAGTCCTTCGGGGGAAGAATTTAAGGGGGTTTATGTAAACATTTTTGCGGGGAATAGTTTTCGTTGATACCTTTATTCTAAACTCTGTTGTAAAGCACAACCTGCGTTGTTGTCTTGGGAAAAGTAAACTGTGCTTAACCCACTCCGTGGTTTTCATAGCAATATCCTTTCTGCGTTCTTGTAATATTGTTTATATGTAGGTTAGGAACTCGAATGCGGTAAGTCGCGTATAACGAAAGTTGTGTGAATTGTTTTTAAGATTATTTTCTTAAACGAAAAATTTGTTGATAGGAGTTGATAATGACTATCAGTTTTCTAAACTTGATGATGTTGATTTTCTTTTAAATACGAATCATATTCCGAATAACATTAACAAAATGTACTGTTTCTGGCCTTAAAACTTCGATCAACAGCACTCCAACTAGATTACGGGTCACGTACCAAATCGAAGCTTAATGCTGTCAGTGTGAATAAAAAAACAGTTTTAATTCAACCCAATAGGGATGTTGATAGTGTTTGATTTTATGAATTACTATATGTGAAACAAAAAAGAATGCTAGAAATATATTAATATCCGTAACAGCATTTAAATTGATTTATAAATGAACAAGTTATTAGCATTTATATTAATTTTGTGGGGAGAGCTAGCTATCTCGTTTTTACCTACGCAAACAAATGGCGGTGACGTCACATGCCTGTAAGTGCATCTCTTTTTCGTTGTTTAATAGCTTTTAACTTTTTTATTTCTCAATAGTTTTAAAAATTATTTCGGTTTTGGGTTTTGGGGTCAGTTCCTTTTTAAGAAAAACAATAAAAAAAATAGTCAACATCCCTATTAAAACCATGGCCCTTGTAATAAAGCCACAAATAAAAATTTAAAAATAAGAGTTCATGCCTCAAGTGCGCCGTTATTTATTGTTGATCGTAGCACTAAGAGACGAAAGTACGAAAATAATCCTCCAAGCCAAGTTAACCTTAACCGTTTCTTCTTAAGCAATGATAATAAAAACCTGCTAAACCTTTACCCTTTCATTTATCAAATCGCCCAATATCTAACCCATAGACATTTGCCAACATAGCGACTGAGCCCTCATAAGGCCGTTGTCAAAAATATCACGTAGTGAGTTTATGAGGAGTCGTATTTGCACATAAAAAGTACTTTACTGGTTGCTGAGGCAATGTAGGGTTTATACAGTAGAAGACCAATTTCAGTTAAACAATAGTTATAAATAGTATTGGTGACTAATATAATGCAGAAATAATTAAATAATTAAATATACATACCACACATTACTCGTATATAGACACATTAGAAAATATGAATAAATATATACATCAACACTCGATTTAACATATTGAAAATAGACAGTGTTCTTTAACTTGCTTCTAAAATATGTGACAGATGGATTATTTTGTGTTGTTAGAGGAAGTTTATTTTATTACTTGTAAAGTACGACAATACTATCTATTTTATGTATGTCTACCGTATAATCAACATACTTTTTACGAAGGAACGTTAGATAAAAAAACAAACCAGACATTCGTATGGGCAATGATTCTCTTTTTCGCTCTAGTAATATTTTAGCTCTGTTTTCTTGATGCAGATGTATGGCAGCGTTTTTTATTTGTTTTGATATTGCCCATCCTACTGTTATGTTATGTTATGACAAACGTTTCGGTTTTGATACGAAAACAAGTGGAGTGCACGAGATATGACGAATATATCTACTAAAAATTTTATTTGTTTACTAGCTGTCCGCCCGGGACTTCGTTTTCGTAAGAATTTGAGAAAATTATGTAGCTTATGTGTTGATCTAGGGTGACAGCTACCTCCATACAAAATTTTAACAAAATTGGTCTAGCCAAACTTTCAAGTTTATAGTATTAGTAAGGATAGCTTGAAATTTGTAAAGAGCGTTGGTGTGGGCTAACGGCTCGCGGGTCCAACTCATAAGCGAGAGGTACCGAGTTCGATCCCTAGTACCGATGACTCGTTTTCAGAGTTATGTAACATCTGCCCTTGACCTCTATGACCTTGTTAACAGGGGAACCTGACCGGATTGGATTATGTTTATACATTTTCCTCACGACGTTTTCCTTGACATGAGCGTACGCCCCAAGCCTCGCCAACATTAAAAAAAAATTACATAGGCACAGTGTACAGAGGCCAGCGCATCAGGTTGCTCCATTTTCATTGCAAAACCGCTCTTATCACAACAGCACAGAGTGCACGCGTGTGGTAACAAGGCGGCTTTATTGTTTAGTAGTTTTACTTCTTCTAGACAATCTTTGAGTACGAAATTGTTATATTGAGAATCCACGCGAAGTCAACGTGGGTGAAGTGTCCCACCAATTAAAGAAACACAGGTTTGGTAAAGAATATACCAATCAGACGGCCGGTTTGGCCGAGAGGTAGTGGCACTGACTCTTGATCGACGGGTCCTGGGTTCGAATCCCAGTCGGGGAAAATATTTGTGTAAAAAGCAGATGTTTGTTCTCGGGTCATGGATGTTTGTGTCTGTCTTTATGTATGTTCCGAGGGACCCACGATTTAAGGGAAAACCTTAGTGTATGGCGTTTTATAATTTTTTATTATTATTATACGTAATTTTTTGTGAATAATTTGGTAGCAATCATAAAAATGCAATTTAACAAACATGAACAGAAATTTCTACAAACAACGCCTTGTCTCAAAACAAATAAACATAGAACAATAAACGGAAACTTCCAGCACATTCTGTCTGAAACTCTAAACGTTTCTGTACAAAGATAATATCAATAAAAACGGGAAAATCGTAAAATTTAAATAGACTTTTTAAACAGTAGTAAAACTCAACGATTTCTGAATTGCTACATCGCTGAAACCATTTTCAATTCGGTTTTTTATGTCAAATTTTGTTAGATCTTCGTTTTTGTACAGCCATTAGCACGTCAGGTTACCTTTTTGCACTATGATAGTCGGCGCTATTTTTATCAAGATAAGGGCAACGTCATGGTCCACATGTGTAGCCTGATGTGCTGCCGTGTGTACCTTTTTGAGGAAATCTCCCATTTATATGCGTAGTTATGTTCAATACCTATGTGTCATCACGAAAATTTATTTAACAATATACAGGTTGTAAAGGGCAGCTCATCAAAAACGGAAACTTTTAATGCAGACCAGGTTCTTTGATATTCCGATGGTGTTTTTTTTTATTTTTTTTAAATATATTCCATAATTTTGCAAAAAAAACAATAATAACATCGCGAAACAGGAAAGCCAGCAATGCACATTTAATTCTGACAGGGTGCAGGGCGCGGTGCAGGGTTCCGCGCGCGGGACGTGAAGTCGCGGTATATTGCGTAGCTCAAAGGGAAAAAAATCTTGTAGCCAATCATTAGGGGCCATCCATAAATTACGTCACACGAATTTCATGATTTTTTGATGCATTTATGCTGTGTCCTTGTCACAGCTGGTCACATTTGTGAGAATCCCCCCTCCCTCCATAGTGTGACGTCACATATTTTGCAATTTTACATCTAGTAATTAATGAAATTAGTACCGAAATTAGTTTTATTTCCATTTAAATTAAATTAGTTGCAAATGTTTTTGAGTTTTTCGTTAATAGTTCAAAGTTCATGTTTAAACACTTTGATTTCATAGATTTTGAAGTGTGAAGTCACGAAATGTAGGATCCCTCCCACCCCCTTGTCACACAATGTCACACTTCGTTGACCCCCTCCCTTCCCTTTAACGTGTGACGTAATTAATGGATGGCCCCTTATGTGGGTAAGTAGATTAGATTCTACCATTTAAATATTTGCTAAGCTGTCCCTTAGACTCTGTTCGTATTCATTGTAAGTATGTACGTTCGTAAACTAAATAAATAAATACATTCTCTAAATACTGACAGACTTTGCTTTGAAAGAAAACACTGTTTGGTCAACGACAGGCTCTAAAAGTTTGATATTATTATTGACAAATATGAAAACTCCAGTGTTTAGAAATTGCTTTTCTCATAACAGAAACTACACGTACTAACAACACTTAATTTAAATTCACGGAATTAATTTCAGAAACGCTTCACAAATTAGAATTCAAGCGAGAACCCTAAACACAATTCCTTAATTACCACTATGAAGAAGCTGTAAAACAAAACGAGGTCAAAGTATAATGAAACGTCTTTATCTTAGAGATAAGTAAAAAGAAAGAGAAAGAAGAAAGTCGAAGGAGAAGGACAGAAGTAATTTAAATTCGTTACATCCGAGACGCCATCTGCTAAATGCACTTCATTAAAACGTGCTAACTGTAGCAGAGCCAAGCACCGACTGACACTAAGAATTCGAAATTCAAATTGAGCTCCTTTTTTTTCAAATTTTAAATTTCGTCTTTCTTGCTGGCCAGTGACAGAATGAGTTTAATTTGCGTAAGAACTCTTCCGTAGCGTTTTTTAAATTGGACTGCACTTTTCTTGATAGTTTTACAACGTGTCTTATAACACGATCAAATTGTTGATAAAAATTCAAACCTTTACCTCAAATTGTTAGTTTGTAGTCAAGCATTTGATTAATTCTTGCACTTTCACACTGCATTATAAGCCAGCTGGCAACTTTTCCTAGACATACATTAGGAGGATTTTTTGTATTGCACAAGAAAAGCATTACATATAAACATCCAATACCTCTATACTCATGTTTTTTCTTTCACGTCAAGTGTTGCAGTGTTGTGGGCAAAAGGCTAACAATCTATCACCATGGTAATAGTGCACTAATATTCATATTTGATTTATTAACCATCGGAATGAATTAAAAATGTAGCATAAAATGGTTACAAAACCATATGACGTTCTTCCTATTCCAAAAGGAGTATAAAATGTGTAAAAAAAAGGAGCAATAATATTTGAGGGTGGGCATATGCCCCTTGTTTATAGTACACTGTTAAAGTAGCAGCACCGAAAGAGTTAGTTTCAACTTCCATACTTACATTTTTGTTTCATTAGCGTACCTATCGTAAAAAAAATTGCCACCCCTAGCGATAGCGCTGTGATTGGAGATCAGTCTGATTTTCAATCCATTCCGTAGCCTCCTGCTGCGGCGAACATTAAAGGACGGAGACCAACAGCTGATAACTAAAAAGTCTATGATTTTTACGTCATCTAATCTTTGATTTTTAAGTGTAAATGACCCGCAATGTCATCTGATAGGGCTGCCACTAAAATATTTTATGCAATATTGAAAAATCGTTTTTCTCCAAAATCGTATGGTTCACAAATGTTTACTACTGCTCTTCGGAAAAACCTTAATCCAAGGATTACCCCAGTACAATTTTATTGCTCCTTTTTTTTACAGATTGTATAGTCTCCCGTCTGGACACAAGTTATCTTGGCCGGTCTGGAAATATTTAAATAGACTTCGGACACAGACTGGCCGTAGCAAAGACAACATGGCCCGGTGGGGACTTGCCAAAAACACAGACTTGGGTTGTGTGTGCAGAGAGGTGCAAACCATGGCCCACCTAGCAACATGCAGTGCGTGCCCTACCACCTGCACGCAACAAGACCTAATGGACGCTACTCAATCCGCCGTCCAAGTGGCTATGTTCTGGGCCACAACTTTAAATTTAGTTACTTGCCATCGACTCGCTAAGAAGAAGGAATATAGGCGTTAGTGTATAGAAATAGATAGACTAGAATCCCATTTTTAACCCCAAACAAAAAAGAGGGCGTTATAGGTGTGTCTGTGTGTCTGTCTGTAAGTAGCATCGTTGCTTTTAAACGAATTGACAAATTTCGATCGTTTGAAAGCTGACGTCATCGATTAGCTGATTAGCTATATCAGCAGCTCTAGCACGATAACGACAAACTCGCGCTAGGCTCACGCTGAAACTTCACTTTGATTGCGCGAGGGTCCCGCGCAAAGGCTTGCTCGCCCTATGGCGTTGTCAATGTTGTCATTTTGACATAGGACCGCGGTGTTGTCGCGGCACTGTCACTATCGTACTCGGCCTGCAGTTCAGCAGTTTCAAAGTTATAAGCGATAAAACTTTAAGAATCATACAAAATGTTTAATTTTACAGTTATGTTTATTAGATCTTCTACACTGAATCCCCTTAATCTTTACAAACTTGTCAGAATTTCTTTTGCAGGTTAAGCCAATTGACTTCAAAATCAGGGATTTCTTTTTCCCGAAGTTTAACTCGTTAAAATTCTCTCTCAGACTCCTCGGGTTTGTCTTTTCAAAAGAAAATGTTTGATTTCTCTCTACGTTTTTACTCAATGTTTCAGGTCTATTGGGAAATTCAACCGTTTTCAGAACTTCCAAATGCTTTGCAAGTACAAAATACATTTTTTGTATACGTAGCGTACAATTATGTACAGGGCTTTAGGTAAATCTCTTTCAACCTCTCGGGTGGTTAATCAGTCCATAAAACTGAACAACTTCCCCAAGGAACATAGGTCAAAATACGAAAAAAAAATTTGATCTCCCGTACAAAATGCGCTATATGCTGATGAAGTTCCCATACAAACTTCATAAGCATATAGCGCATTTTGTATGGGAGATAAAATTATTTTTTTCGTATTTTGACCTATATTCCTTGGGGAAGTTGTTCAGTTTCATGGACTAATTAACCACCCGAGAGGTTGAAAGAGATTTACCTAAAGCCCTGTATGCATACGCTCAGCCTACAATCACTAATGGGGAAGGCAGAGAGGTTTTAAAACCGCTAGATGCCACGTTTGAAATAAATTCTGAGGGTTATTAAATTAAACATGATGTATGTACAGTGGTGCAAAGTTTTCAACCCTTGCACTTACTGACTTTTAAAGTACGCCTGGGAAGAGTAGGCAGCTAGCACATTCTAAGTTTTTATTTACTTCCAGTCCAGCGTGGTAAATTGTTCATGGTGTTTTTTTGCATTTTCATTTTAGAAATCGGTCCGATTTGTTTAGAAGCTACGATGCCACAGTCACATACATACACATATACAAAGACATAGAGACACATAAACACACTTTAAATTCATAACACACCTCTTTTTGTCGGGGGTTAAAAAAATAAGTAAAACTATTAGTTCTACAAAGTTTTTGTCAATCGTTCAGAGCCAGGATGATTTAGTAAGCATTTTGCTATGCTAATATCCTAAACTGAACCTCAGAAGTTTAGGGTGGTATATTAATTCAATTTTCCGCTGTTTATTGCAAGATGAGTGCGAAAAATCTTGGTCCGTCAAACGTTTGAGCTAGAGGAAATCATTTAATTGAAGTATGTGGGAGTGAGGATGCAATAAAATATTGAGTATCGAGGGCAAAATCCCAACTTTCTACTGCATATCCGACTTCATCAAAAACCATCTCGATTATGTCAGATTCCAAACAAAAAACGCTAATAAAAATCGGTTAATTCGTTTAGGAGCTACGATGCCACAGACAGACACAAATACACATTACACACTTAAATTTTTTAATACCTCTCATTTTTGTCGGGAAAAAAACTCTAAAATTAAAAATGTTTTTCAACCCGGACATTCATCTACTATATAAAAATAAGTCGGTTTTTCCATCCTGACGCTATAACTCCAGAACGCACGAACCGATTTCCACGCTTTTGCATTCGTTGGAAAGGTCTCGGGCTCCGTGAGGTTTATAGGATACTTTTTATTAAAAAAAAATTAGGACGCGGGCGGAGCCGCGGGCGGAAAGATAGTCACTCATAACTTTCAAGTAGCTGAATTAATTTTGATCAAATAATGCTATGAACCACTCTATTAAGTCAGATTCCAAACAAAAAAAAATTTACATCGTAGAATTTAACGAGTTTGACGGGAAAATCGTTAAATTCGTTTATGAGCTACGATACCACAGACAGACACATAGACACACAGACATAAAGATACACAGATACACATGTGAAACTTATAACACCGCTCTTTTTTGTTGGAGGTCTTCTTCTTATCGCATGTAGGTATAGTCAAGTGTGTGGTAAACTTGACTAACTGCGGTGTCAGAGTTTTCAGACCGCCATGGCCTCTGACTTGGTTTTAACGACTGTAGTCAATTGACAACAGCCGGGGGTTAAAATGTAGGATTTGAGACAGATTAATTTCATTACAGTCCATCCTCCATGGAAGTTTTCTTCATCTAAAACTGCAAATCGGATGGAAAAAACGACGGAAAAGGTAAAAAGGTCTTTAGATAGGGGCCTTTTTATGGAGCTCTTTATTTTAGAGGTCCCTTTAACAGCCCCCCGAATCACAAGGGTATGCGGGCAAGGGTGGTAAGGTTTTTTAGATATGGCAAGATTATTTTTCAAATAACTATCAGTTCTTGATAACGATGTTTTATGGCAACTATAAAAATATATTGTTGGTAGTAAATTGGTTGTAGAAACCCTCCAAAAAAAGAAGGGCGTTATAAGTTTGACGTGTGTGTCTGTGTGTCTGTCTGTTACGTCGTAACTCCTCTATAAATTGTTCGATTTCGATGAAGTTTCATTTGTTTGAAAGATGACGTAATACAGATGGTTCTCAGCTATACTTCATTAAAATTGGTTAAGCCCTTTAAGAGTCATAAGCAGTAGAATAGAAAGTCGGGAGTGATATTTTTTTTTAATTTTAGAGTTATTTAGTTTTAGAATTTTTGCCCCGACTGGGGATCGAACCCAGGACCATTCGATCTAGAAGCAGTGCCACTACCATTTGACCAAACTGGTTTTCAGAAAGATTATGAATAGTAAGTACAACCAGGCTACAAGCACAGTGTATCTAACCAACCAGCACCTACCTCCTAAACACCTAATTTTGTTTTGCTACGAAACCTACACTTTTAGCTACAGCCTGTGGAAAGATCGTCAAATCATTTATTTGTAGGCCTTAATCCGAATCCTACTAAATAATGGACATCAAAAAAAGTGTTCCTACAAAACTTTTATAGTGAGGAACAAATTAAGCTCAAAAAAAAAAAAAAATTAACAACTACGCCCCTACTCGACCTCATATCACAAACTAGTTCGAAAAACTTTTCAAACAAAACAACTCGAAAAGTTGAAAATCGATTTGATATCCAATTGGAATTGAAAACGATCTCGAAATTTCTAGAACATCTAGAGCATTTCCTATTATAGAGTCCTAAAGAGTCAAAGATTTAAATTATCAGATACGACTAAAGCAAGGTTTTAAAATGACATTTTGAAATTTATGAATATTTTGCACTTGCTTTGAGAAAATAAAATTTATATTAGAATACTGGCTTTCCGACCGGGACTTCGTTACCGTGGAAATTTGGGAAAACTATATAGCCTATGTGTTAATCCAGGGTAGCTGAAACCTCCACACCAAATTTTATTAAAATTGGTCCAGCCGTTTGAGCGTGAAAGAGTAACAAACATCAATATTATACATACATCTTTACATTCATACTTACAAACTTTCGCGTTTATAATGTTAATCTTCTTCTTCTTATCATGTAGGTATAGTCAAGTCGCGTGTGGCGAACTTGGCTAACCGCACAATGGCCTCTGACTTGGTTTTAACGACTGTAGTCAATCGACAACAGCCGAGACCGACAGCTTAACGTGCCCTCCGAAACCCGGAAACGCTCGTGATAAATTACCACTTTGGTCACCCATCAGGTTCCCTGCCTCTGTGTACGTTGCTTGACCTCACTGACCGGTTGAGATCAGCGAGCGCCACTGGTCTACGAGCGCTTCAAATAATGTTAGTAAGGATAGCCCGAATATCTTTAAATGTTAAGTAAATTGGCTTCTTCTTGGTGAGCTCGCTATATCCTCGACCGCATCTTTGTTTTGATTAAATTGTAGTCAAGAGTGAACCTATTTCAAAAATAGAAGAAAGAAAGAAAAAAGATTTCTCTGAGACAGGTAGTTAAGTCAGATAATATATGTACTTAATTATTGGGTGACTTTTAATTACTTAGCGAAAATTAAGGATGTGAATCAGCCAATGAAACTGAACAAACCCCAAGGAACATAGTACAGTGGCGTGCATAGACATTTTAGGCAGGGTAGGCAGTGAACTTTTAGAGATGAAAATTATTAAGATTAGAATGTTAGTTAGAACAACTTAAGGTTATTCAAATCAAAATAACCTGTGCTGTTCCATACTTTTATGATAACAATTTAAAAACAAAATGCACGGAACACAAAATAATCGGTTAGTATGCACACAGCCCGTGAGCCAATTATGAATGTCGTTTATTTTAGTATTAAAATGTCTTAATGCGGTACCTTTTTTGCGTCAATCTGGGCACGCATCGGCCTTTTGCGATAATGTTTACTTTTTCTTGAAAAGGTAAAGTTGAAAAAATACACAGTTTCGGCAAACAAACATCATCACCATACCTTTCACAACTTATTGTACTCATTTTGTTCTAAAAAAATGTCTAACAATCACTGTAAACTCTTAAAACAATAATTTGCAAAAGTTTTCGTTCGTAGTTGCAAAAGAAAAACAATCCAATAAGAAAAAATGCCGCAAAATTAAAAATCTATAACAGCCCTTCCAAACTTGCCGAATATTGACACTTCTCAATTTGGTAGCATCGCTTTGTAGGCAGAGCTTTTTTCGCCATACAATCAGTTCGTTAATTTTTCGCGGGGGAGGCGAAACAGCCAATCAGAAGCCAGCATTTTTCAACAAAAAAGGCATTTCAAACGAGTGTTTGTAAGCTTCGCCATCTAGCGGCGGCGACGAGCGGCACGGCTCTCTTTTTTTACTAGTTCTAATGTTGAACTAGTAACTAGTTTAGATGGCGCTGTTTTGAAAAAGTTTAAATTCGGTAAAAATATAATGTAGATAACGTGATTTAGTAAAACGTTTATTTGTTTCACAAATTTTGATTCTGTGATTGTTAGTGTACATTATATATTTAATGTTTGTTTTATTTTCCTTGAATATCCTAGGGTAGGCACTGCTTTTCTGCTTGTATGGAATGCACGCCACTGACATAGTATGAAAAAAAGTATCAAAATATGAATGCAATTTTCGCCGCTCTATACATCTTGGCATCAACTGATCCTTTTGCAACTGAAAAACTGTAAAATTCACGCCTATAATCCCATACGGCGGGGTAGGCAGAGCATTGGTGGCTCTAGAACCACTAGATGCTACGTTTGACACAAATTGTGTGGGTAATCAGATGGAAAAAGTGGCGTTATTGTGAGAGGTGGTCAGCCTTTTGCCCATTATACATAAAAACCCTCGCATTCCTCTTACAGACTTTTACTGTATACCTGGGAAAAGTAACTAGCTGGCACATTTTAAGTTTTTCTTTCACTCCCAGTCAAGCATGGAAGGTTGACACATCCTGTGTTTAAATTCGGTGTGCAGTTCTAGGATCTGTTGAGTGAAGCTAAGTGATTCTAAGTTAACTACTTTAACTTGGTTTGTTATCGGCTCCTCATAGAATTGAGGATAAAACAGATGTTTTGTGTAATGGGGTGCGAAAGATGGTTAATTGAATTATGATGAATTATGGATATTATAGTTTGAGCTCCTATTATGCCACACACAGATACACACGTCAAACTTATAACAAACCTGTTTTTTGTCGAGGGTTACAAACAAAATAAATTAGGTATACAGGGCTTTAGGTATCTCTCTTTCAACCTCTCGGGTGGTTAATCAGTCCATGAAACTAAAAATGAGTTCCCATACAAACTTCATCAACAAATAGCGCATTTTGTATGGGAGATGAAAATTTTTTTTTCGTATCTTGACCTATGTTTTTACACTTTCACGAAACTCTACGGGTTGTTTGCAAGAAATTACGGTAAGTTACATCGTGTTAGGTTATGTTAGGCTTTTTTTGGGTCGATTAGGTTAAGTTGCATAAATATTACAAAAAATTCCATCAATGTGAAAAAAAATTGAGGCAGTTCACAAAGTACCGAGAGACTATAATCTTACTAAATGAATTACGGATTTCACAATGTTACGGTAATATAAAAACTATATTCACTTCTATTACAAAAACTTTTTATAACAATCTTGTAACTATAAGTAAAATTACAATTAAATAATAAGTACCGCATGAAAGGGCGCTGATTTAGCATGCGTACTGTGGGTAAACCACGTTGGTTTTACTACAGCGCTGATTTTCCGCCAAAACCCAAAAAAGTGAATTATTTTCAGGAAATAAAAAAATATACTCAGATCTATCCTTTCGCGAAATCAATAAAGACACTGTATTGTCAACCAAGGAAACATTCAAATCCCAAAATAATAAAATCATTTAAAAAATATAATTTTAAATATTGTAAAAGGAAAAAGAAGATAAGTAGATATTTTTTGAGTATCTATTATGAATTTTAGTATCATTCTCGTATTGTAAAATATAGGAAAACACAAATCTCTGATTTAATCATCAGAAAACTGAGGAAAAATGTGGACGAGGAAAAAGCAGAAAAATATCGGCAGAAATTCTTTAATAAAGAAGAGTTAGGCGCGTAATATAAAGGAAGAAAAGGTGGGTACATATATGCCTCAATGCGGCATATACTCGTGGGCCAGACTTGCAGATACAATGAAAATGAATTTGCCTTTATGCAGGATTTAAGGGGCAGCTTAGCAAATATTTGAATGGTGGAGTCTACCCTGAATATGTTCGGCTACAAATATTTTTTTCCTGGAAAGGTAAAGTTAGTGTAATGTTGTGGTAATGTGTAGGTACGCCACTAGGTTTTCGTTGTTTTGTTCTATGGTGCTACGCAATGTATCTACCGCGATAATGCACTCTACACTTTGCTGCTATTAGAATGCAATAATTAAATATAGCTAAGAACCATCTCGATTATTTCAGCTTTCAAACAACAAAACCGTATCGAAATCGGTCGGTTCGTTTAGAATCTACGACGCCACAGACAGACACACACACACACACCACACACACATACACATACACAACCCATTAGGTAGTAGTTTACTATTTTCCGTCGGCTATGTACACACGCGCACCAAGGGCCAGCTGAAAACTAGCGTTGGGGCCTCGGCTTCAACACATGCTGAGCTGTGTCCTATTTACATCGCACTACAGCACAATTATACATTGTTTTGTCGTCTCCTGTATGTGTTCTTGTCCTGTGTTTTATATTGTATGTTATTTTATTTAATTTGTGTTGTAGTATTTTATGTCAAATAAATGTCTTGAATCTTGAATCTATATACAGATAGACATGTTAAACTTATAACAACTCTCTTTTTTGTCGGGGTTAAAAACACCTTCAAACATTTTGCATTTTTACTGGTTTTATAAGGCATTACCAACAAAATTCGAGCTACACTTTCGCTTACTCATTCAGAATAGTCGCGTAGAATATTGCTCCATATAAAAATAGAGATTTTAAAGTCTTAAGAGTTTTTAATAGGTGCTCTGCCAACCCTTCAAGTGATGTACATATTGAAAACAGACTGAAAAACTAACTAATTAAAAAGGCTTTCAACTTTATTACCAATTAGAAACAGCTATTTTTGCTTGTTAATTTCGTGAGACGTGAAAAATTTATAACGCAACAAAAATTAAATTAATTCATGCATGTATATAAAGTCTTTTCTTGGGTTCCGTAGTAAACTTTTTCCCAGCAGCAGCCTTTTATTGTAGAGGTATCATTGGATAGATTTTTTTAAAGTAATACTGGTTTAAAAAGAAACTTTTTCAATCCAGGGATCCTTTTGCGAAATATTAAACTTTAAAATGTAAAAAAATTACAGTAAAAGCAAAGGCAAAAAATTACAGTAAAGCGAGTTTAACAAAAAATGTTAAACTCGAGTGTCCCCTCCATTTACCAGTTAAATCGTTGCTTTTAAAAATGTGGAAAAATTCACGGTGATAGTTTATACAATGAAATTACAAAAAAAAACTATCATAACTATTGACTTTTCAAGTTAGCGAGTAATGCTCAAGTAATAAAATGAATTTTTCAACTACAGAACCCTACTTTGCGCATGAGCCGACACGCTCTTGGCCGGTTTTCTTTTAACTAGTTTTGCACGAACCATACGTTACTTACAGCAGGCTTCGCGTGATAAGCTTTGATGTGTTAATATAACCCTGTCTCCCCAGTTACGAAAAGATTTCTGCACCGATATTTCCTTTGCTTTTACTATAAAAGAATTATCGGGGTTTTCTTGGAAATAAAGACGCAATATGACGATAACTGAACGTGGTTTTAGATTATTTATTTCTGGGAATGATGCCAGGACATAACGTTTTGGTAAACAAAACAAAACAATTAACTAAACCAAACAGTTTCCCAGTAGCAACTCAAGCACAACGTGAAAACAACGGTCAAATGTCAAAAAAGTGTCAAAATGATAACGCCAAAGGGCAAGCAAGCATTTGCGCGGTGGCCTCGCGCAATCAAAATGAAGTTTTACCGTCCTCGGAGTGGCGGGACGTGCGTTTGTCGCGGGCCGTGCTAACTATGCAGGCCTATTACAGCCCTGCGAGTCGCGCCCTCGAAACTTCACTTTGACAGCGATTCAGTTATTCTTTGTCATTGGCGCTTTTATATTTGGCCGAGACTCGGTTCAACTTTTAGGAGATGCGGCGCCTTCTGATGCATGGTTACAACATATTGCTTTTCTACTCATCGCTTTTTTTTTGCACGACTATTGCTGGACTGGGAATTAAAAAAAAAAACTTTGAATGTGCCAGCTACCTTTCCCAGGTAAATAAAAGTCTGTAAGTGGGATGCGAGGGTTTTGCTGACCACCTTTCACCATTGCACAACCAGTTCTATCTGACAATCCTCACAATTTGTGTCAAACGTGGCATCTAGTGGTTCTAGTAGAACCACTGATGCTCTGCCTACCCCTTTAGGGATTATAGGCGTGAGTGTAAGTATGTATGTATTAAAATGAAGTGATCTGCAGGAGAATCAACTTAGCTGATATGTCTCGAATATTCACGAACCTTACTTATTAATAAAAATAGAAAAAAATTGCGGCCTGGACCTCCGCTCCGAGTCCTACTTGGTGCAGCGCATTTTGTTGGTGATCCAATGTGGAAATACCACCATCGCCATTGCCATGGGCACTTTCCTACCGGGTACGAGTTAGGGCGGTCTGTTTGACTAGGGCGCAAGCCCTAATTAATTTATAATTATTTTGTGACTTCATATCAGCCTATTGCAGTCCACTGCTGAACATAGGCCTCCCCAAAGGTGCGCCACTTTGCACGATCCTCCGCTGTTTCCATCCAGCCACTACCCGCTATCTTCTTTAGGTCATCTGACCATCTGGCTGGGGGGCGTCCTACACTACGTTTGCCAAGACGTGGTCTCCATTCGAGAACCTGTCTACTCCAACGCTCGTCGGTTCTGCGACAGACATGGCCAGCCCACTGCCATTTCAGCTTGCTACACTTTTGAATAATATCCATCACTCCGGTTTTCTGTCGGATGACCTCGTTTCGGATTCTATCCCTTAGCGAGATCCCGAGCATGGAGCGTTCCATTGCTCGCTGAGCGACGTGCAATCGGTGGGCCAACCTCACTGTCATGTTCCACGTTTCGGCTCCGTAGGTAATGACTGGTAGGACGCATTGATTAAAGACCTTGGTCTTTAGACACTGCGGGAGTGGCGACGAAAAGATATAACGCAGCTTCCCAAATGCTGCCCAGCCAAGCTGCACTCTTCTGGTGATTTCCCGCTCGAAGTTGTCTCTACCTAACTGCAACGCTTGCCCGAGGTATATGTATTCCTGAACAACATCGAGCGTAACACCGTCAACAGAGATCGGCCTGGGCACGACATGATCATTGAACATGACTTTGGTCTTGTTCAAGTTCATTCCAAGGCCGACACGTCTTGAGGCAGCGTTAAGGCTGTGCAGCATTTCTTGCAGGACTTGTGGTGTTTCTGCCAATATTATTATGTCGTCTGCGAAGCGGAGGTGCAATAGAAATTTGACGTTGACATTGATGCCCAGTCCATTCCAATCTAGCGTCTTAAAGACGTCCTCTAGAGCATTGTTAAACAGTTTCGGGGATATGACATCCCCCTGTCTAACATCTCTGAGCAATTGGATTGGTCTTGTACGGTGGTTTTGTACTTGGACTGTCATCGTTGCCATATTATATAGGCTTCTCAGCACCTCCACGTATCGCCAATCGACTTGGCAGCGCTGCAAGGACTCCAGAACGGCCCAGGTCTCGACTGAGTCGAAGGCTTTCTCGTAGTCCACAAAAGCTAGACACAGTGGCTGGTTATACTCTTCGTACTTCTGCATAACCTGCCTTATTGTGTGGATATGGTCTACGGTACTAAAGCCTTTGCGAAACCCTGCTTGTTCCGGTGGCTGGAAGGCGTCAAATCTAGCGGCCAGACGATTGGTGACAACTCTCGAAAACAGCTTATAGACATGGCTCAGGAGCGTAATCGGTCTATAGTTTTTCAAGAGAGTTTTGTTCCCTTTCTTGAAAAACAACGCTACCACGCCCCTGCTCCACGCTTCCGGGGTAGTCCCATTGATTCGGAGAGCCGCCGCAATTTCGTCTTCGTCTATATCTGGGAGGTCGTCGGTGAAGTGGCGTGTGAGCATGGCACGTGGATCGTTAGCGTCGGGTGGAGGCTTCGGGTTTCGCGAAGCATATAGTTTGCCGTAGAAGTTCTCGATTTCAGCGAGGATCTCCGGTGCTGATGTGACGATTTTGCCGTCCGAGGTCTTTAGCTTTGTCAGATGAATCCTTCCCAGGTTCTTGGAAAAGACTTTTGACCCCCGGTTCTGCTCAATCACCTCCTGTATGAGGCGAGTATTAGAGCTTCGGAGGTCACGTCTCACCAATTTCCGGATTTTTCTATGGAGTGCCTGGGGATCTGACAAAACATCCTCCGGCGTTTCTCGTCGTACTCTCATCAGTTCCAAAGTCTCGCTTGAAAGTTTGGACTTCCGGCTTGCTCGCTTTCCCTTAAAATACCTGACTCCCACTTCGCTTATTGTACGTGCCACGCTTTTGAGGTCCCTGTCAATACTGCCTGTGGTTTCGAGTAGGGCAAAACGATTTTTCTGCTCTAGCTGAAAGGCATCTAAGCCTTTCTCGACTTGGAGCAGTGTCGGACGAAGAATAGATCTCATCATTCGGCTTCTTTCTAGCTTGAAATCGATATTTAGGGTGCCTCTAATCGTGCGGTGATCACTTCCGGTATTGAACGTGTTGATCACGGAGACATCCCTAAATATGTGCTTTTTATCTGTCAGGATGAAATCGATCTCGTTCTTCGTCTTGCCTTCGGGGCTTCGCCAGGTCCATTTCCTTTAGGGTTTTTTCTCGTAGAACGAGTTCATACAAAAGAGCCGCTCTGCTTCGAGGAAATTTACTAGCATCTGTCCCCTATGGTTTCTGCATCCATATCCATGTTGCCCAACATGTAAATCGTCTCGCCCTTGTTTCCCTACTTTAGCATTAAAGTCCCCCGTGACAACGGTGAATTGGGTCTTGGTGGTTGTGTGTATGGCCTTGGTAATGTTTTCATATAAGGCCTCGACCATATTATCAGAGCTGTTCGACGTCGGCGCATATACCTGTACGACCTTAAGAGAGTATCTTTCAGTCAGTTTCAGTACAAGGTACGCTACCCGGGTCGATATACAGGATTTTGTGACTTATTTTGATCAATATATATTACTTACATCTAAAACAAATTGAAAGGTCCTTAACTCGGAGTGAACTTTAGAACCAGTGTAGAACGTTTCAACATTTTCTAACTTAAGTTCAGAAGTTTTTTTTTTATCAAATTAACTTCTAAAAACCTAATACTAACTTATAGTATAAGATATTCTAAGTAAAGTTGTATTTTACTACTGCTTTCCGCTATTAAGCATTGCGATTTGTCAAATAAAATCTTGCCCTTGATAATAAATATGATCAAAAAACCTTACAAAACAAAATACACGTGTAGGCTAAAGCAGAATATTTTTGGTGCCGCTCATGGGAGATAACCGACGCCTTATCCTCCACTCACATCAGGTTTCTACTTGAATAAAGCGAACATATTTCACTTATCTGTAAAATAGGGTCAAGGTAGAATAAATATTGTTTTTTACATCACAAACCAAGGTAATTTCTAAACATTGAACACTAACTTGTTATTTTTTTTTTCTTTCAATATAATTGATTTTTCGGTATTTAGTACAAATATCATCCAGACAACCTATGGCAATTTTACTTTCGGACGTAGGACTCCTACGTAGGACGTAGAACTCCTACATAGGACGTAGGACGTAGGACTCCATTTGGAAGGAAAATTCTCGTACAACTTCCCACGCTATGTAAATTAGCAGTGAAAAGAAGAATTAAAAATGTTAATGTAATTCACTACTTTGACTTATTTTAAGTAACATTCGGAAGGTTCTATAAAAAAAGCTATTTTAGACTTTGACTTAGTAGAATAAGAAATAGAAGAAATGAGAAGGTCTTGCACCGACCCAGCAACACGATGCTATTGTCAAGTTCCATCGTTATTCCACTATCAGTTCGTTTACCAGAGTCTCCTTGATTCATGACGGCCGGTTTTGTCGAGTGGTAGTGACGCTGCCTCTTGATCGGCAGGTCCTGGGTTCGATCCCCAGTCGGGGCAAACATTTGTGTAAATAGCAGATGTTTGTTCTCGGGTCATGGATGTTTGTGTTTGTCTTTATGTGTGTTCCAAGGGACCCACGACACAAGGAAAAACCTTAGTGTGGGCCTTTGAGTGTGTAGCGTTTATTTATTATTATTTATATTTATTTATTATAACCCAAAAATAAAAGCGCCCATTAGGTACCCTCTTTTCCCTATGTTGTAGATAGCAGCAGATGCAGGGTAAATGAAGAGAACCAAATGTTTGGAGGCACATTTCTATTGCATCTCAAATTAATTACAAATATTACATTTCCTGCGTGGCGGGCGAGAGACGACTGATGTCACCTCATCCAATGCTACTGGAAGTCGAAAAAATGCTAACTTTACAAAACTTGATTCAAACATGTGTCCCTACACCCTATTTTATCGTGTTTCCACTTATGTAGACCGTGAATACTTCACCTATGGTTAAAGTACAATAGACATTGTTTACACTTCAGCCAGTCGTTTCTACACACAAGGAAAGGTCAGATTCACTATTTTATCGCAAAGGTCGCTGCTTGTAAAGGTGAAAATGTGTCTATATCAAGTTTGAAATTTATATTGTCAAATAAGACAATTTGAGAACATATTTCTTCTAATTTGTCGTTTGACAATCTAACGAACATTTTCGAATGATTTTCAGGGAAGTGAAATCCAAATGTGATGAAATTTTTTGGGAAAATTGAATAAACATTCACTATACCTACACGATAAGAAGAAGAACTAATAATTGGTAAATTTAGTTACTGAAAGTGCCAATTGTAAAAAAAGTTTTAGATTTTCCCCTTCACAAAGCCTCTTTTTTTTCTTCCATAAGAGCCTTATAGTAAATTTTCTATAATTTCTCGGATTTAATTCAGTTTCTTTTTCTTTTCATTAAGACTACGAAACTCGAAACATTTTCTTGCAGTAACTCGAGCTTGAAACCTTCAGTTATTACGATTCTAAAGATCTCTTTTGATCAACAATGTTTATGTTCCTATAACCTTTAAAACCTACAAACATTTGAGTCAACAACCAAAAGATAACGTAACCTTTGTATCCAGTCCAACATAAAATAAAACGGACAAAGACCAAGAACATAAAATATGGGTTAAACAAAGCAAAAAATACGTAAAATAAGGAGACAAAGACTTACAATTGTTTCTAACGAACTCCAGCAAAATAATGGCTATCATACGAAGCAGGAAGCAAAAGAATCCAAAATTCAATTCTCCAGAGCAAAATAAACTGTAACAGTTTTTTGTAGTGTTGCTCTAACACTCTAGTTTACTGCATATGTTGACGATGTGCTTATTGTCGATAGTGTTTTCAAATGATGGAACTGTTGGAATTGAATTTGTTTTGTGCTAGTTCTGTTTTTTCTGTGTTCTAGTATTTTTTAGAACCGAATTATAAGCAGAAATAAAACATAAAAGACAAACTTTTGTTAATCTGCCTGCATCAAAATAATTTAACATAGTAACACAAGCTGACGTACAACAACTCGTAAAGGGTTTCTTTATTTACTCACTATTGGTGACTTCGCCATTGTATAATATAATTTTGCACGATTTTGGACGCCATTTTTAAAAGATTTGAATTTATAACACAAACCTAATGAAGTTAGAAAAAGTTGTCGAATTTTATCGATATTTCTTTTAAGTACCTGTAACCCACACTAGCATCCATAAAAAGCTGTACAGTTCAGGTGGAAAATGAACTGAATTTGCTGAGGAAGTGCTTCTGCATCTCAAAAACTAACGAATGTTTTTTACTAAAAAAAAAAAAACGATTTCTCATATTAAGGCAATTACCTGATCACTGAAGTTATAGAGAGATGTTATTTTTTTCATTTTATTTTCATATTTCGACCTACGTTTCTTGGGTAAAGTTGTTCAATTTAATGTTGATTCACATTCTTTAATTTCGCTAAATACTTAATTTAAAAACATGTAATAAAGATGAGATTAATGAAATAAATAAAACATAATGCTGAGTTGGGGGCCCATGGCGTCATTAGATTATACCTAATTAGTATTAAATAACTTAAAAAAAAATTTTACCCCAACGTAAAATAACATCAGTAAACTTTTCTCTTCCTTTCTTTCTTTAATCAGGCCAATTTCAACGTCTCACCTACAATTCCACAGTACGAGTGGTCCAGCGGGTACAATACAGCAAACAGTAAAAAAACGACATTCAAACACTATACATAAGTACACACAACTACTCACAACCCCAATAAACTCACACTAAGGCACAAAATAGAGCTCCGATGTTCTGAAAAGCGGAAAATAAACCATTACGTCCGGGTTTTGGGCTTCGAGCGAAATCAATTATCTCAAAAACTCGGACAAAGAGCCGATGGACGATAAGGGAAAGAGTTATCGAAAATGCCATTTTGGAATTTCGTCCAGGATATATTGTTTGGGTTACCTAGACTCGTATTTTGTCAGGCTGGTGATTTATTACCCCATATTGGCGAGAGTATTTGAGGAAAAGTTTTCCTGGAGCTGAGCAATATGTGGGAAAAGAAAGTATACATAAAGCATAGTATAATATATGACATCATTGTACAATAAACCCTACAAGATATCAATAAAAAAGCGGGTTGAAAAGTAACATCCATTTTAACAAGTTATAAAGTATTGATTAAAGTAACTTTTCATTACTCACACTCTGAAAGTAGGTCTGAAGTTGTCTAAGGAGGGGCTTGAAAGTAATACTTTTCAGGCCAGTAATATGTCAGCTTTCAAAAAAAAGGCATTGAAATCGGCTAACTTGTTTAAGAGCTACAACACCACAGATAGACACACAGATACACACGGCAAACTTATAACGCCTCTCTTTTTGTCGGGGTTTAAAATGATGCTGAACTATTGATTAAAATAGCTATTAATAAACTGTATTCAATTATCATAAAGTAGTTATCAAAAATAAAGGATGAGAATTTGTACACTAAACTGAACAACTTTCCATAGAGCACATAGAAAAAAAATCCGCCTCCACACAAATTGTGATATCAGCTGATTTACCTTTGTGTGGTAAAAATGATAATTTTGAGAAATACATAATATAGGTTCCTTTGGAAACATTATTATATTTTATGGGGTAGTCTTAAAGTTTTCCTTACTTATTTAAACAAACTATTACTAATTTATCTAAAATTAATAAGATTTAAGCCCCAGAAGGCTGCTAAACGAAACTTGTAAGAGTCCAAACTGTAAGTAAAGTAAAACCTTTGTAAAGATTTGTCGAAGAAAAATATTTACTTTTCTACACACAAAAGTAACTGCTCTAACCTTGTTTTTTTTTTCTCTTGATGGGTTTATCTGGAAGTGACCACAGCCTTAATGACGCTATCTTAATTCAATTGTAGATGCGTTCAAAGTAATAACTTTGTTGTGTCGTGTTTGAGGAGGGGCAGAAGAAAAGTTTTGAACTTTGTAAATGTGTTTAAATATGTCGGGGAACACCTTCATAAGTATTTCTTTACGACATGAGATTTGTATACCTACTTTATAATGTCATAGAATAGTCCAAATGGATTTTAAACTCTAAAAACAAATGTAGTCAGTTGTGTCGTTTAATTGAATTTATTTGAATATCAAATTAGTCTAATTGGCTCGATTCAAAAATGCTTTATGGTGTTAGTTTCATATCATACTGATAATGTGCAATCAGCAATTCTCTTTATGCTTTGCATTTGGAAATTTAATATTGTAATGTATCAGTGGTTCAATAACTGTCGCCATAGCTTATTTAAATAACTAGGGGTGACTAATGGAGTTACAAGTACCGGGTTTGTTAAATTTTTAATGATTTTTTTCAATGCTGAAGCAGAAGAAAGACAGCAACAGACTTTAATACGATTCTCAAAAATGCTACAATACAAACAAATAAACTGCAAATCTTGGTTTGAGTAATTATCCATTATTTTTATAATAGCTTGTAATTATTAATTGTCAAAAAAAAGATAATAGAAATCTTAATATTATTTAAATTTTTGAATATGCATAGTACGAACTATAACTTAAACAATCACATTGTTATTATTTTCTACAAAATACTATTTTGAAAACAAGCTAACAAAAATGTTAATCAACAATATATTTTGAGCTCAGTACTTTTCCACCTTCCTTCGTCGGCTATAAAACATCTTGCCACCGCATCAAATAGGTAATAACTAAAGTAATCGCAGTCATTCACTCGAGTGGTTTTTATAAACATCACATATTATAGCTATATGCATAGTTACACTTTTTTAGAGTTCCGTACCTCGAAAGAAAAAAACAGAACCCTTATAGGATCACTTTGTTGTCCGTCCGTCCATCTGTCTGTCAAGAGCCTTGAGGTATCAAGCCTTGGAGCTGTGAAAAAATCAAACTTTTGAGCCAACGCAATCAAAAGATACGGCCGTTTATGCCGCAAATTTCCGCAAATTTTCGACACTCACAAGGGAATCAAAACCTACAGGGTACTTCCCGTGAACTCAGAATCTTGAAATTTGGTACAAAGTAACGTATTTTAGCACAGATAAAGGAAAAATTGCGAAAACCGTAAATTTTTAGTTACACCATATAATAAAAATATTTTTAATAATTTTAAACTTACTAAATAAAACTTTCCTCATGAACGCGTAGAGGTATTAAATACCTCGGTGGCCCGTGCCCCTCGGTGGGGACGTATATGGGCTGATAAGAAGTGATAACCCAGTTGGTAATGGGCCAAACTTTTAACCAGAAGGTTATGGGTTATGGGTACCAATAAATTCAACTTTTCGGATTTATGTACGGATAATCCATTCATTATCACTAGCTCAGCGGTGAAGGAAAACATCGTGGTGAAAGCGGTACGTTTAAGATAATTCGGCGCGTGATCTACCAACCCTCGGTGGAGACATTAAAAAAATGAGTACATTGGAATCAAGAGGGTAAAGCCGGAATTATCCCACAAGGGGCTCTACCCAGTCAACCTACAGGAGAGCGAGAGGCATCATGATACGTAGACGTACAAAAGGAAAATGATAAAGACTCCTTTGTCTTAATTACATGTCATTTGTTACACTTTGTCTCATAAAAATTGAGGAAAGCCCCTAATGACAGGGTTACAGAGATCAGATGGCAGCTTAACTGTTTACCTGATTTGTAGTTATAGTCAAGTGTTTGATGAACTTAACAAACTCTGCACTGCACCCCAATTGCGGTAAGTATAAACGTGTTTACCAAAGCTACACCGATCCCCTTTTCTTTGTATTCTGGACTGAATTGAGGTGTTAGTATCGGGAGTTTTCAAAACTCCATATAACCTCTTGATCAGGATCATGTTCAATAGTAATAAAGAGTGAAAAAATGTTGTAAGTGCCTCCTTAGACCTTAGTGTATATACGGAGATCCCAGAGTCGCCAGACCTTACTTATTTTCTCATAAACCAAATGTGTGGGAAATAGTAGTGCTAGTACGTTCTAGTAATGTATGAATACCAGCTAACCTGGGCCGGCGGCCAATTTTCAGCTATCAGGTTCTGAAGGTACTTCCAAAAATTACACACTTGTCTGGAAGTCTGGCTGCTGATGTTTTATAGAATATAATTACTTAAATATAAAAATTAATGTTCAACACCGCCAGACACTCTCCGTCGTCTGTAATTTCTGCCAGATGTTTTACATTTCGCAAGTAAATTATGTGATTATACCTACAATCTGAGCCGTGATTTTTGTATTTGATGTTCAGGAAACTATAAAAATACTTTTTATAGCACCCAGACTTCAAGACAAACGAGCAATTTTTGGAAGTACCTTCAGAACCTGGTAGCTGAAAATTGGCCATCGGCCGAGGTTAGCTGGTATTCATACAATGCTAGTATGTATTAGCACTACTATTTCCCACACATTTGGTTTATGAGAAAATAAGTAAGGTCTGGTGACCCTGGGATCTTGGTCTAGTACCTTCATACTGGCAAGAGCCCCCATTTCCTAACGTATTCTTGACGGATTTTTGACAAAATCAATTGAAACTTGCAATAATTCAAGTGATTTTGAAAACAAGAGCCTCCTTGCTCGAAGTAGAAAGCCTGTAAAATCCCGAAAGTAACTCCTTTACACATCAACGACTAAATAAATCAGTCAAACTAAACGAACTGGCCGAATGCCAGGCGTTGTCAACATTTAACATCAGTTAATCTAACACAGGTCTGGCGGCCATTCAAGCAACTTTTTTTTTTCAAAATTTGGCACCGTCACAGAATAAAACAGTTCACCTTAATTGCTGTGACCTAAATTGGCGTTTTTCTTTGTAGAGTGCGGTAAATATAAATTTGCGCGGTTTTTCGCCATTTTGTTTTCGAGGACAGCGTTTTCTTTTTGACATTTTTTTGACATTTTTTTATTAGTCATGCCTCTTAAGCAAAATCCGTTCAGGTGGTGAAATTGAATTTGCAAACTATTTATCAACTTGATATTCAATTAAAGGTGGCACCGCCAGCCAAAGCAGCCATCATAAAATATATGAAATTTGGGTAGTTCACCGCCAAATGTGGACCGGGTTTGTATGGCAATTTCATACTAGCTTCACGAGCATTATCTATGCTCACCTTTTTCTTATACAAATTGTATACAATTCATTGATAGCCTATGGTCGATATAGACCGGATTTGTATGGCAATTTCATACTAGCTTCATTAGCATTATCGACCACGAGACTCTTGGAGTAATTTCCCATACATCGGGACGAATATCGATTCTCCGTCAATTTCGCCACTTAAACTGATAAAATAGCGACCACTGTCATTCTACTGCCATTGAGACGACATTCATTTGTGAAATAACAGCCGTCCTGTTGTGATGGAATATTTTCTAAATCAAATCAAAAAACAATTCGACGACAAAGCTATCTGTCACATTTCATCTCTCACGCCATGCATGCATGCATTAGCTTTGACGCGTATAATAGTAAAATTTACTATTTTTTCGAATTATAATTACGTATCAGCGAAATATAATTTATTCTTTTGAGCCCTTCCTAAAAAAAGTAAAAAATAGCATCATAATGTAAAATGTACAAAAAAGTCCTCATTTCAATTTTCCGTAAACTTTCGACGATTTGTTTCATAAAATGTAGTAAAACAGCAATAAACTAGCTCTTCAAAAGCACTACTTTACAATAAACCGTCTACAATTCTCGCTGTCGCAATAAAATCATTTATTTAAGGGTATAACTAGAAAATCTTTCCACAATTCCTTTTCTCCGCTGCATGATTTCTCAAGGGAGGTAAGTACAAGGATGTACAACGGTACAAAGGTTTACTGGACGAAGCAGAATTGAAAGATAATTCGTTTCACCACTCTCTTTTTAGTTATGGAGGTACTTAGTTATTTTATTTTCATAATATTTAAAATTATCTCATCAACAACGCCCAGCCCAGTTTTTTAAACCTAGAAAGCTGAAATTTATCCCAGTGGTTCAGAATATAATGAAACCCCCCAGGGAAACAAAGTCCCTGCACTCTCTAGTTCCAAAATGCTTTTGGAAAAAGATAACGGTTTCTTTGAACTCTGAGGCTTGTCTATTATGTCTATTATGTCGTCATGTCTATTATGTCTATGTCAGCGATTTTTATGTTTCCATTGCTCGTCGCGCAAGAAAGAAAAACTCATGTTTCACACGTTACAAGCGATAATTACATAAAACAACCGCTGTCGCTTTGCTGTCATAATGCAGCCACAATGACTAGATGAATGGATGGACTCATTCTTTATAAAACTATTTAACTTTTTGTAACAAAAACATAAATGAAATGAAGACTTCACAGAGTTCTCCTTACCAGTAAATTTCATCAAAATAATTCGAACCTTTTTCGAAAAACCGATTGCATGTGCATGTCGCCGGAAAATAATAAGAATCGTAAGTTGATCAATTTTCGAGGTAGTTTATCAACTAGCGTAAAATCATACACGGCAGTTGAAATGTATTATTTAACGCAATAAATTTTAGCAAATTGATCAACTTACGCTGCAGGCTGTAAGTTTATCAACTTACGATTTCGCTAAACTTCAAATCATACACGAATGGACCAATCGCTGCTCAGTGTACATTTTTACGTTAAACTGACATCCGTAATATGACACTGTTCACTGGTCGATGCGAAAACCGCTGCCGCGGCGCGCTCGTTACGCTCGCTCGGCTTGTGCGTTGAGGGTCGCAGTTCTAACCTAACCTAACCCAACCAACCCTTTTCGGCTACTAACAAACCTACTTGTCGCAATTCCAAGTGAGACATTCAACCAATCAGAGTACAGCTCGCGTTTTCAACCAATCAGCGTACCTCTTGTGTTCGTCGGATCATTTTACCGCGAGTCGCCGTAAATTGATCAATTACTGGAAATGTATACGTTAAATAATACATTTCAACTGACGTGTATGATTTTTCGCTAGTTGATAAACTACCTCGAAATTTTGATTAACTTACGGTTCTTATTTTTTTCCGGTGACATATACAAGATTATCATATTTATATTTTAACGCTAGTGAACTGGGGACATTGATACACAATATAATTCAATTTGAAGCATATCCATCACTTTACATCCAAGTCAGAAAGCGCGTTGTTTGACCACAGACGTTAAATTCTTAATAGCAGTAAAAAGTTTCGGACCTCTGCCTTTGAAACCTTTTGTTTTTTCAGCATTTTATTTGGTTGGCTTCTTGGGTTTCTTTTCAGGCAATATGTTATGAATTCCCAATATTGTGGAGTATTGAGAATCGCATTATTCTAGATATTTCTTTTAGCTCTAGAGTCTGGAATGTAAATGTGTAAAGGTTTTTTTCAAATTCATTGCTTTTACTAGACCCAAACTTTACTTTTTATGATTTAAATTATCATATAATAATATTCTTCTTTTAAAATTGAAGGAACATCAAAATTTTCATATTTGTCTAGCTAAAACAAGCTATAGTTTTTGAAGCAACTAAAATGTCACACAAGAGACGCAAACATAAAGAACTGTAGAGAGATTAATTTGTCGATAGTCTTTTTGATATTTTTATTTATTTCAAAATTATCATTTTTATGAGTTTTCTTAAATATTACTTAACTCTACTTAATTGGGCCAGCGTGATAGACAATGGTTTAAACCAATATCTCTGTTTCGAAGGGAGACTCGTGACTCTGGGTAGAGAATTATATGGGCAGATGTCTTGGATTAAATTGTTTTTATTATTATATTATAAGATGGGTTAACTCTTGACCTCAATCTTGACCATAAAGGTCAAAGATGAGGTCGACGATGGAGCGAGTTAACCCAGAAAATGCCATTAAAGGCACTGTTACTCCCACGCACCGACGGAACACAGCAAGCTGTTTGGCGTTGGACTTCGGTAGGAGGGTGGTCGCGAACCAGACGGCTCTTTACAGAGCCTACTACACCGCATGAGACCATAGGACGACACCTCAGATTCAGAAAAAAAATGAAGTGTCGTTGCCTGGGATGGATTACTAGGAGGCAGGTCTCATTTGTGTTTCCTTAGTAGCCTGTTACGACATCCACCGAAAGAGATGGGGTTATTCTCAACCGATCACCATACGGCAAAAATTCATTTTCATGAGGACAATCACCCCCTAAAGCTTGGCTAACTAATTCAAAGTCACTTTATACTTTGTTTTCAAAGACAGACTTGCTAAGTGTATCTGACAAGTCTCAAAGCTAAAGAAAACTTTTATATTGAATACTTTTCAATTTAGTAACTTACGTACGTTTATTTGCAGGAAAGAAAACTTTGACAATCAGTGGTATCTTGCTATTTACTTCTAAAGTAATGCAAAGTTTCACTGGACACAATTGCAAGCATGTTTTCTTAATCAATACACTGTGTTGTTGTGACACATATGTTTTTAGTCATATATGTCACAAGAACATAACCTGCACCAAATTTGTATTTCCGGGCTCATAACCCGAGTCTCTTTAAAGTTCGAGTTAATTTTCATCTTCTGGGACAGTTTGCTACATTTTTGACCATGTGGCGATACGGACCGCGTGCAAGCTTGCAGTTTTAATTTGTGAGTACACGCCCAAGCGCGGCTCTCCAGTCATTCCCTTATGCGCGTCCCGCCAAGTCTTTCCATTCTACGTAATTTGTAACTTCACTTAATCTGTGTGACGTAATCTGTTTTAATAGACATTTGGCTACAAACTCTCTCTTTAATTTGAGAAACCCTAGTAGTTGACCCCATCATCTAATAACAGACACAATAACCACAATATGTGCCCCTCGGGCTGGATTGTGGTCAAGGGTGAACCCATTCGTTACCTATATTAAAAAAGTCTTTATTTGCACTTATCGATATCAACCTTTCGCATCTCTATAAAGAAGCGTGTCTATTCTAGCGACACTTGCATTACGTACACTAGAGAACTCTACTAAAAACCTAGAGCATAGCAGCACTTTGCATGTAAATTTTATACAGACTTTAAATCTAGACATTAACTTCTTGCACGTATTTACATGGTGGTAACAAGTGTTGTTTTGAAAAGATTTTGAAAAACTTTTAGGAGTTTCTTGTTACATTTATTTACAAAAAGTTCTCGTAGCCCAGTAGCTCTCGCTGATCTGATCCGATCACTTAGATTAAGCAACGTACACAGGGAACCTGAACACAGAGAACCTGATGGGTGACTAAAGTGGCAATGTCACGAGAGTTTATTTATTTATTTAAGGTACACTTACAGTAATAAATATTTTATATTTCACTTAAAAAATAAATTTGCAACACTACTGTTTGCCACTTAGAAGTTCGCGCCTTATAATATGAATACACAGCATTCATATTATAAGGCGACAATGATAAAAAATAAAATAAATTAGGTAAAACAACTTTCTAGTACCTACTTATGAAAAGCAGGAAGAAACAATGTACTTACTTATAAAAATAAAAGCGTTTCCTGGCTGGTTTCGATTGAATACAGTCGTAATAACCGAGTCAGAGGTCACACATCTACAGATACACACGTCAAATACTCCTCCTTTTTTTCAGGGGTTAAAAATCATAATAAACTTGTTAACTAAACATATTTTTCAGTGTGCATTTTTAGACTACTCCAGTAACAGAATTTCTACACAAACCAATCAAACATGGCCGCCATTGCTATACAGAAATATTCGCAGCAAAAGTTCCACTTTTCAACATCGCCAATATAAATGGAAATATTTTTATTTGCATAAAAATCGACAATGATAATTTTAGCTCAGAAGCTGAATTCTGTTTTGAAAACAATGATAAATTATCTGGTTTTATGAAAATGGTCAATTAAGTTTTTTTTGTAATTCCTGACAAATAATAGTAGATTGTTACACAAGGGTGGTAAGGAATGTAATATAGTTCGAGGGTGTTATTGATACTTCCACCCGAGGTAAACACTCTGCTTTTAATCCTCCATGCGAGGTAAATAAAACAATTGTAAGTAAAGGAAAAACAAGTTTTAATTTAATTTTAGCAAATTAGACAAATACCCGCCGTACTATTTTTAAAATCGAAACATGAACGCAACATTTAAAATCTAAATTATTCAGCATGAAGATTTTATTCCAACTATTACTTAAATACCTGTTTTGATTTAAAGGTGTGTTATAGTTTACTTACATCCCTGTTTATGGGGAGGTAAGAAGTCTTTTCCGAGCATGGAGGACGAAAATATTTTTTTTTTTTAGTCTAGTACCAATTAGAAACTAAAGATTTTTTTTAAGCAAGACTTAAAAGCAGGCAAGTAAAATTATACTTTGCTCAAGATATGTCACGTTCACACAAAACTAAAGCAAGCACAAAAAATGTTGCCATCGACAGACTGTCACGCTCATTTCGTGGACTGATTGCAATTCGATGTTTTTAGGGTCATCAAGATTCTTCCGTAGATAATATCTACGGAACCACCAACAAAAAAGAGGGGTGTTACCTATAAGTTTGACTTATGTATCTGTGTATCTGTATGTCTGTATATCTGTGTGTCTGTCTGTGGCATCGTAAAGCTGACGTAATCGAGATGGTTCTTAGTTATATTTGATCACAATTGGTTCAACCAGTAACAAGAGTTCAAGAGTTATAAGCAATAAATGTTTTACCACAAAATATCAAAACACCACTAAGATAATATCTCACACTGATTTATATCATCCCTTTCAAGAAGGGTAAAATAAACTACAGCCATTTTTAAACATTGTCTAAGGCCCGTGTTCACCAAAAATATAACCAACGGTTAAACCGCGGTTAGAAGCTAATCAGACAAAATGTCAAAAAAAAATTATGGAAATGACATTGTCCTAATCGTTGGTTAAATATTTGGTGAACACTGGCCTAAGTATTGGATTCATTTTGTGGTAAGGCCCTGTCAGCGGTTCTACATTTTCTTTAATTTTAAAGTTATTGGTGCACCGCCAACAATAATTGTACAGAACCCTCAATTATTAAATAATGAATGGTATGAGTACCCAGAAACCTACAACCGCTTTCGGTGACTTATGATGATGATGAGACACCAAAATGATTGAATTTCTACTTGTTTTTTTTTTCACAGCTCTGTGTATTGTCATTGACTTATCAAGCGAAGCGTGCCTTGAACAAAACTGTCTTGGAGATAATAAAAACCGGTCAAGAGCGTGTCGGGCCACGCGCATTGTAGGGTTCCGTAACAGCATGGTTCAAATATGCAGCTGGTTTCTTAATTCTACGAGCATATTGTCATAGTCGATGTTAAAATCCCCAAATACTATAGTATCAAAAAGTTTGTAGTTTCAGAAATAATTGTAGTTTTGGTCTAAATATAACAGAATGGAAGTATTTAATTTTTTTTTGTTTTTTTTTGTTTTTTGTTTTTTTATATTTTTTTGCGGTAATATTATTGTTAGGGATAATATAATAATATCGAGCTGCTGCTAAAGCAGGTCGCGTGGTGATCTTGTATAAATTTGATATTATTTTCGTACTTAACACCCCCAAAAACCTATTAAACGACACCTGAAATGTCAATATGTTACAGCTTGGCTTTCGGCTCGCCTCACTTTAAGCGTGGAACCTTGTATGGCAGCCATTTTGGATTGGGGTACACTTCGTCGTAAATGCTACCCTCGTGAATTATTCCACATTTTATTTTTATAAAAATTAATGTTTCCCAAACGGATTGCTGAATCGAAAAACGTTCGTAGTAAACCCCATCTATCTTGAAAAAAGCTATCCTATGATAACCCACTCGATGATATCGGCGAGAAAAAAAATCTCTCGCGCTTTCACGTGTATGGATAACACCCGAAAAACAATTTTTTCCACCATTTTATTTTTAAGATCTGTCGGCGCAATCAATATTACGACCATGCCAAATTTTAGCTCTGTAGTACCAAGGATCTAATATTAGTAAATATATTCTAATTAATCCCAACAACGTTTGGCACTTGGTCGACTATTACTCACAAGCTTGAAGGTCCAACTTATGTGTGATAGTTTTCCTTTTCATTTTGTTGTATATTCTATTACCGTGAATTTTTCCACATTTTTAGAAACAACCGTTTTGCTTGTAGTGGGGGACACTTGTTTTTAATAAAAATTTTCACTTTAAAAATTAATTTTTCGCAAAGGGAATGCTGAATCGAAAAACGTTCTTAGTAAACCTCTTCTATCTTTTAAAAAGCTATCCTATGACATCTCATTCGATGATATCGGCGAGAAAAAAAAATTAAATAAATATAATGAAATGGAAGTATTTAATTTTTATTGTTTTTTTTTATGTTTTTTGTTTTGTTTTTGTAATTATTTTTTTAGCGATAATATTATTGTTAGGCATAATATAATAATATCGAGCTGCTGCTTAAGCAGGTCGCGTGGTGATCGTGTATAATTTGGATGTCATTTTCGTAATTAGCACCCCCAAAAACCTATTAAACGACACCTGAAATGTCAATATGTTACAGCTTTGCTTTCGGCTCGCCTCACTTTTAGCGTGGAACTTTGTATGGCAGCCATTTTGGATTGGGGTACACTTCATCGTAAATGCTATCCTCGTGAATTATTCCACATTTTTTTCATTATAAAACTTAATGTTTCTCAAACGGATTGCTGAATCGAAAAACGTTCGTAGTAAACCCCTTCTATCTTTTAAAAAGCTATCCTATGATAACCTACTCGATGATATCGGCGAGAAAAAAAAATCCATCGCCCTTTCACGTGTATGGGAAACACCCGAAAAACAATTTTTTTTCCACTATTTTATTTTGTTGATCTGTCAGGGTAATCAATATGTATGACCATGCCAAATTTTAGCTCTGTAGTACCAAGGATCTAATATTAGTGAATATATTCTTATTAATCCCAACAACGTTTAGCACTTGGTCAACTATTACTCACAAGCTTGAAGGGCCAACTTATGTGTGATAGTTTTCCTTTTAATTTTGTTGTATATTCTATCACCGTGAATTTTTCCACATTTTAAAACAATCGTTTTGCTTGTAGTGGGGGACACTTGTTTTTAATAAAAAAAATCACTTTAAAAATTAATTTTTCGCAAAGGGAATGCTGAATCGAAAAACGTTCTTAGTAAACCCCTTCTATCTTTTAAAAAGCTATCCTATGACATCTCATTCGATGATATCGGCGAGAAAAAAAAACCATTGCCCTTTCACTTGTATGGGAAACATCCGAAAAATTGTTTTTTCCAAAATTTTATTTTTTCAATCTGTTGGCGCAATTAATATGTATGACCATGCCAAATTTCAGCTCTTTAGTACCAAGGATCTAATATTAGTAAATATATTCTTATTAATCCCAACTAAGTTTGGCACTTGGTCGACTATTACTCGCAAACTTGAAGAGCCATCTTATGTGTGATAGTTTTTCTTATAATTTCATTGCATACACTACCACCATGAATTTTTTCACATTTTTAGAATCAACCGTTTAGCTGGTAGAGGGGGGGGACACTTGTGTTTGACAAAAATTTTCACTTTAAAAATTTATATTAGGCAAACAAAGTGCTGAATCGAAAAACGTTCTTAGTAAACCCATTTTGTCTTTTAAAAAGCTGTCCTATGACACCCCATTTAATGATATTGGCTAGAAAAAAAAATTCATCGCCCTTTCACGTCTATGGGAGACACCCAAAAAAAATTTTTTTTCTAAGATTTCACTCTACAGTTCTGACGGCGTAGTTAATATTTATGACCATGCCAAATTTCAGCTCTGTAGTACCAAGGGTTTCTTAGGAAACCCGCGGACAGACGGACAGACGGACATGGCGAAACTATAAGGGTTCGTAGATTACTACGGAACCCTAAAAAAGCTATTGGTCGTCTTACAAAAACTGAAGAAGAACTCTACGCATGATTTAGTATTTTTATAGTATCTGTTTTAAAATCAGATAAAACTCAGGGGCCGCGATTCTGTAACTTCAGCAGCTCCAGCACGATAACGACAAACTCGCGCTCGGCTCACGGTGAAACTTCACTTTGATTGCACGAGGGTCCCACGCAAAGGCTTGCTCGCCCTATGGCGTTTGGCAATGTTGACATTTTGACAAAGGACCGCGGTGTTGTCGCGGCGCTATCACTATCGTACTCGGCTTGCTGAACAGATAAAATGGCCATACAACTGAAGTTATAGAATCGGGGCCCTGCTGCCCAAGCATAAACAATGAGACTTTACACTCATGTCAGTTGATTTCCAAGGAAAACAACCTTAAAAATAGCCATCTACATCAAAAATTTAATAGGGTACTTTCCTGTGTACAAAATAAAAAACTATGAACTCATCGGTAAATAAAATAGCTGAACCATAAAGAAATGCAGAATCATTGTTCTCAGTCCAAATTTACTTTTAACTGTAATTTTTTAATTATAGAAAAAATAATAAAAGGGAAGTAAAAAATCAGACGCAAGTATGACGATATAATGCTCTATTTCATAAAGAATTTCTGATTTGACTAATGAGAAAACTAGTACAACTACATAGCTAAAGAATAAACACAAAATAAAATCGGGGTAAGTCTGTCTATGAGACAGCCTCGCCTCCATTTTATTTTGTTAAAATAATGTTCCCAATACAATATTTCCTTAATACCTCCTCTCCCTACGTCATAGCACTTGGAAAATAGATTTCCCAAACTCCTAACTGCCTGAAATTGAAAACTATAACAAACACTTGTCACCGACAGCTAAGTTTGTGCAAACATACACAATTTACGCAAGTGGTAGAAATTCTTGTAAATACGTTTGGATTGTAAACATTACTACTTCCTTCTTTTCTTATATTATAAACGCAAAGTTTTTTATGGATTTATGGATGGATGTTTGTTACTCTATCACTCTCAAACGGCTATACCAAATTTGATAAAATTTGGTATGGAGGTAGCTGACAACCTAGATTTACACATAGGCTACATAATTTTCCTAAATTCCCATGAGAAAGAAGTGCCGGGCTGAAAACTAGTAATAATAGAAGTATTTATAGCACTTCGGTTTAGTCAAGTGGTTGTGCCGCTGCCTCTTGATCGACGGGTCCTGAGTTAAAATCCCAGTTGGAGCAAACATTTGAGTAGAAAACAGATATTTTGTTCTCGGGTCATGGATGTTTGTGTATGTTTTTGAGTGTGTTCCAAGGGATCCACGACACAAAGGAGAACCATAGTGTGGGCTTTTGAGTGTTTTTAGAATTTTAGTAATGTTATAATTCATGTTCAAATGAATTACTTATCACTTGTTCAGCGGTGAAGGTAAACATCGTGATGAATTCAGACGGAATGAAAAAAGATTTCGAAAGCCGCGCGGTTTGCCAACCATCTTAGGGCCAGCGTGGACTGTGGTGTATACCCCTTCAATGTTCCGAAAGGTGCTTTTTGGAGGGGAATTATATGAGTTTATTTAAGTAAGCCCACATTTAAAAAAAAAAGTATTTAAGTAAGCTCGCTTTACTTCAATAATTAACGTAAGTAAAACCGTGTTATAATTTTAAATTACAAATAATTTATGTAAGTGTTCACTGTGAAGTTAACACACTTGTATCAAGATTCTGTATTGCGAAAAAAATCTTCTTTTTGTCGCAAAACTCAATTCTCTCTAAGTGCTAAGTTTCAAGACATGTTCCGTTGTTATTACGAAGTTTTTTTTATTTATATGCGGCCTTCGTTTGCGTTTGTTACTTATGATTAGCAAGGGAAAACGAAGAGTCTTCTTATCGCAGTGGTACGGAAGTATCTGGGGGTAATTACCCTCGCGGGGGTAAATCAGCTTTTCTATGGGGTAAAAAAGAAGATCTAATCTAAAAAAATACCTAGCTGAATTGTAAGAAATGATTATTATGTTAATAAAATTGTTAGACTTCTGTGCTATTTCATTAACCTTATTGAAAAGGTTATCTTATCTTATCGTGTTGACCAGGTTTTTTGTGGACCACTACTCGGCCAAGAGTGTTGTTCTATCTGTGGCCTTGTACAGGTCTTCACGAGTGCAGGTACAGCGGGCTCGCTGGACATGACATTAATTTTTATTGTACACACACATACATCAAATCACAAAAGAGAAAGGACATATACAGTACAACGGCGAGCTTAACTCAAGCAATGAGTTTTCTTCCAGCTAACCTATGTGAGATGGAGAGACAGTTGAAGTGGGCAAGAGTATAGCAAGATGAAGTGAAACATTAATTGATTGTAATAAGAGTGTAATATATCAAGTAAATAGTAGTAATTACACACATCAACACGGTCTAGGGATATTGCACGTTTTTTCATACAAAAGAAGTCTGTTTGAGAAGCTATAAAAGCATACTCGAGATACATGGAGGGCTCTAATTTTCAGACGAGCAAGTGCTAAATTTGAATTTTCAATTCCAGTCAATAAATTTAGTTTTACTTGAAATCTGTGAAATCTTGACGAAAATGAAAAAAGAAATTTCGTTAATTTGACCATTTTCATACAAAAATCAGGCAAAAAGTGCATTTTTGTTTTTGTTTCTGTCACGTTTTCACAAATATCAAGTAATACCAAATTTATTGACCAGAATTGAAAATTCAAGTTTATCGCTTGCTCGTCTGAAAATTATAGCCCTCCATGTATCTTGAGTATGCTTTTGTAGTTTCTCAAACAGGCCTCTTTTGTATTAAACATCGTGCAATTAGATCGTGTTGATTTGTATATTATACAATATATATATACAAAATATACAAAAGGCATCATATTCGCATCCCCACCCCTATTTGCACAAGTTTTCCTTACAACGACTGACTTGGGTCTTCAGTCTGTTTAACAACGTCCATGTCGACCACAGCAGGTCATGTCCGCGCTAACGGTTTGACAAGCGGAATGATAGATGGTGAAAGACATATATATTTTCAGAGCTGGAATCAGACTGGAGTCAGACATTTTATCGGTGTGAGAGCTGGTCAGGGCCCCGAATCTGTAACTTTACTCGTGTGTCGATGGAATGGTCGCCATTTTATCCGTTCAGGTGGCGAAATTGGGAACTATCCAAACATACATGTAATGACGGCTGCTTTGACTTGGTGGCGCCACCGCCAACTGAATTTTCAATTGCTAGGTAGTTTGCAACTTTACCTTCGGTTGGCGGTGACGCTGCTGGTCGGGGTGGTTGTTGGCAAGTATATGAAAATTAAATAGTTCTCGATTTTACTACCTGAACGGATAAAATGGCCTCCATTTCATCGACATACAACTGAAGTTGGGGCCTTTGAGTCATATAAAAGAGAATTTTTTGCCTGGAGATTTGAGTAAATTACAATCAAAGACGAAGTACACGAAAAATTTTGTGAATCTGAGCCATATATTCTTAATGAGGACCATGTTTTTATAAAAAGTTCTAGATCATGGTTGGGTAAGAGCGAGTCTCGTTGAAAAATAGTATCAATAATGAGAAAGAATAAACTAGCCTTTTAATTAGACCGAGTTAGAAGTGATGCATTATCGGCGATAGAGCTGCTCTAATGAAGCATGTTGCGTGAACTTACTGATAACTTAACAGCTCACATACTTGTTCTGAAGCTCTTGACTGGTTAAATTGGATTTTTAAATTAAATATAATGAAATTGTTGTCTGAGGGATATTCACTATTCGAGACATATATTTTTGTGAGTAGTAATGTCAGATATATATTAAACGTAATAGGCACACTTTACAGAAAAAAAAAATGATCCCACATACCCCACATATTTACGTTACAAAAAGTAATTTCTTATACGCTGCATTACAATTCTTTAGTGCACCTTAGATCCGCATAACAGAATGCGACTCAGACTCTGATCTATACTAAAGTAGCAGTTGTCATTGTCTTTTTGATAGTGAAAGAAAGAGGCAATCAATACTTAAGTATAGATCAAGACTTGAGTCTCCTTCTGTAATACGGGCCTTAGATTGTGTTCACACTTAATGTAGTTTAAGTCACTTGATAAACTTTTATTTTTTATGTATGTACATTTTTTTTTGTAAAGTAGCAGCCTATGTAATAAATTTTAGCCTATGCATAAAATGTATGTACATTAAAGTATATTTGATTGTTAAGAAACGTCTTTAAAGAGAAAAGTTAAGAAACACGGATCACAATAGTTATCTCTTTCTGCTAGCCTGGTACGGTAAGAGATATTTATTCTTATTTCATTCTTACAATCCTTTTTATTAAGCTATTGCATAGCTTCTATCGCGGGCCTTGAGCGCGGGGACCAAATCCAGAAATTCCTTAACGAAAAAACCTAACGCTCCCCACTCCGACGGGCACGGAGGTGTGGCTTGAAGGCCGTGCATCGTCTAACGTCGTCGTTTCAGTTCGGCAGTCTTCGACACGGTGTTTGTGTGCGTGCAACAATAATAATAATAATAATAATAATATAATAATAATAATAATATTATAATATTTATAATAATAATAAAATAAGTTGCTCCGATCCGGACGAAAATCGGTATCTGGGGGGTTTGGGGGTCGATGATTCCGAATATCGGGTCACTTTTTCGATTCCACCATTTTCCAAGATGGCCGCCATACAAGGAGTGGTGAGGCGAGGCCGCAGGCCGAGCCGAACCACGACGCCACGCTGCGAGGCGAAGCCGTAGGCCAAGGCGAGCTGCGTAAAAAGCGAGGCCGAAGGCCGAGCTTCGCGTAGGGCGTAGCCCGGAGCGTCCCCCCCCCCAAATCCAAGATGGCCGCCATACAAGTTAAGATTCTAAAGGTGAGGCGAGGTCGAAGATCGAGGCGAACGCGCGAGGCGAGGCTGAAGGCCGAGGCGAGCTGCGTATAGGGCGAGGCCGAAGGCCGAGCTCCGCGTAGGGCGAAGGCCGAAGCGTCACCAAGCATATTACCCGCCGACCGCCATCCGAAAATTTCATATCCGCCATCTTGGATTTTAGTTGGGGGAATCGTGACGCGAAGGGCAAAGCCCGGAGCGTCTCGATTCCCCCCACCAAAAATCCAAGATGGCGGATATGAAATTTTCGGGCATACCGACATGGGAGTCGTTTAATAGGTTTTCGGGGGTTCTGATTCCGAAAATGACATCCATTTTGAAATCCAAGATGGCGGACATGTATTTTTTGTAAAAAACCGTCATGAGTGTCGTTTAATAGGTTTTCGGGGGTGCTGATTGCGAAAATAACATCCATTTTAAAATCCAAGATGGCGGCCGTAAAAAACAAAAAAAATGGTAAACTTTTTTGAAATTTTTACATAGCATTTTGTATCAACTTATGCATTTTATAATTAAAAGTAGAGGGCTACTTTTAATTATAATTGCAAAAGTAGAGGGCTACTTTTAATTATAATTGCATAAGTTGATACAAAATGCTATGCAATAGCTTTACCGCGGCAGTCCCCGAGTGCCACACGTCTATTTTTTTATTCTTCTATTTTAATTATCTAGTAAATATCCTTCTATTACTTCATCGTCACTTTAATTTAATTAGTTATAAGTTCATTTCTATTAAACCTAATAAACAATGCACTAGAAACTTGGTTGTAACAGACTACCAAAAACAGTTAGTTCTTAGAAACCAACAACGAAAATAGACCTATCAATGAAAGTTACCTATCGATTTTGTCATAACCAGACGCCAAACTTTGATTACACTATCGATCTGGTAATAAACATGAGCTAAATTTAGAACATGAGTTGAACTACAGTACGGTAGCGGATACAATTTGTATGCTAACGGTTTACCATAGGAACCGTGGGATGTTTCAGCTACGGTGTTGGTAAAGACTATAAGACGTAGCGGTTTAGTGTCACATTTACTTTCTTTTGACACTCTATTTTATTCGTTACTAGCTTTCCGTTCTGTTCCGTGGGAATTTGGGAAAATTATCTAGCCTGTATTACACGGAAATTATGTAGCATTCTAATGGTGGAAGAATTTTTGAAATCGGTTCAGTAGTTTCGGAGCCTATTCAATGCAAACAAACAATCAAATCTTTCCTCTTCATAATATTAGTATAGAAGTATAGATTAGTATGGACAAGTCTTTAGAATTAGAAGACGCCTGCTGCTGCCCTAGCATACGCAATGAGACTTCACTCTGACGGCCGGTTTGGTCGAGTGGTAGTGACGCTGCCTCTTGATCGGCGGGTCCTGGGTTCGATCCCCAGTCGGGGCAAACATTTGTGTAAAAAGCAGAAGTTTGTTCTCGGGTCATGGGTGTTTGTGTTTGTCTTTATGTGTGTTCCAAGGGACCCACGACACAAGGGAAAACCTTAGTGTGGGCCTTTGAGTGTGTAGCGTTTATTTATTTATTTTATTTTATTTATTTATTTACTCTCATGACAGTTGGTTGCGAAGGAAACATAACCTTAGAAGTTTGCTTTTTTTATAAATTCGATTAAAGTTGAACCTAGATTTGCTGAAAGAACATGTGCAAATTCAGACACAAGAGATATAAAACTTCTTGTAATACAAGTTGGGTAAATTTTCCTTGTGTTGATTCGGAAGGTCACCTGAGTAGTATACTTGAGAACTCTTTTAAGACCTACTGTCTTGAGTAAATTATATCAATACAAGCCTCAATTTGGGGTTGCATGCCGCTGTGTAAGCTTTTTTAAATTAATAATGGATTTGCTCTTGACCGCAATTTAGCTAAAGGGCAAAGATGCGGTTGAGGAATGTAATAAGCTCACCCAGAAGAAGCCTGTTCACTATAACTTTAAAGAGATTTGGGTTTTATGAGCTGGGAAATACAGACGAAGGCAGAGAATACTATTCCCTAATAATGCGCAATATGAAATATGATGAAAAACTCTCAGTACGAATCTGCGGGATTTCAACAAGATATGTACCCAAAGGTGATAGCATTCGAAGGTCGCCGCCGCGCCGGTTCAAATGCTGGTGCGTCCCTGCACCACTAAGTTCGTCTTTTCGGTAATTTATGCACGGATTTCTAATTATCACTTGCTCAACGATGAAGGAAAACATCGTGATGAAACCTGCCCGTCCAAGAAAATTCATTTTCGAAAGACCAGCGGTCCACCAACCCGCATTGGGCCAGCGTGGTGGTGGTAGACTATGGCCTAAATTCCTTTTGTGTATCGAAGGGAGGCCCGTGCCCCTCGGTGGGGACGTATGCGGGCTGGTAAAAAAAATGTACCCAAAAGACCGTCTGGACAGACTGACGTACTTCCAAGAATTTTCACGTAAAAAAAACCATATTTAGAAGTTTCTCACTGTATATTATACATTTCCAGGAAAAGAAATAGGGATGTTTTGTTATCACAATTATTATGTAACTAGTTGTGATTTATTCGCTCTAGCTACTACGATGGGGAATGTGAGGGAGAGTTTATGTAGGTTACAATTAGGACAACATTTTTTTTTCAAACACTGAATTACAAATTACAAATTCAAACACTGAATTATTTTTATATGGGGTGACTTAACCCTTTGACTGCCACATTATGAATGAAGTCACTATGCGTACACCACGGTACAAAATCAAAGAAAATACTCTAAATCCATAAACGATAACGAATAAAGCTAAATAGCATTATGAAAATATTTTTTTCGAGTTGAATGTTGGTCATCTGTAGACGACATTGATGTGTGAGTCTTTTTATTGGCTGTCACGACTGGATTGCTGTGGCGATCAAAAGGTTAAATTAGTTTGTGAACTTTAAGAGGTGATTCTCGCCATGAAACTGAACATCTTTCTTTAAGGAACTTAACTAATTTAATTTCACCCAATATTTCCGCGACATCTTATGCCTCTGAACAGGCACAAACAGAGGAGCCATAGCAAGTCACAAGGTAACTGCCCACATGGGCTTTCAAGGAATTTAAATTTTATTACACCGAAGCTTCTAGAATAACCCAGAACGTACTAGAAACATCTAGTACTATTGCTCTCTCGCTACGTGTGATCGTATTAAGTTTTCTGAACGATTTTGTAAACTGTCTGTTTTTATTCATTTTTAACCCCAAACAAAAATCTGTTTTAGGTGTATATGTATGTTTGAGTTTCTGTGTATCTGTGTGTGTGTTATTTAGGAGCATCGCAGCTCCTAAATGGACCGATTTTAATGCGTTTTTTTTAATCTGACGTAATTTGGTTTTTAGCTACATTTCATCGAAATTGGTTCAGCCGATTAAAAGTTATAGGCAGTCGAATGTCGGGGATGATACAAAGTTTTTTACCTTCTTCAAAAAAGGAGTAGGTTTTTTTTGTTATATTCACTGATTTCTCTGCCATTTTTAATTTTACTTTTATGACATTTGTAACATAAGTTAGAATAATGATCAAAGAAATGGAGAATAAGAAAAAAATCGCTTAAATTATTTTACACCCCAATGGCTCCGAAAAACAAGCGTTACACAGAATCCGAAAGTCATTAAAGTCTAATAAGAATGCTATAAGCAATAGCGGCTTATCTGAAAAACACATTTATTTTAGCTCCCGCCGCAGATGTCGGGTAACCCCAAAAAAACAGTTTTTCATTACACCCGGGACAGTCACACCGAAGCGCAAGTTAATCGCAATACAGCTGTGGTATAAAACAAAACGATGTATTTCGAGATCTGCAGTTTATGGGGACGTACATGTTTTGTGTCATCTTTTTTCCAATCAAGACTCATTGAACCTTAGAATAATTATTATTAACCGATGATGTCAATTTGGTACAAACGGATTTATTAATAATATGACGTAATATAACCTACGTATCCTTAAAAAGAAACGAAATCCGACAAAGACATTGAAAACCTTGGCAAAAATCTTGATAAGTAAAGCCATTTTTTCTCAACCAAATTCAATATTCAGTCCAAACAACACTTTTCAAAGCCGAATAGAAACATAACCCCGAAGAATGATTCTATTAAGTATTCAAGTTACACCGCTCTGCTTCCCGCCACTCGTTTTCCAAAAGAATTCCCTTCCCGTAAGAAAACGTCTCTCGGGCCCGAGGCGGCAAGATAAAAGAAATTTATTGCTCAGATTAAAGCATAGTGCCCTCGATTGTTTGGAACAGTGTCAATCTGGACGGCGAAAATGCTGAGAATGTCGTCTTGAGCTTGTATTAGGGTTATGTTTTACGAGGAAACAGATTTCGCGCCCGTGTTTTCGAAGTTTTTGAGTTACGACGTTTTGGTAACGGGGAAGGATTTTCAAGAAAAGCTGAGTTGATGAATTTCGTCATTTGCGTTGTTATAGAGGATGATTGCCTTTTTCAAAATTGTATTCCGTATCTCTGCGTCAGCTGGATATTGCTCAAGGGACCTTTATTTTAAAATTGCATAGCTCGCATTTCGCACGCTTCTGAGAACTTTATGAACACACTTAAATTCTATCATTTACTGCATTCTATCATACGAAGAAAAAAATCTCGTAAAAGTAACAAAAGTCTTATGGTTTTTGGATTCTGTGTAACGCTTGTTTTTTGGTGCTTTTGGGGTGTAAAATAATTTAAGCGATTTTTTTATTTTTCTCCATTTCTTTGGTCAAAATCCTAAGTTATGTTATAAATGTCATAAAAGTAAAATTAAAAATGGCAGAGACATCGGTGAAGTTGGTTAAAAACTTTCTATCCCCGACATTCGATTTCTTATAACTTTAAAACAGCTTAACCATTTTTGATCAGCTTTCAAACAAAAACAAATCACATCAAAATCAGTAAATTTGTTTAGGAGCTAGGATGCCACAGACAGACACATACACACATCAAAAAAAGTTTACGATCAGTAGCAAAATCAGGTGTATTCTTTAAAATATAAATTATTTAAAGAAACTGTTTACGTTTTATGATTTTATAATGAAAATGCACTAAGTAAATAAAAGAATCATTATTAATTATTTACTTTTTATTAACAAAAGCTAGGAAATGCAATTTTGGCTTAAATGTAATGTAATGAAAAATTTGAATTAATGAAAAAACAAACAAAATTTATTACGAAAAAATTAATAGTTAGTATAAAATGACTCCTCCCCTGGCTCGCACACATGCGGAAACCCTTCTGGGCATGCTAAGAATTAAGTTATCTAGCATTTCTTGTGGTAACCTGCCCACTCTTCAATAGCAGCTGCCCTGATTTCTGACACTGTTCGCGGAGGTGGCTGACGGTTCCAAACAGCTCGCTTAAGAGCATCCCACGCATGCTCGATCGGGTTTAAGTCAGGCGAGCCGGCAGGCTAGTCTAACCTGGTGATGTCGTATTGCTGGAGAGCAGCATCAACACGTCCGTTTCGATGTGCGGGCGCATTATCATCTACCATTATGAATTGGCGCCCGTGGTTGATGCGGAATGGTCTGACGTATCCATCGATTGCAATCGTTTTGTACATGGCTCCGGTCATGGTGCCTTGATACGGGATTAAGGGCGTCCTAGCCCCAATCATTATCCCGGCCAAAAAGGACACTGATTTCCCGCCCTGCTGAACGGTTCCAGTGGCAGTTCTCTGCCTTTCAGAGTCGCCAGGTCTTCTCCAGACACGGACACGTCGGTTATCTGGATGTGTACTGATCCGCGTTTCGTCAACGAAGAAGCAGTTCTGCCAGATGCTTTCGTCCTCAATTTCTTCATTTTGACGGAGCCTAGCCCATTGCAATCTGCGCCGCTTCCGTTGCTGTGAGTTCAGAGGTGCTCGCCAGGATCTCCTTGCTCGTAATCCAGCTTGGTGTAAGCAATTTCTAATCGTTTGGGTGCTAACTTCGCGGCCGGTGGCAGCTCGCAGCTCTGCTTTCATTTTAGTAGCGTTCATTGTTGGGTCACGGGCAGCCAGTAATCTGATATATCGCTTCTGAATTGCAGTAAGAACAGTTGGGCGACCACTGCGAGGTCGATCAGCTAAATCTTCCATGCCCTGATACCTCTCCAACGTGGTCACCACGCAGGATTAGGATACATGAACTCTGCGTGATATTTCCCTCGTGGAATAGCCTTCTCCACTTAAAGTTAGAATTCTGGCTCGTAAAACTGCAGTTAATCCTCTCGGCATCGTTACCAACTTAATTTTTTTTGAATAAATTGAAAATATTGATAAGTTGCGACTATGTCAGATTTCTGAATGAAAGCAAGCAAGGGTTGATTGTCTTTTTAAATGAAAAAACATTTGAATTACGAAATTATTTTATATTTAAATTTCATATTTTTAAATAAGGAATCAAAAGATAAAAAGTGATTAAGTTTTATTCTTCTACAATAAAAAATATTAGCACTTTTCCAAGTGATCGCAAACTTTTTTTGATGTGTGTAGATACACTTGTCAAACATATAACATATTTTTTGTCGGGGATTAAAAATTTATGGCTTGTACAAAATTTACATAGCTTTTACAAAATCAAGCGATATTAAATTACGCAAAAATTTGAATCAGTAGAAAAGCGGTGAAACACAAATGGCAATAAAACGTGACCCAGAAAAAGCCACCAATATGGCCGTCGTTGTATGAAAACTGAATACATTTTTAGATTCCACCCAAAATAAAGGAAAATTAGATAAAAAATAACAATAACCTTTTTATCGTTTTCTTTTTGTTAAAAAAAAGATGTTATAATGGAAAATGGTCCATTCATCCATTGGATTCGCCATTTGTCTTCCATAGTCTCGTAGGTGCTGTTTAATACACAATAGGTAATTTCTTTTGTGAATTTTTGAGCGTTGAAAGGTTTCCAAATTATTGTGCTTCGTTTACTGCTATCTGAATTGATGAGTTTTTATTTTATTCCGATCTTTTTGCGCGTAATGAATCTTTTTCCGCGAAATAGGTTTCTAAAATTGGAACCTTTCATCATTGTTTCTACCTAGTTTATTTACGTTGTTTATAGCTAAATTTCATTGGAAAATAATCAAATAATCGGAAACCTTGATTGACAGAAAGCTTTTATCGAAAAAATATTTTTTTTATCGAATATGTAAAAATATTATTATTGAAATTTTTTAAGTTGATAGACAGACACACAAACATACAGATACACAGGTCAATCTTTTAACACCCCTCTTATTTGTCAGGGGCTATAATTTTCAACCAATCTTCTGTCTTCTAGAAGTAACTTCTAGAAGACAGGTCGTTGTTGTTTAATCTATCCATTCCGGGAAAGGCAAAGGAATCTATGTCCATACAGCCGTTGTCTTAAGTTTTTTCTTCTGAGTGGCTCCTGCCGTTGACCGTAAACCGATAGTTTTGTTTACGGTAAACTTTGGTGGCGAGAACCACTGCCGCGGAGATCTTTGTTGGAACCAAAAGGAGCAAATACGCCGTTTATCACTACATTGTATAAAATTCACTATAAATATCACTTTTATACATTAAACTACTATTTAACCCGTCGTGCGCTTGTTTACGGCGCGTGGAATACAAATCCTGAACACACGGGTTTAATGTAGAAATCGCGAAAACAAAAATTCTATCGACATAGCAACCGCTCACATCGAGTTCCTGCCAAAGACCCCAGAAGAAAGGTCGGGGACGTCCACGCCGCTGTCTCCTGTCATTCTATCCACGTGGCTTGTAATTTGGCAAACGGAAACTTTATCAAAATGCCTCTTCCTCCTCCTTCCCATGTTCCCATTCGCGACCCAAGAAAGTATTGGATTTATTCAGGCAAACATTTTAGTTCTTTCTTTAGATCATTTGTCGCTTATTACTTTTAAATTGCTAAACCAAATTTAAAAATCTAAATATATATATAAATTAATTGACGTTTGTTAGTCTCACTGGTGTGTGAAATTGGCCCAGCGTGGTGGACTATGGCCTAAATCCCCTTCGTGTTTCGAAGGGAGGCCTGTGCCCCTCGGTGGGGACGTATATGGGCTGGTAAAAAAAAGTCTCACTGAAATTCGAGAACGGCTGAACCGATTTGGATTATCTTTTTTTGTTGTGTTCCTAATTGTCACGATTAGGTGTTAACCCTCACAAAAAATGTTTTATGTTTGTCGAGTGTCAAACACAATATCTGTGTGTCTTTCTGTGGCATCATAGCTTTTGATGCGTTTTTTTTTTGTTTGAAAGCTGACGTTATCGAGATGGCTTTTAGTAATATTAAATTTGGTTCAGCTGTTTAAAAGTTATGTCAGGAGCGATAATTTTTATCAATTTTAAAATAAAATTGATATTTTTTTTTTGGGTTTTTAAAATTCCTTTCTTAAATGCTATTGTGTCACCATTACGTTATTAGGATAGTTTTATTAACAGTGATGAAATGCCTGCTTAAGTATCTTTGTGCTCAAAATAACAATATTTCGAATATATAAAAAAAAACAGAAACACGTACCGTTACAGAATATTTTTAAGCCGTTTATACTAAAAGCTGTTGATTACCTAAATAAAAAAAAATAAAGTAAATAAAAAAAATACCCATATGACAGAAGTGTGACTAACTCCAGCAAGTCCTTCGTTTTCCTGTCTAGTACATCTTCCATAAAATGCTATCTTTATGACAGTCCGGTACCTGAATTTGAACAGGGCCGCATTCAGCATTCGTAGCACGTTAGACGGTGAGTCGGCAAAAATACTTCCACGCTGCGGTGCGCGAGTGGCTTCGGCTGTGTGCGTTACACCAGTTGCGTCATAGAGGAATGTTTGGTCTATGAATTTTTTTGAGGTTAGAAAATTATTGAGAGGTGTTGAAAAAGTTGATGAATAAATACAAATTACAAATTGTTTAATTTCATTAAACAATGCATACATATCATAAAGGGGGGGTGAAGTTTCCCTATAAGCAACTATTATCCCTGTGTTGGGAGGCTCCGCTGTTCCTTATAAATATAACAAAATTCCTTATACAAAAGCAGAAACCACTAGCTCTTCTATAAGATTTAAGAATCCGATGGGTTAAAAAGCGGTAGATTTATTTAGAAGTTTCCGTAAATATTGGTTAGCTTAGCATTCAATGTGTTTGTTTATCTCATACCGTCTTTTTTAGTTACAGTTAGTTGTGCATCCACAGACTTGCTATGATATTGTTTTATTGCATTGGATATTGTAAGTAGTTATTTATCATTATTAACAATTTCTAAACTTTCATATGAGTTTACGATTCATATCGCATAATTATCGGTTAGCTCAGCTAATAGCTACTACATATCCTCCCTATGCATAATATTTAGCTACCTAACTCATTGAGATTGAATTTCTGCCAAGTTATAACGCCTGATTTTATTAATTATTCTAGAACCTCCCTTACCGGTCCCTTTCCTCCTTATCCCTCTTACTAGTATACAATTACCAAGTTGCGAATACTTTTAAAGTACAACAATTCTAACAATTTTCTCAGTGTTGGTTTCTTTAAGAACACAAATATTAACTAACAAGCTTCCCGGCCGGGACTTTACTCCCGTGGGAATTTCGGGAATTAATCACATACATAAACCTTAGGTGAATCCATAGGTCGTACGAACATCTGTTCAGTAGATTTTAAGTTTACCGCGTTCAGAGAGACTGACAAACGCGGCGTGGGACTTTATTTTATAGTATATAAAATAATATTAAAACGGTAACGGTTTAATAATTCTACTACTAAGCTTGCTGGAGTAACGGACATCTTGTGAATCCTGTGATGTATGTATGAATTCTTGTCTAGACTTATTTTCAGGCAATTTTATTTACTTCTATTCCGTTTCAAGAAGTTGAAAATAATTTAGAAGACAAAAATATTCTTATTAAAACACATTTACTTGCAATAATAATTTACTGTTTGAAAGCAGAACATAAAGTCAATAAGGATGTTGACAATGTTTGATTTTATGAATTATTGTATGAGAAACAAAAAAATAATGTTAAAAATATATTAATATCCGAAAACAGCATTAAAATTGGTTTATAAATGAACAAGTTATTAACATTAATATTACCGTAAGGACTAGCTATCTCGTTTTGTGGGGAGAGCTAGCTATCTCGTTTTTACCTACGCAAACAAATGGCGGTGACGTCACATGCAAGTAAGTGCATTTCTTTTTTGTTGTTTGACAGTTTCCCCCTCTATTGAAATTTAATAGCTTGTAACTTTTTTATTTCTCAATAGTTTTCAAAAATTATTTCGGTTTTCGGTTTTGGATTTAGTTCATTTTTAAGATAAACAATGAAAAAAAATTTCAACATCCATATTATAATTTGGAAGTTTACTTAATGAATAACTCTAAAATACAAAATGTTGTATCACCCTCCACTCAAAGGTATAAGCACCTTTTGAACGGCTAAACCAATTTTGATGAAATATAACCATCTCGATTATGTCAGCTTTCAAACAAAGAAACCGCATTGAAATCGTTTAGGAGCTACGATGCTACAGACAGATATACAGATACACAAACACAGCTATACACGTCAAACTTATAACACCCTCTAGAACCCCTAGATGCCACGTCATCATCATATCAGCCTATTGCAGTCAACTGCTGAACATAGGCCTCCCCCAAGGTGCGCCACTTTGCACGATCCTCCGCTTTTTCATCCAGCCACTACCCGCTATCTTCTTTAGGTCATCTGACCCTCTGACTGGGGGACGTCCTATACTACGTTTGCCAAGACGTGGTCTCCATTCGAGAACCTGTCTACTCCAACGCTCGTCGGTTCTGCGACAGACATGGACACTATGGTCAGCCCACTGCTACTTCAGCTTGCTACACTTTTGGATTATATCAATCACTCCAGTTTTCTGTCGGATAACCTCGTTTCGTTTCGTTGCCACGTTTGATATACATTGTGAGGGTTGACATCAGGATGAAACATGTTATACCTATAATGGTAAGAGGTTACCAGGCTTTTGCCCATGCAACAACAAAACCCCTCGTTCCATTTACTGACTCTTACAGTATGCCTGGGGATAGTAGGCAGCTGGCATATTCTGAGTTTTTCTTTTGCTTCCAGTCTAGCGACGAAGTACAAATATAATTCGATTAAACGTTATGGTGATTAACCTGTACGGACAGATATAAATCTATTTTACTAAGACAAGTGTGAAAATATATGTCTGTCTGTCAAAGACAGTACAGTCATCTACATTTAAATCTATGTTTTTGATATTTGTGATAAGCTTATGACAAAAAAAATCAATGCGTAAAAAAATTAAAAAAACTAATAAAAGTATAAATGTTAAAACAATAAAGCAAAACCATTCCTGAAGTAACTCATATTTTAGTCATTCTATTTTATGTAAAATTACAGGTAAGGTCAATTTTTACTTAAACTAGCTGAAACAATAAAAAAATAATCTTATAATTATCTACTAATAACAAGCTGTGATCGTCTTTTATTTTTTCAAAACATTTTTCTCTTCTTCTTCTTACCAGCCCATATACGTCCCCACCTAGGGGCACGGGCCTCCCTTCGAAACATGAAGGGGATTTAGGCCATAGTCCACCACGCTGGCCCAATGCGGATTGGTGGACCGCCTGTCTTTCGAAAATCAATTTTTTTGGACGGACGGGTTTCATCACGATGTTTTCCTTCACCGTTGAGCAAGTGAAAATTAGAAATCCGTACATAAATCCGAGCCCGCGACCTTCGGATTACAAGTCTAGCTCATTACCAACTGGGTTATCATTATCACAGCTGTCATTTTTCTGCATTTAATCGTAATCAAATACTGAACAGTTTTCTTTTTTGTCATAGGCATACCTATGTTATGTTAAAGGATTTTTTTAAATAATTTGAGATTTTACGTCACTGCTTATAGTGTTGACATACGGACAATGCTCATTGTAATAGCAGAAATTAAGAGGTACAGTTGCCTTACTAAAATTTATTTTATAATATTTAAGAAATCACATCTGGGCACACTAAAAAACGTTATACTATTACTATCGTTCCCGTGGGAACCCGGGAAAATTTTGTACCCTTATGTTACTCAGGGATGTTAAAAGGATTTTTGAAATCGATTTAGTAGTTTTTTAATTTGTTTGTTGCAAACGTATAAAAATACAAATCTTTTCTAGCTAAAAATTTCCATACCAAGGACCATTACATATTGTAAGCTGAACTCTGGCTGACTATACTGACTGTATATATTATCTCAATTTGATGATTTTATCATGGACTATGCTCACAACTGATTATGATTAACGTCGTGATTAACATCAGTTATAAAGTAGCACGGTGACTCGTATTTTTTAACCTTCAAACGAAATCTTTTTGCAGTTAGATTTTATGCTCTATGGTTAGGTTTCCATTAGAATAATATATATAAAACAATACACACATATGTGACTGTGTTTAGTAAAAGGTACAACTTTCGTGGTAGTCAATAAGAGCTATTTACAATAGCGCATCACACCAAGTGTGAACCTTAACGACTATCACGAAAGTTGTACCTTTCCATTTTCACAGTCACATATTTCCTCTTTAAAATATTAGAAGTAAGGATGAAGGAAACTGAACGAGACTCTATAATATTAATTAAATAATCCACACTCCGCCAGCCTAGCACTTGTTTCCAACTACCCCCTATCTTCATAAAACACACGTTACCTCAGTACCAAAACACCGAAACTTCACAACCATAAATCAACCAAATTTATCCCTTGTTTATTTCTATGCTAATTTGAGCTTTGTTATCTGAACCGGCCATTGTAACTGACAAGCTAAATTAGGCTTTAGTTAGATGTTATAGTGCTGAGTTTTGAATGAGATGAGACGTTTGATTTTGCAAGTTTTTGAACCTGTAGTTTAGCAAAAGTATAGTAATGAGGCGAAATTTACTTTGCTTTAGTTATAAATCTAAATAAATATGTTTGCTTTGATTTGCAGTAAAAAACAACATAAAAATTAATAATAATCATAACATATGAGTAAGTACGATCAAATAAAAACACACCCTAATAAATTTAATTTTTCACATACACCCTTGCCCACTTCAACTGCCTCTCCCTCTCACATAGGTTAGCTGGAAGAAAACTCATTTCTTGAGTTAAGCTCGCCGTTGTATATGTCCTTTCTCTTCTGTAATCTGTATGTATATGTGTGTACAATAAAGAATAAAATTTTAAAACCACCTTATAATTTAACCCTCGGCATACCAGGTAAAAATTTGCAACATGCCATACAAGGTGGGGTCTGACATACCCTAACAAAATGGTCGCTGTAATCAGATAGGAATAGGGGTACTGAATTATTATTGCATATTTTTGAAATTGAACATAGCCTGAGTAGCACTATATAAAAAAAACCGGCCAAGTGCGAGTCGGACTCGCGCACCGAGGGTTCCGTACAAACCTGCTTAAAGGTAATTATAGACCTTATATAAAGGTATTTGATATGAATTTCAATTTAATACCTCTACGTGTTCATGAGGAAAGGGGTAGTAAGTTTAAAATTATTAAAAATATTTTTATGATATAATGTAACTAAAAATTTACGGTTTTCGCAATTTTTCCTTTATCTGTGCTATAAGATGTTGCTTCGTACCAAATTTCATGATTCTGAGTTCACGGGAAGTACCCTGTAGGTTTTGATTCCCTTGCGAGTGTCGAAAATTTGCGGAAATTCGCGACATAAATGGCTGTATCTTTTGATTGCGTTGGCTAAGAAGTTTGATTTTTTCACAGCTCTAAGGGACAGTAAACTTGAGTATTTGATATAAATTTCAGCTTCATACCTCCACGCGTTCCTGAGAAAAAGGGTCTTGACAGACGGACGGACGGACGGACAGAAGGACAACAAAGTGATCCTATAAGGGTTCCGTTTTTTCCTTTTGAGGTACGGAACCCTAAAAATGAAATAGATTAAATGGTTTGTTGAAAAGGGGTAGCGAAAATGCCATCTTCTGACTACTAATTTAGACTTGAAATCACCCTAAGAATTGATAATTACCAATTTTTGTAATTAAACTGAATAAATTTAAGAAAATTGAACAACGATGATACATCTTTAAATTTTTACCTCAATCTCGAGGTAGGAGTTCTTTAGTTCGCCGTAATTGCATTTTGTATATGTTCAAATAACAACAATTCTAAACAAAAACGCATCTAGAGCCCTAAAAAACGCACGCACCACTAAACTAATGGTACTTGCCAGTGTAAGAACGTCGCAACTCCAACTACTGAGAGCTTCAGATTCCGCGCACGAAAATTTTTGAAAATATATCGATTTTTCACCGCCTAGGGTTTATTAGACCCCACCTGGTATGCGGAGGGTTAAGATTGTAAACTGTTTGTACACCTATTATAGTTATTAACGATACTAGTGTCGTAGGTAATGTGTAACGTGAGCCCGTTTGAAACACGAGCGAAGCGAGTGTTTTATAGGGCTCCAGTTACACGTTACCTAAGGCACGTATATTGTTCAACGTTTTACAATGCAGTCGCCGAGGAAACAAAACTAAAAAAAATCAAAAATGTTGTCAAAAACTTACATCGTATAGGTACATCCAAAGTTCTTAAAGGATAGTATTTCCAATTAAAATTCACTAAAAACGTGTTAACAATTGAACAATGCGCACTATTGAACAATGCGCAAGATTAGACACAAAACATTAATAAATTAAAATTTTATATCACAAAAATGATTTTATTGAACAAATAATTTCAAATGGCGGGCAAAACAATAGCGAGCAAAATCTTTTTCCAAGGCTAAGCAATTAAAATGCCAATTACCTACGCCTACAGAAATTATTAAATAGTTCAATTATTTGTTAAAAATCAGATTTGTTTTATTGAAAAAATAAAATAAATAATTTACTTTTATATTTTATATAACTGAAAATAAAGATTTTCGTCAGTAATAATTATTTTGTAAGGAATAAAAACTCTTTGCTGTCATTCTATAAAGCCAGTATGAAGCATTATGAAAAAGATAATACTCTCACTTGTCAAAACGGTCACTGAATCACCAAATCAGCTACTCTTTATTGCGTCATACATTTTTGTCAGTATTTTATTCACTTTTTTCTTACTTTTTATGCATCATTTAATTAAAAAAATAACTTTACTGGATCACAGAATAGTCTATGAAGTTGAATTTTGGTATATGAAAAATTGTTTATTTGCTCATTAGTTCAAATATGTTTTTTCTTTTCAAAATCTTCTTCTCATTTCAAAATTACATAACATGACATGTGTTTTATGGTGTACGTAAACGTACACTCCGTGGCCATGTTACGGGGCCATTTCCGAGCAACTGCATTGTAAAATAAATAAATCAGTAAACGTTTATATATTTCTTAGCAACAAACAATTAGTTTTGCAAATCAAGACAAGAGAGCAACTATCTACGATGTACACAAGAAATAGAGTTGCAGATAGAGCTGCGACACGACTCAACTGCTACAAAAGGAACTGCGACAGACAGAACTGCGACAGACAGAATTGCGACAGACGGAACTGCTGGCACTTCACGGGCTGCGTCCGCGACACGCTCGCTTCGCTCGCTTGGCTCGTACGTTCGGGTTCACAATTCCAACATAAAAGTTTGTTGGCTTAGGTTACTAAAAAACCTACAACTACAGTTTTTATAAAGGTTGTGTCGCAGTTCCATCTGTCGTCGTGTAGCAGCTCAATCCACAACTGCAAGAAATATAATCAGTCCATAGCTAGTAAGGCCAAGATCTCCCAAATAATAGCCTTTTACCTAGGACCTAGATACTATCAAATAACTTTTAGAACTGTCTACCTATGTATAATGACATCAATAAACATTTTTTCTTTCTTTTTCTTTCTTTCTTTCCTTGTCCTTGCTTTGAAGATGCTCTTTGGTAGGGCAAAACACGTGTCGAGTGTGCGTGTGAGGGGAAGGTAAAATTGCGCTCTTTGCTTGCCTGCGCAGGAGGGAAGGGGTTTTTTTTTGCGGAAACAGCTCATTCATCAAATGAGACCTAGAATGTATCTTAGAAATAGATTTAAGTAAATAGATATTTTGACATTTGCGTCCCAGCATATATTTAATAATCCATACTAATATTATTAATGCGAAAGTAACTCTGTCTGTCTGTCCGTCTTTCACGCCTAAACTACTGAACCGATTTTGATAAAATTTGGTACAGAGATTGATTAGAGCCTGGGAAAGGACATAGGCTACATTTTATCCCACAGTTAGGTACGATATAACCGGAGCCGCGGGCGGAAAGCTAGTCTTTTATAAGTAAAGAAAAATGAACAATTGTTCAAGAAAAATTGTGAAAGACACAATGTAAACACTAGAAGCAAACATAACTTGGATTTGCTAGACAGTTGTCTCCACAAAGTAACAAACTCTTTTATGGTTCAATGTATACGCTTCTAGAATAAGATTCCCATGTGTATTCAAAACCTACCTTTAGAAAAATTTCAGACAATAATTAAACAAAAACTTTGTAAAAAAGGCTATTGTAGAATTTCTGATTATCTGTTAGACAAGCAACCATGGGAATAAATTGCTCAACTCCAGAGTTATTCAGATACTAAGTCAATTAAAATTAGAAGTAAGAAAATTTATATGATTGACTTAAAAAGAGCGACCCTCGGAGTTTCTTGCCTATTCTTCTCCTGAGGAACCTTACCACCTTAGCGAATAGGCGCAAAGTCAAAAATGCTTATGTAATTAACTATTTTGCTCAATGATTTATATTGATTTTGCTAATGTATTTTTATGACATTTTCAAGCAGCACTTTGTATGTTCTATGAAATAAACATTTTTGACTTGACTTGAGCTTTCTATTTACCTAGCTAGCTAAATTGATTTCCAAAAAGAAATGCCTGATTCTATCATTTACTTTTAAAACCTTTTTCGAAACTTACTGTTGCATTTGACAACTGTATTATAGACCAAAAGTTTTGCTCGCCCGGTCAGTTTTGAAACTGTTAGAATAATGTCCAGCGCTTTTAGGCGGCTTGCGGTCAAAAATAGGTAACAAACTATTTTTGGTGTTCAATAGCGGTGTCAATTAACGCCTATTTCACAAAATCCTGAGGAGTAATTTGTACCTTTCAGATAATTGTTGTTCTGTAAGCTTATACAATTGTTTATTAAGGCTAGACTTAGCTACTGTCCGCCATTCTGATTCTTTTTCAAAATGGTGGCCACCCAAAAAATTAAATCCCCTTCGTGTTTTGAGAAGAGCCGTACACGAACTGATAAAAAATATATATTTGTTATATTACTTATACCCTTTATTTAGGGAAAAATCGTTACTTATTTGGTGCATGATTAATCAGATAATTCCACGCCGGGCAGGGAGAAAAGTAAAACATAGAATGTGCCAGCTGCTAATTCTTCCTAGGCATACTGTAGAAACACAGAATAAATAATAGTACTAACCAGTAAGCGGAAAGCGGAGGGAAAGGATGACAACCCATCACAACTATACTCTTAATCCTTCTAATAACAATCAGAATGAAAGTCAAATGTGCGGCGTCAAGTGGTTTTAGAACCACATGACGTTCTGCCTACCCTAAAAGGGATTATAAGCAGGAGTGTATGGACAGATATATAGATTATTTAGTTCTAGAACACTGGAACATGAGTTTTAGTAAGTTATAACAAGCAGGTTTTAATATTGTTCGTTTTCTAATTTCTCAAATTAAGTCTTATTTTTTAGCAGAGCTTGTCGAAACATAAAATTCCCCGAAAAATATCGTAGGCTGGAAAAAAGTGAGTTCAAAGATCTCTGAAAACAAATAAGGAAGGAATATAATTGTTATAAATGGGTACTGGATAAGCCTTTGTAGAAAGAGAGCAGTTTCTAATAAAAAGAACAATTTTGCCAAAGTTTTAACGTTTTCACTTAAGGGAAAGGTTTTACTGATGCTAAATGTGGTTTCTGAAAACATTTTTTAAAAATTTTCATGTATTTTCGTAATACATTACATTTATCACATTTCGTTTTTTTGTTTTTAACCCCCAACGATAAAGGTATATAAGTTTGACGTGTTTAACTGTGTTTCTTTGTATCTGAGTATCTGGGTGTCTGTCTGCGGCATCGTAGCTCCTTAACGAATGGACCAATTCCAATGCGGTTTTTTATTTAAAAGCCGACGTAATCGGGATGGTTCTTTACTATATTTTATCAAAAATGCTTCAGCAATGAGTTATAATATAAGCAATAAATATTTTTATAATTGTTGTGGTTATCTGCTGACAGGTATTGTTGGGATTGAAGTCATAGGCCAGCCATATGTCAAATTTGAAATAGACATAATTGCGGTAAACTTGCTCTTTTGGTATGTTGTTTTGGTCCACCTACATAATTAAATTAGGGCTCAAATTGTCAGGAATTTTGTACACTTTAAAAAAGTAGTGGTGACCTTTGTCGTCAGAGCCTTCCAATGTCGTTTTTTTGGAAAAAAACTAAAACTAGAGAAAAAAAATTGTGGTTTTCAGCAACTACTCAGCGCGGGAGAATTTCAGACGACTGCAAATCTGGATTAATACTATCTGGGTGGACCCAAACAACATACCAAAAGAGCAAGTTTACCGCAATTATGTCTATTTCAACGTTTTCATTTGTACGATATGACTAGCCTATCAGTTGATTCTTACTTTTTGAACGTGGACAGTTATTATTGACCAGCATACCGCTCGGGATTCCGTTCCTGTGGGAATCCGGAAAAATTATGTAGCCTATTTTAATAAATGAAAAATAATGTAGCATTCTAATGGTAAAATAATTTTTAAAATCGGCCCCGTAGTTTTAAGTTTGTTCGTTGCATACAAAATACAAATCTTTCCTGTTTATAATATTACTAGCTGTCCGCCTGCAACTTCGTTCCCGGTGGATTTTCTTTTCTTTTGTGAATCTAAACCATCCTCAAATCCACTTGAGCACACACAAAAAAAAATCATTAAAATTGGTCCAGTCGTTTAGGAGTTCACAAATTATATACATATATATAAAGATAGTATAGATGTAGATAAGTAAAATCACTACTTTAAGTTTTGCTGCATATAGTTGAAATTTAAATTTCGATATTTTTTTTACGGAATCGTAAGTTCTGAAAAAAATTATGAGCTGTCTATCCATTCCTGCCAGCAAAATTCACATTTCACTTGAATAATCTGATTAAAATGCCCTTAAAGATATTCTCCCTACATCAAAGAATAGCCCATTTTTTCAATTAGGGTTGTTTGATTGACGTCCCAGCCCGCATAGGCCGGGAAGTAAAAATTAAATATTAATTAACCACAAAGGATGTTTTTCGCTTGATACTGTTATTTTATTAAAATTCTCTCTCATAATAAAGGAAACAGAATGAGCCTAAAGAATAATGTTTTTGAAGCAGCAAAATCATCAGAGAAATTATAATAAAATTATTAATTAATTTTGATGGATTCGCTCTAGACCACAATCTAGAACAGGGGCAAAGATGTGGTTGAGGAAGTAGTAAGCTCACTCATATAGCAAAATAGCATCTTTTCTAGTTCTTCAAAATGGCTAACAGTTGAACTTATCACAAAAACAGTTTTTTGAACAATACAGGATCTACAGTATGCCTGGGAAGAGTTTGCATATTCAATTTTTTTCCGTAACCTCCTCAAATAACTATTTAACAATTGACTGATAGCTAGCAAGAATAATAAATAGTAAATTGAATATTTTGTTAATTTTTTTAACAACTTTTTTTTCCTACGTGAAAATACAAAAGGAAGTATTTTCTGCCGAAGTTGACAGAAATTCTAAGGAATTTTCCTTATATATCCTATTTATTATTTTTGATAATAAAAGTATGAAAAAGTACAGCTCATTTTTCTACGGTACACTATCAGAAATAGTCGAAAATAGTTTTAACCCACTCTACACTACACCCAGTCCGTGATAAAACGAAACGATTCATGGAAGGAAACCTTAGTTTAGTACTGATTTTACGATACACAAAAGTAGGTTTTTATTTGCCAACATTGGACACAATTTTAGACGATTGAGACTGTCAAAATAAAATCCAGAATTTAGCAACGAATTTAGCTTAGATCGCCCCAATTTCCTACTAGTTTTATTGTATTTCAGAGGGCCAACAGTTGAACAATACTGTTTTTAAGGAATCTGTAATCATCATCATCAGCCTGTATCAGTCCACTGCTGGACATAGGCCTCTCCTATGGCACGCCACTGAGCTCGGTCTTCAGCTCTCCTCCTCCAACCACAGCCTGCTACTTTACGAATACCGTCACCCCACCTAGTAACAGGGCGCCCTACGCTACGTAGGCTGGTCATATCTGTCGTAGAACAGATGGCCGTTGGGGCAGAAAAGTTCTAGAATGGAGACCACGAAGGAATCTGTAACTACTTTAAATCCCACGAGTGTAAAATTAATACATGTTGCATATTTTATTCAAATTTTTGCTCGCGTACTGCCTATTAGTAATTAACAAGTAATTATAAAAAAACTTTCTTGCCGCGGACCTGGGATGAGTTGGCAGCTGGCACATTCTATGTTTTTCTTCCACTCCCAGTCCAGCATAGAAGGACTCATATTTTATTTTACATATTTTATTTTGTAAACACCTGACTAAACTCGTCAAAAATAGTTGAAAACAAATATTTCCGAATATTCTGCCTCTATTGTACAACTAAATATTTCAATGACGCTGACTTATGTACAGAGGGCCGCACACCAGGTTACTACACGCATTTATTCTATGCTTTCGCGATAAGAGCGGTTTTGCAACGATAATGGAGTAACCTCTGTTCTAGTTAGGACGTAATTATCAAGGTAGAATCCAATTATCAAGCAAGGTAGAAATCCCTTATTTATTTATTTATTTAAATGGAGGTTCAACATTTCAAAAACAATAAGCCAATAACAGATCTTCACAGGTAGAAACAGGTATCGCTGAGGTAGTTAATCCTAATGACACTTTAGTGACATGAAAAATTGCCAGTGAAAAACATAATAAATTTTTGACAATATTATGTATCATCACTAAATAAATTTTTGAAAAAAATTTGGGTCAAAGCTCGTCTCGCCCGAAACAAAATCAGTACCTATTGAAAAGGTCGAAGTTAAAAACCATTTTATTAAAATTGGGGCAGCCACAGACATGAGAATGTCTCAAAATTGTCCAAATAAAACCCCTACGACCCCTTAAACTTTGCAGAACCTTTTAACTTAAAAGCCTTAGTTTTTATCCTAGCTACCCTAAAATGCGTATGCGTAAAATGCGTAAAATGAAACACGTTCTAATAACAACGTAAAAAATAAGGGACCGAGATGCCCCCGGGCATACCGGGTGGAAAGGGTAGCTTAGCAAATATTGATACGGTGAAATCTACTCATAGTTAAGGTCAGTTGTAAGTAATTTATTTTTCCCGGAAACGTTACGTCAAGGACCAATCTTTATTTAAATACTTCCGCCCGCGTGGACTACAGGTAATATCGTGCCCAGCCAGCAGTAGCCTATGTCCTTTCCCAAGTTCTAATCCATCTCTGTACCAAAATTCATCGAAATCGGTTCAGTAGTTTAGGTGTCAAAGCGTAACAGACAAACAGACAGACAGACAGAGTTACTTTCGCATTTACGTACAATATTAAGTAGGAATTTTGACGCTACGTAATGTACTGCATATTTTAGTTGCCGACGTTGCTATCAAGATGTGATTTGCTTTGCCGGTTTCAGTGTTTTCTGGCTATTTTTTTATCAAAATGGAATGTATTAGAATAATCTATTTCATTGCACACCAGGAAAGAATAAAAAACTTGTAAAAATATCGAGATGTTCCCGAGGAATGTTCCATCGAAAGATCATGTAGAATTTTGGTCCAAATTCAGGATTGCAGCCTTTGCCAGGCTGTATCTTACAACCTATATAAACTTAGTTCTACAACTTTGCATATTAAACTTTAGATTGTGGATGCTACCTTTAGTACTGTGTATATCTGGCTTATATTACCATAGTCCCAGTTGTCCGAATAGATTTTTTCAAGCTGTATCTTGTGGCTTAGTAAGGTATTGTTGAAAAACTCACTCACGCGTTTAATTATATGCAAAAGGTTTTATTTAGGCAGCCATGTGAATAAGAATGTGACGAAGTCTTTGTGATTATTTCTCATTTATAAAAGCAATGAAAACATAGTTAACGCATACGTTTTGTATTGCAGGTAGGTACATATCTATTATTTATATCCAAAAGAGTTACACCACTTGATACCTAAGGAATCAAAGAAGCCGTAACGTTGAGTGAGGGTGTGATGCGCAGCGCGTATTTACGTAAAACACACTGTCGCATACTACTTAAAAAAAACACATATCCGGTGATAAAAATGTTTGTATCTTTTAAAAACAGTGTTGGTTTTAACTACAATAATTAAATAGTAAATGTTCTTAAAGTTAAACACAGATATTATACTTCTTCTTCTTCTTATCCTGTAAGTATGGTCAAATATAACCGGCTAGGGGTTATCGAAACCTGGATTAATAAAACGTATACAGGGTGTAAAGAACAGCTTAGCAAATACTTAAATGGTGGAATCTACCCAGAACTATCATCAGCTATAAGTGATTATTTTTTCCCGGAAACGTCATGTTAAGGAGTTTCATTATTTACCTACTTTGTCGGTACGCAACGTATCGTGAAACCGCGCCCCGCGCGCGTTCCCCCCGCGCTGTGCTGCTATCGGAGTGCGATGTACATTGATGGTTTTCGTGTTTACTATTGCACCCTTTGTTCTCAGCTTCTAATATTATTATTACATATAAGGTAATGGTAATACAATTTTCTCGTACCTACCGTTTTCGAATTATGATAAAAAGGCCCATAGTCGGGGAAGGAAGAATGTTTTGGTGTTTTACGTTGTTATGATTATTTTTTTATTGCAATATGGAGTGTATTCGATTAAATAATAAAAATGTAAGCAGAAAATATGAAAAAAATGAAAATTTTCATTCAAAATGATTGTCTGAGTCCAGGGTTCCACTTTTTCACTAAGCCGTATGTGACAAAAAACAAGAGCGCACTGGCAACTTGACTAACCTTGGTGTAAGAGATTTTTAACCGCCAAATGGCCTACGGCTTGGTTTTAACGACTGAAGTCAATCAACATTCCCTCCGAAGAACGATAACGCTCGTGATAAAAACCATGCGTCTATTTGCTTTGCTTAACCTCATTGATCGGCTGAGATTAGCGAGCGCCACAGGGTTACGTGAGCTTCAGATATTATAATTGATCTAGTACCAACCATACTTCAATTTTTTTCTCTTTAAGCCGATTATAACAAAGAAAAAAATATCCACTAATCAACAAATTCTCTTCAACTTTTCCCCAATTAACCCTTCTACGTTTTAAACGCTGAAGCCCAATGAGCATTATTTTATTTTCCCTCTAAAGGAAAGTCTATTTAGTAAATGTTTCTGTTAACATTCTTTCCCAAAGAGGCGAGAGCATAAATCAGAAGGTTGGTTCTTCGCACTGTGCTAAAAACCTCCTTCTCTCCATAATTAAGTAACAAAAGCTAAGTAATTATGCAAGGAACGAAACAATCTACTAGGCGAAGACAAAGAGTTAGGATGCTGGATTCGACTTGAAATAAACCACACACAATAATTGGTGGATCGCACACGGCAAGAAATTGGGCGTTTTACCACTCGACGGCACGGCAACGGCACGGCACTGGCTACTGGGGATGCAAAAATTTATGAAAATGTATGGCATGGACCATGGTTTTCACTGACCGGTGCCGACGCCGAAACGGCGATGATTGTCACCGGTACTGTCGCCGGCGCCGTGACACCAAGCCATACATTTTCATAAATTTACGTGAAACCGGACGGCATTACCGTCAAGTGGAAAAACGCCCATTAGGCCTTTTTATAATTCGAACGGCACGGCACGGCACTTCGAAATTTGAATTACTATTGCCTTAGTTATTCAAATTTAGAAGTTCCTTAATAATTCAAATTTCGAAGTGCCGTGCCGTGACATAGGCTACATTTTATTCCACAGCTAGGCACGATATAACCAATAGTTTAGGCGCTAGTTTTTGATAAACTGACGACCACAGTCGTGGTTTTATCCATTTCAGTCTATTAATGAACAAATAGATAATGGCAAAGTCGCCAACCTCAAGTAAAGAAATCCTTTACGGGTTGTAGTTGTTCAGAACCTCGACCGTTGCTATCCGTTGGACCAAACCAGTCAAAGAACTTGTTCGACAAAAACCACGTGACACTACATAAGTTATATCTCGTACTAGTTAACTTGAGACCTAGGCCGACGAAGTCACCTTCAATATACGGTGTGCAAATTAATAAAATATCGAAAAAGATATAAAAATATTTAGTAATTTTGTTACTGAAACGTGTCTCGACTCTCTTTCGATATTTTACCATTTTGCACATCGGACACCGAAGATGACGTCATCGGCTAAGGTCTTAAGTTAACTCGTACGGGTTTATATGTCTCTTCCAGCACAGACTTAATTCAGAGCCGCTATTTTGCTAGTGACATCGCCTGGCGCGGGTTAATTCCATTAAAAGATTAACAAACCGCAGGAGCGTTCAGCGCTGTAGCGGCAGCGATTTTAACATGTTATAATTCAAGAATACATCGTCACATTTCCTACTAAATACTTCAAAATCTACCAAAATTTACGTATGTCAGTAAAATCTATAAGACGTGCCTAAGTCAGTCAATTGGATTTGTTTAGAAACCCTGACAACAGGGTTAGTCAAGTTCGCTAGCCCGAGAAGGTCTATACGATTCAGAGAGATCTATTATATAGGTTTATAAGTTTTTGGAATATAAATAATTGTAGTTGCTTTTTACCGTTATGATTAAGTATTTTTAACGTAAAGAAATTTTATTTTTCTACCGCTATGATTAAGTATTTTTAATGTGAAGAAAAAAAAGTAAAAATAAAATTTTTTTTCAGCTCCTTTGCCTATGAGCTAGGCTTTGTAGCTTATTTTTTCCAGCTTCTTATCATTAATTCGACGAAGTTTAACCCCTAAGACCAATGACAACATCTTCTCTTACAAACTTATTTCCCCAAGGGTTCCACAAAAGAAAACATTGCCTCTCCACTAGTGACGCCGGCATGCTAGGCGCTTCATTTGTCAAAGTCACTGTCACTATTATTAGCTACGACAAATGGCCAGCTTGCTTATCCATTGATTTGGGCATCTCTGTTACGGCTCATATTGACATTTTTCTCCTTGTGTATTTGTTTCATTATATACTAGCTTTCCACCCGCGGCTCCGCCCGCGTGGACTATAGGTTATATTGTGCCCAATTGTGGGATAAAATGTAGCCTATGTCATTCCTCAAGATCTAATCTATCTCTATAATCAGTTCAGTAGTTTAGGCGTGACTGCGTAACAAACAAACAAACTTACATTCACATTATATTATTAGTAAGGATTTCCGCCCGTAACTTCGTTAATTATAATGTTAAACTTCACAGATATATACAAATATGACATCACATAGCGATTATATTAAAAATGTATACAGCCAATCAATAAGTTTAACAAATTATAAACTACTAGCATCCCGCTTGGGACTTCGTTCCCGTGGGAATTCGAGAATATTATGTAGCCTATAGTATGGCATCCTAATGGTTGAAGAATTTTTGAAATCGGTCCAGTAGTTTTTAAGTTTATTCGTTACATACAAAAATGCAAATCTTTCCTCTTTATAATATTAGTATAGATAAATTTAGATTAACGGCTAACATCAAAAAATAACTAACACTATGTCTGTGTGTGTAGGAATATTAAGCGTAAGTAGTGTTTTTTTTACCAGCCCATATACGTCCCCACCGAGGGGCACGGGCCTCCCTTCGAAACTCGAAGGGGATTTAGATTTAGGCCATAGTCCACCACGCTGGCCCAATGCGGGTTGGTGGACCGCTTGTTTTTCGAAAATGAACTTGGACGGACGGGTTTCATCACGATGTTTTCCTTCACCGCTAAGCAAGTGATAATTAGAAATCTGTACATAAATCTGAAAAGAAGAATTTAATGGTACATACAGGCCCGCACCAGGATTTGAACCCCCGCCCGACCTTTCGATTACAAGTCTGGGTCATTACCAACTAGGCTATCATCGCCGCATTTTTTTTTAAACCTTTACACCTACACCTTACTAAATAAATTTTGTTAGAGTTTCCAAAAGTTTCTTAAAAAAAACTTTTTTTGCTGAAGAAGCACAGGTTGAGCTTAAAGTAGTCATCCTTAAATAATAATTGTTAAAAAAAGGATCTATCGAGTAGCTAAGGGCTTTATAAAGTTTTTTTTTACTACACTGTAATTTTGCTTAGATAAACTTAAAAATCATTTATCAAATAAACTTAAAAATCGCTGATAATTTTTTTTTTATCAGCGGCCTCAGTTAGGTCTTAAACGGCTGAACCAATTTTGATAAAACATAGCTAAGAACCATCTCGATTTCGTCAGGTTTCGAACCTAAAAAACGCATCGAAATCGGTCTATTCGTGTAGGAGCTACGATGCCACAGATAGACACACAGTAATGCAGACGAATAGATACACAGAGAGACACGTCAAACTTATGACACCCCTCTTTTACGTCGACAGTTAAAAAAATAAAAAAATTGTGAGTCGTTTAAGAGGAGCGTTTTAGTTTGGACTAGCGTCTCACTTGTTTTTAATGCTGTCTCGATGTCGACCACCCGCTTCAAACTTGTGCAAAAGGGACAATTGCAGCTTTCCGGCAAAATGCTGAGTTTTATTTCCAAAATTATGAGTTTAGGCGTCAATGAATTCCTACCCCAAAAACTCAATGAAATTGTACGTTTTTGGTCTCTATCAATTTTTAAGCGTATAAACAAGGTTTGTACGTTTTGCTTTTTCCAAAATTGTTCTTAGTTTTTCAACAGTCACCTCTTAAATTTTGAGAATGTTTTTGGCGAAAAATGCTGACTTTTAGTTTTAAATATCTTGTCGTCTACTTAAAAATATCACAAAAATCAAAACGTACAGACCTAGTCTCTTGTGTTTTTGATACTATACCAAAAGGGATCCGTTGACATTTAGGGGATGGAATCCATTGACGCCGTTTGTATGGAAAAAAACACTGAGACGATCCTCTATATATATTCATTTATTTACATAGAATGAATCTCGAAATGCTTTACAGTTCCCCCTATGCGATTATTTTGGGAAATATATTGCTTTTGGGGTTGTTTAGGGGCAAGTACGCGTGCACTTTAATTTCGAAGGTTCTGCACGCTTTTTTGGGGAGACTTTGATGAAGCTTCTTAGGGATCGTCTCGTCTCCCCATTACAAATACACACGGGAAGAAAGTTTGAACAGTAATAACTTAGAAGTAAAAAGGGTATTTAATCTACTGTAGTGGATAGATACCAAATCAGCTCAAGATGACCAATTTTTATATCTAAAATAGCTTTCCGCCTGCGGCTACGCCCGCGTGGAATACAGGTTATATCGTACCCAGAAGCGAGATAAAATGTAGCCTATATCCTTCCCTAACATCTAGTCTATATCTGAAATTTTATCAAAATCGGTTCAGTAGTTTAGACGTGAAAGCGTAACTGGCAGACAGAGTTACTTTCACAAATTTGATTTTTGTTACTAGTTTTTATAGATAATGGTACGGAACCCTTCATGCATGAGGCCGACTCGTACTCGGCCGGTTTTTTTAAAATTTTTTAGCAACTTAATTCGTCGAAATAAAACTCCATGTGTATCACAAGTAGAGTTAGCAAAGCGAGCATCTTCACAGAGAATTGCAAATTACTAAAGTAATGAAAAGAGCTTCACTCCTGCTTTCAACAATGGCGGCTGAAAAATACATGGGTTTTTTATCTTTTTAACTTAATTTAAAAGTTTAAAAAATAGAGAGGGTTAGTCATGGATTTATGCAAAATTTCTTATAAGGTAATTTGAAAATTACTTGACTGGTCTTAAATTATAATTTTATTTGAATTGTTCCATCTGATAACCCTCACAATTTGTGTCAAACGTGGTATCTAGTGGTTCTAGAACCACTGATGCTCTGCTTACCCCGTTAGGGATTATGAGCGTGAGCGTATGTATGTAAGTGATTTGAAAATGAACAGAATTTGCAATCAAAAAGAGGAACAAGTAGTTTTTAACTTGATATTTGGTTTTGTTTTACTTATGGCCTTACTAATAAAACTGCGTAGAAATAAAATCCGTGTTTTTGCTCGTGTTTAGCAGTGTACAATTTATAATTATACTTTATAATTAATTTATATTTATACTTTGCCCAGCAGTGGGATCTTGTAGGCTAGATAAAAAAAAAGACTGTTAGTATTTTAACTGGGTATTTTGTGGGATGGCAAAGTCAAGTCAAAAGTCAAAAGTCAAAAGTGTTTATTTCATTGAACATATAAAATGATACTTGAACACGTCAATATTATGAATTACATTAGCACTTTTGGCTTTGCGCCTATTCGCAAAGGTGCAGTCTTCCTCGGGAGAAGAATAGGCAAGAAACTCCGAGGGTCGCTCTTTTTAAGTCAATCATATAAATTTTCTTACTTTTAATTTTAATTGACTTAATATCTGAATAACTCTGGAGCTGAGCAATTTATTCCCATGGTTGCTTGTCTAACAGATAATCCGAAATTCTATAATAGCCCTTTTTACAAAGTTTTTGTTTAATTATCGTCTTAAATTTTTCTAAAGGTAGGTTTTGAATACACATGGGAATCTTATTGTAGAAGCGTATACATTGACCCATAAAAGAGTTTGTTACTTTGTAGAGACGGCTGTCTAGTATATCCAAGTTATGTTTGCTTCTAGTGTTTACATTGTGCCTATCACAATTTTTCTTAAACAATTGTTCATTTTTCTTTACATACAAAAGATTATTAAATATATACTGGGACGCAAATGTCAAAATATCTATTTCCTTAAATCTATTTCTAAGAGACATTCTAGGTCTCATTTGATAAATCGCGCGAACAGCCCTTTTCTGCAGGACAAATATCTTATTAATGTCGGCAGCATTACCCCACAGCAAAATGCCATATGACATTAGGCTGTGGAAGTAACTGAAATATACGGTTCTCGCGGTTTCTACGTCCGATAATTGACGGATTTTTTTAACCGCGTAAGCTGCTGAACTGAGTCTGTTCGCTAACTTATCAATATGAGGACCCCATTGAAGCTTTGCGTCAATAGTGATACCTAAGAATACAGTAGATTCTACAACTTCCAGTTTTTTATTTTTAACCTGTACATTGGTATTAAACTGTTTAACGTTAGGCAAGGTAAATTTAACACATTTGGTTTTTTTCTCGTTCAAGAGTAGGTTATTTGCAGTGAACCATTCAACTACCTTTGAGATCGCAATATTCACGTCGTCATAATTAGTGTCATATCTTTTCACTTTAAATAAAAGTGATGTGTCATCTGCAAATAATACGATCTCATGGGCCTCTTTAACAAGAAAAGGCAAATCATTAATGTACAGGAGAAACAAGAATGGTCCTAAAATTGAACCCTGCGGGACGCCCATACAGACTGTGGACCCAGGTGATCTAGTGCCGTTAACCTCAACCTTCTGGATCCTATTACACAAATAAGATTCCAGAAGCCTAAGTGCATTTCCTCTTATGCCATAGTGATGTAATTTTCTGATTAGAGTCTCATAGTGAACACAGTCAAACGCCTTGGACAAATCACAGAAGACTCCAAGAGCATCATGTGAATCCTCCCAGGCCTCAAAAATGTGACGAATAAGTTCAACACCGGCATCGGTTGTTGAACGACCCCGTGTGAATCCAAATTGATTAATATTCATAAGTTTATTAGCATAGAAGTGAGTAGTTATTTGACTAAGGATAATTTTTTCAAAAATTTTGCTAAGTACTGGTAGTATTGAAATAGGTCTAAAGTTGGTGGGGTCAGATGTACTACCAGCTTTAAACAGAGGAATTACTTTACTATGTTTCATCAAATCAGGAAACACACCACCATCGACACAACTATTGAAAATAAACACTAAATGTGGAGCAATACAATCTATTATACAATTTATTACTTTTACTGAAAGACCATCAAGGTCCGCAGTCTTTTTCATGTTTAACATTTTAAAAGTTTTAAGAATGTCAACAATTCTTATGTGTGAAAAACTGAAATGAACCTTACTTTCGTCTACATTTTGCTTGAGTAGCGATTCAGCGAGAGCGGGAGATGAGCCAAGTGATTGAGTAGTGGAGACTGGAATGTCAGTGAAAAACCTTTCAAACTCTGTAGCAATAGCTACATCGGAAGTTAGGATTTTGTCATTAATATTGAGCTTAAAATCAAACTTGCGAGCCTTAACCCTTCCCGTCTCACTATTAATAATTTTCCAAGAAGTCTTAACGATATTACTACTATTTTTAATTTTGTTTCTAACAAACATAGCCTTCGCCGCTTTACATACACGTTTAAATGTTTTGGAATAAGCTCTAACATACTCAACAAAAGTTTCAGAATGGTTATATGCTTTCTCACCATAGAGATCATATAGCCTTTCCCTGCTTTTGTGAATTCCCACTGTCGCCCAATCACTAAACTTCAAGGAGTCATTAATTTTTAGCGTCTTGGATTTAAACACAATGTCATATTCTTGCTTAGATAAACTGAGTACAGAGTTATAAAGTTTGTTAGGATCATCACTCTCAAATCTTAGATCTGGTAGTTTGGTGATCATATTACTTCTGTAATTCTCAAGCCTTATGTCACTAATAGGCACATATTTGATACCTCTTTCTACAGCCTTTCCACGAAGCGCATCAAAGGAAACTAGTTGGCCCGAGTGATCCGATGGTAACTTGTGGATAACAGATTTTTCCGAGGGATCAAAATTTGTATATATGTTATCAAGACACGTTTTGGAAGTTGCGGTAATTCGTGTAGGCTCTAGAAATAGATTGCGCAAATTATAACACTTAAACAAGGATATGATTCTTTTACTAAGAGAACTATTTTCCAATAAGTCGACGTTAAAGTCTCCACAAACTACAATGTTTTTATTATTATTACTTATTTTGAATAGTGCTTCCTCCATGATTTTTTCAAAGGATTCATATGATGATTTGGGCGGTCTGTATACGCATAATACAATAAGCTGCTCAAGCTCTATACAGGCTAATTCAGTAGTGCGCTCAACAGACAAGCTTACTATGTCATTACGTTCTTTAAACTTTAAATTGTTACGAGCAAATATAGCGGAACCTCCTCGAATGGCTTTACTTCTGCTGAATGCACTAGCAACTTGGTGATTATTGAAGCCAAATATTAACTGATGACTACGCAACCAGTGCTCGGTAATACATAAAATATCAACTTTATAACAGTTAATAAATAGCTCAACCAATAATTCTTTGTGTTCCATAAGTATAAGGTAATGCGTTTATCAGTCTATGTATGTATTGTATGTGGGTTTGTTCCTTAGTGGCACTATTTAGACCAAACGCGTGGGGCGATTTTAATAAATGATACGTCGTTTGATTCGTCATGACAGCGCGAATGTGGTAGAAAGCAAAAAAAAAAAATCAAAATTGCCGATTTTTGACGCCTTAGTGTGACAAAAAAACAAAATAAAAATCGATTCTAATGGTGAAAGATTTGTTGAAATCGGTCCAGTAATTTCGGAGCCTATTTACAAACAATCAAAAAACAATCAAATCTTTCCTCTTTATTTTCTTTTCTCAATAACAAAAGAAAGAAACAAGCGATCAACAAACTTCAAATTGTTTCAAATTATTTCCTTTCTAAACCGCTAGATGGCGCAGGCTGTATTCTACAACGCGGTATCGTTTGTCTCCGCGCAAAAGTACTTAGTCCGGGCGGTTTAGAAGGTTAGTTGAAGTCCTAGTGGAAAGCTATACTACACTAATATTATAAATGTTTGTTTGTTAACACATAGGCTACTTTTCCCAATCATTTTTGAAATCTCTACCATGCGATGCATATCGCATGCTTGGAGATTATTAATTTTCGTTCCCGTGTTTTAGTAGGAGTGCAAGAAAAACTTAGATTGTGCCAGCTGCCAACTCTTCCCGGGTATGCAGTACGTGATTATAGATTGTACCCATTACTAACCACCTAACTGTTAATATCGTTATGATATTCAATAACAAAAGTCTCAACTACTGGACTTACTCGCTCCCTTGCAGTACATTATACTCGCTCACTAGCATATTCGCAAAACATCATATTCTACTTGTTTTTTTCTTTGCAGTTTTTATAACGCAGTCGAGTTTTTGTTATTAATAGTTGTTATTTGCATCTACTGACATGATGCCCTTGCCTTTGTTTGCTAGTTAGGGGATGGAATTCAATGTAGTGGGTCTGTGATCTGAGACGATCCTCTTAATTTATCTTATTACTTATGCTCTCCATGAGTAATAAATATAATGTTAAAGCATCAGCAGCTCTAGCACGATAACGACAAACTCGCGCTCGGCTCACGCTGAAACTTCACTTTGATTGCGCGAGGGTCCCGGGCAAAGGCTTGCTCAATGTTGATATTTTGACATAGGACCGCGGTGTTGTCGCGGCGCTGTCACTATCATACTCGGCCTGCAGATTTCAATATCAATTTCAGTTCAGCTGCACGAACAGAAAATCTTTCTTGTCATTTCTTCACATAAAACGAAAAGAAATGTTCAAACTCTTTCTTTTTATTTTAGCTTTATTTTTTAAGTTTTACCACGAGAAGATATTAAAACAACTCAATTCAATTCAATTCTTTATTGCCTTCATGTGTACATTGTGTTCTTACAAATGTTTGCTTATGTGTCAACATGAAACCCTGTTAGGGCACTGCAATAGTCAATTCTTTGATTTTATATAATACTAGCTGCCCGGCCCCGCGTTGCCGTGGCGCCATCTGTTAGAGATTTACGATTAATGACAACGATCAACATTGATAATCAGTTTATTGTTAATTATAAATTATTAAGGCCATGAATTGAAATAAAAACTATCCTATCTCTCAAGTTGGATCAAACTGCACACGGTGTACTTTGATTAAAATCAGTTAAGTAGTTTAGGAGTCCATCGCGGACAAACATCGTGACAGGAGATTTATATATATTAAGATAAATAAGGATGTATAACATTTTATTTAATTTAATTACTGGTGCGTTACACACTAAGTCCGGCTTAATAGTAACTTTTATGTTATTTTTTAAATTATATGTAATTACAAAGTCAAAATTATTAAGATTAGTAAAAAATAGTTATTCTATTTTGGTATTATATTTATATTATTTCAATTTATATTTATAGTCATGTAAAAATTATCTTTAGATTTTATAATTTGTCGTAAATTTTTAATGGAATATTACAATAAATTGGTATTTTTGGTGGAGAAAAACTCCTGCAGATTATAAATGGCACTTTCTAATAGAAAATGTTTCAATTTACGAACCCTTTATAGTTTTCTATGCCTGTAATGTTTTTAGGTATATGGTTATATATTTTTATAGCCATTACATATGTATTTTTATTATATAACTCTAAATTAATCTTGGGCAGTGCTAGTCTATTTTGATGGCGGAGATTGCAGGTTCGAACATTTATGTCCTTTAATTGTGGAAACATCTTCAGGTTGTTACGTACAAATTTCGAAATTTCCAAGATATAGATGGAAGTAAGTGTTAGTATATTCAGCGTTTTAAAGTGCGGCCTACAGCTATCCGTTTTTTAATATTCACGAGTATTCTAACACATCTTTTTTGAAGTTTAAATAGGTCATCAATATCCGTGCAGTTTCCCCATAGGATCACACCGTACTGAAGCCAGACGTGTGCATACGCATAGTAGGCAATTAAGGCTGTCTTCATGTCAGTTGACCTTTTCAGCTCATATAGGGCATACGTAAAACTAGACATCTTCGCGGCAATTTTATTAATGTGTTCTTTCCAATGGAGGTTTTCGTCAATATTTATACCTAAAAATTTACAAGTGCCTACGCATTGCAATGTTGTGTTATTTATTTTACAATTTAAGTGTAATTTTTGACGTTGATATGGCCTATAATTGATTAATATTGTTTTATTTAAGTTTATTAGCAAATTATGTTCCTGGAGCCAGTGTTCGATGTATTTTAATTTGGTTCAAAAACTCAAACAATAGTCTGATTTTATAAATAGATTATTTTAATGCATTAATTTTAAAAATAGATTTAGAGATGTCATTTTTAAACATTATAATTTATACGTCATTCATAAACACAGAAGCTTCATTCACGTATTTGTGGTAAAACTACCTCGATGATTCTACGTAAGAAAATTGAAGGCACATTGTTTTTTTTGGTATCGCATAAGGGTATTCTGAGTCAATAGTGTTATAGCCAATATATAACTTTATCTGTCTATAACCATTCGCGCTACTAGACGCAGTAAATTATTGGTTACGTCCTCTTGATTTATACTCTTGAGTCTGGATTATGTATTATAGTTAGAATAACAAATAAATCTTCATAATAAATGTGTAAGACTCAGAATAGTTGTAAGTTACTTATGGACAAGCTTAGTTGTTCAAAAGATCGAACTTCTTTTAAAATCTATATTTTTTTCGTTTTTAAACATATCAATATCTCTTAACTTGGTTTAACTGTAGCAAATAGGCAACCAGTAACAAATGTATAACAACTAACCCTTAAAACGCTCGTGAGAAATCGTCAACATTCTCTCGCACGACAATCTTAACGACACCGAAGAAGTTAAATATTTTACTAACCAAATCAGATTTTAGGCTAAACTATTTTGGTGTGGGATAAACTTGTTTCGTAGTTAACAAATACAAGCCTGAATTCATGAGTATATATTCACTGAAAATTGTAAAAACTTTAAAAAAAAATTCATTAGAAAAATTATAATTTCCCGCGATACAACAATTTGCCCCGTAAAATTACAATTTTACGAAACTTTAAGGACTGCCTGCATAAAATTAGGATAAGTTAGGTTATGTTAAGTAGGGTTGCATTAATATTATAAAAAAAGTCCGTCAAAGTGAATAAAAATTGAGCCAATTCACAAAGTACCGAGATATTATTGTTACTACAATATTACGGTGGCACATGCAAGCTTAACCTCATAAATTAAACAGCCAAGACAAATCCATCACTAAAATTACCTAATAGAACCTTTGTTTTCCAAGAACAGGCAATCGATCGGGTCGATTAGGTTTGTGTTGCCATTGGATAACAAATTGTAGGCATCCCATTACCCGACGATTAATAAATTGGTAATTCAATCTCTTAGTAGGCACGCCTTTCAATGGAACAAGGATAATTAGATTCTGGAAGAGTTACCTTGTAAAGAGGCTGCACGTGTCTCGTTCTCAAGTATTTGAACCCCTGACAAAAAAGAGGGGCGTTATCAGTTTGACGTGTGAATTTGTGTATCTGTATGGGGTATCTGTGTTTCTGTTTGTAGTATTGTAGCTCTTAAAAGAATGTACCTATTTAGATGCGGTTTTTTTGTTTGAAAGTTGACGTAATCGAGATGACTTGATTAAAATAGGTTCAGCCGAATGCCCGACATTCGGTGAAACAAAATTTTTATTTTAAAGTTTTCATCTTTTATATTATGGTCCTTTGGGAAAGTTGTTCAGTTTTGTGGCCTAAGTAATCCACATTCTTAATTTTTACTACGAAAAAGTTGATAAAATTTTCTTTGGAATCACTTTCGTATTCCTAGCGTCCAATTAAGGGTTAACCCGTCGCGCGCTTGTTTAAACTTACTAGTTCTCACAAAAAAAACATTAAAATCATAATTTAAAAAAATATTGAGTAGTTAAATTACGGTAAGCGATTTAGTTTTAGGCTATGTATACCTTGAAGTAAATACAGTAGCGGCGTCAATACATATCTTTGTAATCAATAAAAACGTTTAAATGAATGGGTTTTTTTTCAGTTGTTTGTAAGACGAAAAGGTTATTAATTTAAATTTTCAGGAGCACATGCATTCATTTACAAGTATGAAGGAAATTAAATATTACGTTTGTATATCGTCCTTTTTATCTATAATGTAAAAAAAATCTAAACTTACTAGTTCTCACAAAAAATTCCTAGTTATATTTTTTAGGAATGGAATCCCCTTAATGAAAGAAATAGTTACAGGATCTTCTAGTACCAATCTAGTTCAATCTAACCCTTAATATTCCCTTTGTTGCAAACGGCGATCGTTTGTACGGAACACGCGTAATTGGGGTTCTCTAGTTGAGAAACCAAGACATTGATATCCTGAGATAGAGACAGCTATAGCCTTATCTATTTATCACTTTATATAGTAAATTAAATCTTCTATGTATGTAACAGTTAAATTGATTCCAAAAAGAATGGAGTACCTACAGTACTATTTTTTTGCTATGTTTCTATGAGTGTCAAAAAATTTAAACGAACTATAAATTAATACAAAATAGCCGTCTTTATAAAATTAGAAGTTGTAAGTAGGTAATTTATCAAAAAGCAAAACGTGATCTCCTTTCTGTTAATTTTAAAAATAGAGTATCGTTTCCTAATTAGAGGGTAAATTATTAAGAGGGATGAAGGGGGGGTTAAACCTTTTGTGGTTTAACTTTTTGAAAAAATAAGGTTAGATCTGTCACAGGCGTGTGCGTTCAGATTTAAATAACTTTGGAAAAGTGAAGTTACTGAATCTAATTTGCATTTGATTGGCTTAGAAAATTAAAGAGACTTATTCGAAGGTTCTACGTATAAGGAACCTTTATCACTAATATATTTCCATTTTTCAAGCTGAAATCAGCTGATTGAATGGACCTTTTAATAATACAAAAACAACACGGCAAAATTGTATTACCATTGCCTCCTATGCACTAGTGATACTAGAAGGTGGGAACATAGAAGTCAATGGTAATATAAATACTGTCATGCCGTGCCGTACCATTCGAATTATAATAATTTTCCACGTTATAAAAACGTATCAGTCACCGACTTCAATCCCAAATGTCACTCATTTATTTAGATGATGTTCTGGTTTGTAGTATTTTTTTGTTTTTGTTGATTTTTTTAAAAGCGCTGAATCATTTTAATAACATTTATATGGGACCACCTCTGGTGTAAACTTTTTCAAACAAAAAAAGAATTTTTAAAATCGGTCCATAATTTGGCGGAGAAATCGGTGAACATACATAAAAGTCCGACGAAGTCCGACGCCAAACAGCTTGCTGTGTGCCGTTGGTGCGTGGGAGTACCAGTGCCTTTATAGGCATTTTCTGGGTTAACTCGCTCCATCGTCGACCTCATCTTTGACCTTTTGGTCAAGATTAAGATCAAGAGTTAACCCATCTTATAATAAATAAAATAAAAATACATACAGTCGAACATAGTAGGTACCTCCTCCTTTTTTGAAGTCGGTAAAAAGGCCTAATCAGTTGTAGGGAGTGACTTTAAATTATTTTGCGTAACTTTAAGGGTTAATTCTATTTTATGATATTGAACAATTATCTCTAAGGAACTCAGATGAAATTCTTGAAAATATTTTTTGGACTTCTTATATGTACCTACTCGTACATACTAAGTTGAAAACTTTCACATATTTTTTTTCTTTATTTATATTCTATCAAAAGTTAGCACAACTTTTCATTTTCAGTACCAAAGTCGTTTAAATATGTACAATGCTCCACAAAAGTCCGTGTAAAATAATTGTCGGCGACTCAGCGGGGGAGCCCGCGGATGTAATTAGCCTGGCAAGATAAACTTTTTCCACGCTCCTTTTGGGGACCTGTGCATATTGTTCGTTGACTAATAAAGTATTAACCACATTAACTTTAACCTACAGGCTTACTAACAGGTCATAGTGAAATTAAAATGGTGAGGTATATGGAGTTATACATAAAAGGTATTGAGGTTACGCGTGTAAAAGACTATTTATTTATTTTTTACTTTTGCGGTGACTTCAATCTTTTTTTTATAATTTTTATGCCTTCAAAAGGGGGCCCTGAACTTGCGGGGGTGATGAGGTATATGGAGTTATACATAAAAGGTATTGAGGTTACACGTGTAAAAGACTACCGTATTAGGCAAGCGCATCATACGATGATCAATGACGTAGGCATTGTTATAAATACTGCTAAGTACGAAATAAATGCGTTCATTCTTTACTCAGACACACTTCTTTTAATATCTATACATTTTACCCAATCTCCTCATACTTCAATGGGAACGTAATTTTAATCGTCAAAAAACGCGACAAAAAATTTAAAAGGGTCTCTTGAAAAAATGTGATGTGATATTTAATTTTATTGATAACAAAAATCACACGCCAATTAATTGTGATAGCTAATTTAAGACAAAAAAAGCCGGCACTTACTTCAATGTTATTTTTAGAGCGTTGCCCTTTTTCTCATATATCTTCGTCTTTGTTTCTCTTAAAATTAGGTTACCTAAATATTGTTTTAAGACATGGGGGTAACAGTGCTAAATTCATCGTACTAGCATATAAGCAATGGATATTTATTTGTAGCTTTATAATCGCTGTTTTCGTAGAAAAGACGTTAAAACCCTCTCTGGCTTTCCAACTTTCCCTGTTAAAAAAATATTGTGGTCTGTTTCTCCGTTATGACGCGAACGCGAAAGACAACGACTATAATGTATTTTTTTTCTATGTTCACCGATTTCTCCGGCATTTGTTGACCGATTTGTTGACTGAAAAATTCAAAAATTTTTTAGTGTTCGAAAGAGTATACTCCAGAGGTGGTCCCATTGTTATCAAGTCAGGATCTGATTATGGGATTCCAAGAAAATCGAAGGCAACCCTTGAATTGAATAGGCACTTACAATGTTTCTCATGTTATTTCTCCTATTTACACTTAAAATGGAAAAGTAAATAAAATTTTAAGAAAAAAAATAAAACCATTTTCAAAAAACCAAAAAATAAAGACGAAACCGTTTAATCTCCTACATAGTACCTACTGATCTGCTTGAAGTCGGTGCCGAGCCAAATAAGCTCGATAGGCCGCCTTCGCACCGACTTCCAACAGATCAGTAAGAGATTAAATAGTTTTGTCCATATTTTTCGGTTTTTTGAAGTCGGTTTTATTTTTTTTGGCTTAAAAAGTTTATTTTCTTGTAGTCTCTTGGCAAAATTAGTGTTTCAGAAAATAAAATAAAAAAACAAAATTTTAGTAAGTAATTCTAAATTTATATTTAGATTACTCTAGCACAATGCTCTTATTTGTCGTAGGTTAATTAAAAGTATTGTAATAATGCTTTTAAGGTTGTATATAGGTATTTCTGTAAGTATCAACAAAAAAAACTGAATTATCTTTAAAAAAGCGGAACCCAAAAAAAACCACAGCGGGTCAGATTCCACCGATTTTTTATTTAAATTTCGTCAGTCTCTGAGTTTCGTTACAGCGCCCAAAGGACGTTTAACGGTATAGCTCTCAGGCGCATGCGGGATAAGGCATAAAGTAATTTGATGGTGAACATTTTATAGTCCTGCCCTGATTACTAAAGTGAGTCGCTAGTGAAAGTGTGGGGATTAAGACAGTTTAGAAGTTTAGTGAAATGGAATATAAGCGTTTAGTTTTCTTTGTATCCATCTCTTTTGTTTTATAGGTAGGTACTTGTAAATATAAATGGTTTTCATAGGTACATACATACTTAAGCATTGTTAATGAAAAATTATCTATACAAATATTATGAAGGGGAAAGATTTGTATTTTTATATAACGAATAAACTTAAAAACTACTGAACCGATTTCAAAAATTCTTTCACCATTAGGATGCTACATCATCCATGAGTAATATAGGCTACATAATTTTCCTGAATTCCCACAGGAACGAAGTCCCGAGCGGGATGATTGTGGAAAATGTTAGGGACTTTTTCGAACCCATTACTTTTCTAAATTCTAGTGTTTGTTTTTTGTTTCGGCTTTGTCATGTCAGTTGGACTAGTAATAAGATTGATTGATGTATTGTGTGATATTCCTGGGTTTTTCGTTGTTTATAGTTTTAACCTATTTAACCCTCACTAAGCGGTGTCTTACTCATTCTCCTTTGTTAATATGGTAATCAGGAATAACTTATTTAAATAAGCCCCAAAATGTTACTAAAATTATATCTTAGAAAGTCTTAAATTGAAAAAATCAAAGAGATTTCAGAAAAGGACTATCAAAAAATAAATCCTGTAACCCTTTGACAAAAAGTAGGATGTTATAAGTTTGACGTTATAATATAACGTTATGGATGTTATATATATGACGTTATGGATGTTATAAGTTTGTTATAAGTTTTTTTTTAATTTATAATTATTCAAACAATCAATTAATAGCAAGAGGTATCACACAAATCCCTTTAACTCCAGCGTCAACTATTCTAAATGTTATCGCTTGAGCTTTACAAAAAGACTGTCCATTACTTAGACCTTTTTCGACAAGCTTTCCCTTCATTCAATTTTCAACCTTTCCACAAATGAAATTAGACCAATTTTCGGGTAAGACGTTAAAGGAAGAAATATTGGCTGTCTGTTTTCTCTCCCTTAGTCCAACACGTGCGACAAAAATAGATTTATGTCACTATGTATCATAGTTTTAGTAAGTTAACAATAATGCGACATAGTTTCTTCTTTGGTAAAAGATGTTCCTTTAGTTTTACGGAAGTTTGAAGGATCAATTATTCTTAAGGGAGTGATATGTCCTCGAGTTTTTGGCCTGTTGTTTTGGGATACTATAAATCTTGGAATCATGTTACTCGGGTTCGATCTTTTCCGATAGGATTTCGTTGAGGAAAAAGTAAATTATATATATTGTTTTCTCAGTATTTTTTGTTTGTTGAGTTGAATAGGCTGATTCAGAATTTATGTATCTATTTAAAAATTTAGTATACAAGTAACAAGTTTACATACAGAATTGGCAAAATGAGCATCTTATTTCTAAAATTCACTAAAGAAGAGTTGAACTATTCTTTTGTTATAGGTGTTTGACAGATTCTGCAGGCCGAGTACGATAGTGACAGCGCCGCGATAACACCGCGGTCCTATCTCAAAATGTCAACATTTACAACACCATAGGACGAGCAAGCCTTTGCGCGGGACCCTCGCGCAATAAAAGTGAAGTTTCAGCGTGGGCCGAGCGGGAGTTTGTCGTTATCGTGCTAGAGCTGCTGGATTTAAAAAATTCTTTATTGGAGAGAATTAGTACTGGCACACACATAAGCTATCGATATTTTTGGACTCGAGGTCTCGTTATATTTTAATTTAAAAAATATATGATACTCTTCAGTATGGAATGGATTACAATATAACTTTCACCTTTTTCTTGTTTTTCATGTACTCTCTTCATGCCTATAGGAGTAGGCGGACCATTATGTTATTTTTTATCCCTTGACGCCAAATTACTAAATTTTTACCGCCTTATTCATAAATGTAATTTAAAGTTAAGAGACAGTTAGAGCTTCGAGTGTAAAAACATAATAAGTCATATTTTTAATTGCCCCTGCTATTAAAAAGATAACTGCCTTTTTTATAAACGTATTAATTAATCTGTCACTTAACTTTAAATTGCGTTTATGAAACGGACAGTAAATTGTAAAATAAATTTATTTTCAAATGTATAGTAGATATCTGTATCTGTGTTGTTAAACTTCGGAGTTGGGGTAACACTAAGTGAATAAACAGTTTATCTGCGTATAACAACTGAGCTGTATATACTAAAATTCAGCTCACTTGTTAGGTTAAAAGGTTTGAATGTCGAGCGACTAACAGGGTCGTAATCCTGGTTCACCAGGATACACCCGGTTCATCCTGATTCAACCTAGATTTATCAGTTTTCGCCTACATTTGACCGAAAGAATAGAATAGAATAGAATAGAAAAATCTTTATTTTATAGGACATTCAGGATGTCACTTAAAACAAGTCAAGATTACAATGAAATACATACAAACATACATTAAACGATTTGAATACATACATACGCATTCGTACCTCTGATCCTACTGACTCTACGCCTATTCGCAAAGGTGCAGTCTTCCTCAGAGAAGAACAGGCAAGAAACTCTGAGGTTGCTCTTTTAAATCGCATTACAAATTTTCTTATTTACTAATTTTAACTAAATCTGAAATAACTCTAGAGCTGAGCAGTTCATTCCCATGGCTGCCTGTCTGATAGATAATCAGAAATTTTGTAATAGCCCTTTTTGCAAAGTTTTTGTTTAACCACTGTCTTAAATTTATCCAAAGGTAAATTTTGAATACACATGGGAATCTTATTATAGAAACGTATACATTGACCCATAAAAGAGTTCGTGACCTTGTGGAGACGACTGTCTAGTACATCCAGTTTATGCTTGGTCCTTGTATTAACATTGTGCCTATCGCTATTTTTCTTAAACAAATATTCATTTTTCTTTACATATAAAAGATTGTCACATATATACGAGTATTGGGATGCAAAAGTCAAAATATCTATTTCTTTGAACATTTGTCTAACGAAAACGAACGAAAAGCGCTACAGGTGGGCATAGCAACTACTTAAACCTATGTATGGGTAAAGATGTGTGGTGGTCTTAATATCTTAGGCCCGTATTGCAGAAGGAGACTCAAGTCTTGATCTGTACTTAAGTATTGATTGTCTCATTTTCTCACTATCAAAATGGCAAAGACGACTGCCACTCAAGTATAGATCAGAGTCTGAGTCGCGTTCTGTAATGCGGACCTTAGTGATCCAAAATTGTCATCCTCACTTAGTAGCAGCACACTGCTGATCAACACTTTCTCTTCGCTCATCATTTTAAGTGTCCAACAACTTTATAGCCTTTGGCACAGTAGTAGGACAAATAAAGCAAAAACACAATTTCAGCAGGCCAAGTAGGTACAGGGTCAACAGCACATCATGCAATCCAAAACTGTCAAATTTCTTCAATCGATTTTCAATTTTATCTCCAAGCATTAGAGTTTACTATCCATTGGGGAAATTTGACAGTTTGTGGTAACCTGATGTGCCGTTGACTGTACGATAGTGACAGCGCCGAGACAACACCGCGGTCCTATGTTAAAATGTCAACACAGACAACGCCATAGGGCGAGCAAGCCTTTGCGCGGGACCCTCACGCAATCAAAGTGAAGTTTCAGCGTGAGCCGAGCGCGAGTTTGTCGTTATCGTGCTAGAGCTGCAGGTTAAACTAAAATATGTATGTATGTAAACTCTTTATTGCAAACTCTTACAGCCTAATACAAAAGATACTTATCCAAAAAGCGGACTTATCCAAAGTCATTTGACCTTGTCTAGTTTTAAATTAATGATCAGTATTTTAATCAGGTTTAGTCGGTGATATAATTGACTCATCATCGACTAAAATTAATCATGTAAACTGAGACTACGAATCTAAACAAAAGACAATACGGGCATATTTGGACTAAAATATATTATTAGAAATATCCAAGAAAAATTTCATTCCAAAAATAAATGAAGACAAAAACCGTATCGCAAACAAGGAAACGATCCATGATCAATTAGGAATCACCGAAAATAAAATATTTCCTTTAGAAAACATTCAACAAAACATTTCCCTTATTTAAATCTTCTATATCAACAATCCGGAGAAGGAATATGATGTGACAGAGTCGTACTCAGATACGTATTAGGCCCCAAATAAAGTTTATTTTTATTTTTATTATAAGATGGGTTAACTCTTGACACCAATCTTGACCATAAGGTCAAAGATGAGGTCGACGATGGAGCGAGTTAACCCAGAAAATGCCTATAAAGGCACTGGTACTCCCACGCACCGACGGAACACAGTAAGCTGTTTGGCGTCGGACTTCGGTAGGAGGGTGGTCGCGAACTAGACGGCCCTTTACAGAGCCTACCACACCGCATGAGACCATAGGACGACACCTCAGATTTAGAAAAAAATAAAGCGTCGTTGCCTGGGATGGGTTACTAGGAGGCAGGTCTCATTTGTGTTTCCTTAGTCGCCTCTTACGACACCCACGGAAAGAGATGGGGTGGTGTTATTCTCAACCGATCACCACACGGTTCAAAACTAAGAAAACATTAAAAAATCATAGCAATACAGAACAATTGTTTATACAGGGTGTAAAGGACAGCTTAGCAAATACTTAAATTGTGGAATCTACCCATAACTATCATCAGCTAATAGTAATTATTTTGTCCCGGAAACGTCACGTTAAGGAGTTTTCATTATTTACCTACTTTGGCGCTACGCAACGTATCATGAAACCGCGCCCCGCGCGCGATCCCCCCGCGCCGCGCTATCGGAGTGCGATGTACAATATGTACATTGCTGGTTGTCGTGGTTTACGTTGCTATAATTGTTTTTTATTGCAAAATGGAGTGTATTCGATTAAATAATAAAAAATGTAAGCAGAAAATATTAAAAAACATGAAAAAAAATTAAACATTTTCCGGAGAAAAATTCCACTGGCCAGGGTTTCAGTTTTTGCTAAGCTGTCTTTTACACCCTGTATTGAAATTGGTGACGACGTTGAAAAGATTTTCAAGAAAAAAATCTTATGGCCCAGTAAATAAGACAAAGAAATCTAAATCTAGCGGCAGAAGACCATTAAAGCCGAGACTGTAAACGCAGAAAAGAAAATAATCCCATTTTTAATGGTGAAATACGAGGATTAGATCTTTTCAAGTACATGCTAGTAATCCTAGGTTTTTGATAAAACCGACACTTTCTTTCAAGAACATCTCGGGAAAGTTGTTTTGTATTTTTACCCATTCATTTGCCGATTTTTTTTCAAAGTTCATAATTTCTTTGATTGAATAAATATTACGGAGATTTTGAGTAAAACTCACACATGTTTACTTTGGATACGTTTACTGATAACAAAGCTCAAAGATAGCTCTGAAACAAAAGAGGCTCATTGATAGAAATATCGGGACCTCAAAACACTTCACTCCATATCTGAAAAAATTCGCCAAACATAAAAATTGTCGTATTTCGAACGAAACGAGACCCATTTTCAATTTCCATAATAGCTGCTTCCACTTCATTAGGACGCGGGCAAAGTGAGTAGAGATTAGCGAGTGAATTTTAAGTAGAACTTCGTAATAGTGTTGCCAATTTGAACAAGTTTCCGTGGTTTGCGGGAAATGAGTTGAAAGATAAAGAGAGGTTGGAATTGCAACTTTGTTGGAAATTCAAAAGTATTAATCTTTTCCAAATTAAAGATGCATTTACTTACAAATCTTTTTGTAAAGAAAACAAAATTTTCAACCGTGAAAATGGATAGGTACCATTCCTTAGGTTTAAAATAAGGTGCAGGATAGTCGTTAAGGTTCAGAATTATTTATGGCAATTATCAAAAGGCCTATTAACTGCCCCGAAAGTTGTACCTTTTAAATGCCTACACACACAAATATATTTCAAAACAAACTAAAACAAACTAAAGAAAATAACCTGTTATATTTTTTATGGTGTATATGTTTCGTTACATTATGTCATATCTGCAATGTTTAATTCATTCTTGTGACTGATCTGATGATTATTCATGATTATAGCATAGAATATATAATAGTACTAAGGAATAAAGTATTAAATAATGTGAAAATGCTAATACTTGTATTTATGTTATTCTCTTCACTTTTCTATTGAACTGCATTTACCCTTTTACATTGAGGTATAAAACATTTTGAATAGATAAAAGTAAGTAGGTACTCGTAGAAGTATGTTATATGTAACTAAGTGAAACATGTAATTGCCTTTATGTTAATTTAACGTTTGTTTTAGTTTAATCTTTTGCATGATTAACTTTTTAATAAATAATTTAAAAAATATTTTACCTTGCTTTACAAAAAAGCTAGTTAACATCAAACAAATAATTTCATTTTCGTTAAGGTATCACTTGTATCGCAAGTAAAGTCCACGAAGACATGAAAAAAACAAATATTTCCCCGTCCACGAATCGAGTCCGATACCATTTGATTAAGAGGCAAGATTGACGGATTATCTACTTCTGGAATCACAAATTATAATGTTTATACTTACTTTGAATTAGTTAGAGCAACTATAGAGGGTCTTCTTCTTCTTCTTCGTGTCAATGGCCACAAATGAATAGATTACGTTCGTAAATATATATTGTAGGTATAGATAAATATCGTAGTATAAAATATAATTAATATTTTACCGGTCCAGAATGCAACCAAAGAAAGGGCATCGTCTGTTACCTCCATTTAATCCTCCCTAGTGCAGTTGGTAGGGCACAGAGGACAGGACAATAGATGGGCCATGTCCTGCGATGGTGCACCGCAGTCACACTCCGACTCCGTGGAGTAGCCCCACTTGACTAGGTTGGACCTGCAGCGACCATTACCTGTCCGAAGACGGTTAAGTGTTTGCCAGGCAGCCCACTGCAGTTCATGGCCCGCTGGCAATTTCTCCGCTGGTTGAATGAAGTTGGGGGGGACTTGGCAGTTAAGGCTCCAGAGAAGCTTCTTGGCCTCCTTAGGGTGAACAGCTATACTGCTTGTGGCCCTTTTAAAGCTTTTCCGGCTTTTAAGGCGGGCTGGGGCTGCAGAGTGGTCGTACAAAGGGTGCCTGTGGTCGGTTTCCTGTGAGAGTTTCTCCGTTTCACAGGCTATCTTACTTTAGGGGGTGATTGGATCTTTTCATAATTTTATAACGGCACGGTAAAATTGTATTACCATTGCCTCTTATGTAATAGTAATACTAGAAGCTGTAAGAACATAGTGGGCAATAGTAATTAAAATTCTGAAGTGCCGTGCCGTACCGCTCGAATACGCTGCAGTCCTAAGGCAATCAGCTGATCGTTTAAATTGTATAGAGAGCTTAAAAACTTTTTTACATATTATTTTGACCCATTTTCCTTGAAAAAATTTGTTCAATTTCGTAGGCACGAAATCGTTTGTTTCGGTAACTAATTTAAAGGCACATACATACATACACTCACGTCGATAATCCCTATCGGTGTAGACAGATTATCAGTGATTCTAGAAACACTCGATGCCGCATTTGACATACATTCTGAGAGTTATAAGATGAAACATGATGTATAACAGTAAGAGATTTTCAGTCTTTCGCCCATAATAAGCAAAACCCTCGGTCCCACAAATTTATAGTCGCCTAATAATATTATTTGGAAAAAAGCAAACTTATAAAATAAAGCATTAAAACCACAGGAAATTTTCGTATAATACATTGCAGTATAGATGAAAATGTACAATTTAAGTTGGCAACTCTTTCACTGAGCTTTGTCGACCGTCGGGAAGAGGTTTTTCATTTGACACGCTTGAGCTCAGCCCCGGTCAGGCTCTTCATTATCTGAAAATTGCACTTTTGTACCTAAGTAGTAACTACAGAGTTTGAAAATTTGAAGGGGAATATTTTAAACAAAGATTTATTATGATTTTATTTGAATAGTATCGGTGATAGCCCAGTTGTTAATGAGCCAGAGTTGTAACCCGAAAGTTGCAGGTTCAAATTCAAGTACGGGCCTGTATCACTAAATTCGTCTTTTCGGATTTAAGTATAGATTTATAATTAATTATCACTTACTTAGCGGTGAAGGAAAACATCATGATGAAACGCACGCACGTCTAAGAAGCGGTCCACCAACCCGCATTGAGCCAGCGTGGTGGACTAAACCCTTTCTTAATTAAGAATTTATTTCTAACTAATTTCCGTTTAATGCACGTGCTCGGTGCTTCGTTTATACTATTCATTGGTATTGGTATTATGTTCTTAGAATAAATTAAATTACTCCACAAAAGCAATAAAGAACGACGAAGCTTACAACGCCACAATTTATATTGTGTCTTTGGGTACACTATTTTTCTTTGCATGTTTTTTTTTAATGCTATACTCTATGGGTAAACTGTATTCATACTCTGTAATCATATGTTATCAGCTACAATTATCTACCATTTATGGCAACTCATGAAATAAGTAGGTGAATGATCAGTGCATATATTTTTCTATCTAATAACTGGCGAAATGTTTTATCTACTGTAGCGTTAGGTAGCATTACATTACATACGCTCACGCCTGTTATCCCATACGGGGTAGGCAGAGCATCAGTGGTTCAGAACCAGTTGATGCCACGTTTCACATATATTCTGAGGGTTATTAGACGAAACATGATGTATAGTGGTGAGAGGTTGTCAGCCTTTCGCCCACAATACAGCAAAACCCTCGTGTCCCTATTACTGACTTTTACAGTATGCCTGGAAATAGTTGGCAGCTGGTACATTTTCAGTTTTTCTTTTACTCCCAGTCCAGCGTGGAAGAAGCGTTAGGTAAGTGAGGTTAGGTTAGGTTTAAACCAAGGCCTTGGCAATCTCCTTTACTTATTTTGAAAATCTTTTTTCACACTTTTCTGTGAACTGATTAAAATCAACAAACTGAGTCTAGCAACGGTAACTAACAACGTCATATTCTGGAAGCCTAGCACGCAAACTCAACAACTAGACGAGTAGACATAGTCTCCCACTAATGAGCTCGATTGGGGCAAAATCACGACCGATACGACGCCAACATAGACTTAGAATTATACTGGCGTTTAGACAACCGAAGTGTGTGAGAGAGAAGCTAAATCTTTTTCGGAAATACAACAATATAGAAAAGAAAAGCAAATCTAATAAGACTTTTATTGAAGTCTTAACTTATCAGAACCCGTCGCACGCTTGTTTATGCCGCGTGAGATACAAAATCATGCACACTCGTGTGTGCAATCATCGCGCGTGGGTTTAAGATTACCAAATTTTGTTGACAGAAGGCCGCAAAGCGGCTCGCGTTTTCCGAGCGCACAGGATTTTTAATTTGTGTGCTATACCAGTTATTTACAACAATAACTTAGTAGGTTAGTGGATGTTGTGTGGCTAGATTATGGTGGAGAGCGAACCTATTCTTTACAAAAAATATGAAGAAAAAAAAACGAAATACTTAACGCGTTTTCCAGCTGCCAGTTCGTCTATAGGCCAGTATAATTCTAAGTCTATGATTTGCCTCGATTCAGCTGATTTATGTATTGTTGACGGCGCGAAATAGCGAGACAGAGGAGAAGGGATATAGTAAAGAGGGAGATAATAGTCCGTAACGAGAAAGATAGTTTTGGGAGTGATTTTTGAGGGTAAGCTCATTCGTCATCAAAGTCAAAGTGAAAACAGGTTTATTTCATAGAACATTCAGAATTTTACTTAAAATAAGTCAAATGTAGTGATCTAGTATTTTGAAGGCGAATAAAGAAATATAGAATAGAATAGAATAGAAAATGTTTTATTCAGTAACATTACATGCTTACTATAACTAAACATAAGACATAGTTACATCCAAAGTAATGTACTAAAAGGGGTTGCCAGCTCAGCATACTGCCGTGGTGAACACGGCGCTGATTTTCAGCTAGTCCCGAAAAATAAACCTAGACTTAAAAATACTTAACCTAATTACATACTGTGTGCGTGTATGTGTATGTGTGTGTGTGTGTGTGTGTGTGCGTGTGTGTGCGTGTGTATATGTGTGTGTGTGTGTGTGTGTTCTGTATGTTGGCCACTCTTGCAAATATGAATATGAATATGAAATATTACGTTAGCATTTTAAGCCAAGGTGCAAGGGCCTCCTTGTAGCAGCTTCTCTTTAGGGTGGATGCAGCTCGAAGTGGCTTTGCCAATAAAAATCCAAAAATTGAATTTACAATGTTTATTGATAGACCAGAACGAAGCAGAGATATTTTAAAAGAGAGCGAGGTAGTGTTGCCAACTTATAGTGTAGGATTCCTACATTCTTTTCGAAAAAATTGGGCCATAGTCCACCACGATGACTCGCTCCTTTCGAAAACCAACGTGCGGGTTTCATCAAGATGCCGTTTTTCTTCGCCGCTGCACTGCACAAGTGATAATTAATAAAGAATCCGTACATACATAAAAAGATTTTTTTTTAAATAAACGCTACACACTCAAAGGCCCACACTAAGGTTTCCCTTGTGTCGTGGGTCCCTTGGAAAACACATAAAGACAAACACAAACACCCATGACCCGAGCACAAATATCTGCTTTTTACACAAAGGTTTGTCCCGACTGGGGATCGAACCCAGGACCGCCGATCAAGAGGCAGCGTCACTACCACTCGACCAAACCGGCCGTCAAAAATGAATGTAATCGATTTGAACTACGTTTAAAATACTGTTTCATAAACCAAAGGCCCGTGTTCACCAAAAATATAACCAACGGTTAAACCGCAGTTAGAAGCTAATCAGACAAAATGTCAAAAAAAAATATGAAAATGACATTATCGAATCTCTGGTTAGCTGCTAATCGTTGGTTAAATTTTTGGTGAACACTGACCTTAGGCCCGTGTTCACCAAAAATATAACCAACGGTTAAACCGCGGTTAGAAGCTAACCAGACAAAATGTAAAAAAAATAATTAAAATGACATTGTCGAATCTCTGGTTAGCTGCCAAGCGTGGTGAGTATGGCATTTACCCCTCATGTTATTGAGGGAGGCCCGTGCCCCAGCAGTGGGGACGTTATGGGCTGATGATGAATGGAGTTAAAAAAGAATTATTATGAATTTTCCTAAGTTGTCTTAAAAGTGCAATAATTCAGACTCAGACAGTTAAACTATAAAAAGGTCTTGAAGCCTCAGGTTAATAAACATTTTAAAAGATACATGTTGTCCTTCCAGAGTATAAATAAAAATCGTCTATCCTAAATTAATTCTCACTTTAATATTAAATAGCCATTTTTGACATTGGTAAATTCATTCCGTTGGCTCCAGTATAGGCCCCGATTTTACGAAAAAGTGCGATCCCCTTCGGAGAGTTGGGAAAATATGATATTCAAAAGACGTGTCTTTACAAGAGCTATGGGCAAAAAGAATTATTCGAGAAAACAAAAGCAAAAAAAGTTATGGCCAGAATAGTAAAAAAGAAAATCATTTTTTTCCGAATTTCTGATTTTCTCGCTCGATATTTTGGAAACGAAGAATGATATCAAAAATTTGTAAAAAATTCCTCTGGACAATTTAGTCAGCTACAGTTTGAGTTCAAAAAAAAACACGATCGGGCTAAGGACTTGCCCTATAGCCTAACCTTTTTGAAAAAAGTCAAAAAGTCAGAACGAAATTTTTTCGAATTCCGTAGATTCATTTCCAATGTGCTCGATAGTCGTGTGAAGCACGAAATCTGTGAATTTTTATTATATAAGGAAGAAACGCAATAAATCCCTACTTAATATAATAAATGCGAAAAAACCTGTTTGTCTCTCTGTTTCGCTTTCACGCTTATACTAATGAACTCATTTTGACGAAATTTGGTGCAGAGATATATTAGACCTACATTTCATCCCACAGCTGGGCACGATATAACCTGTAGTCAACGCGGGTGGAGCCTTGTGCAGAAAGCTAGTTTGATTCATAAAAATTTATCCTATTTCACCGTTACAAAATAAAGATTAGGTTGGTTTCCTTTAAGTTTTTACAATTGCAATCTACCTATACATATGCTAGCAAAAACATACCCGGAAAACCTCATTCCTGGCAAACAAACACATAATTTCAAACGGCAACCCCAATATTTTTTCTTCAATTAACCCTGTGGCTTCGTACCACAGTTTCTCACGTATGTAATTCAATCTTGCGACTTGAGACGAGTCCTCCGAGTACCAAAATTGGATGGGCTGATCAATTATATATTTATTTTTAAACCCCGACAAAAAAGCAGGGATGTTATAAGTTTGAAGCGTGTATCTGTATCCTGTATGTCTGTGACATCGTAGCTTCTAAACGAATGGACCGATTTCGATGCAGTTTCTTTGTTTGAAAGCTGCCATAATCGAGATGGTTCTTTTTATTTGATCAAAATCGGTTAACTCGTTTAAAAATTATATGCAACAAATGTTGAAGTTCACATATTTTTGTTATTTTGTATATATATTTATTAAGAATGTATAAAGCAGTGATAGCCCAATTGGTAACAAGCCAGACTGATAACCGGAAATTTGCAGGTTCAAATCACGGTGCGGGCCTGTTAATTCGTCTTTTCGGATTAATATACGGACTTTTCATTGATTATCTAGTTGCATTCGGACCACATACGATGACCATTAAAATATAGATAAATTACATATACTCCATAAACACCTAAACCTCTTCCTTGTATCCAAAAGTTATTATAATATTGCAGAATTTTTTAAAGATAAATTAGACTAGTTAATTAAGCTGTAAGAATTAGAAAAATAGAATTACTCAGTAAAAATGTTTTAGTATGTAAGTAGATATACAAAATTGCTGTGCCCTTAAAGGGCGTCTCATCAATCTGGATGTTATGTACCATCTTATACCTAATTTGCAATAAACACTTTGAATTGAATTATCACTTACTCAGCGGTAAAGGAAAACATCGTGATGAAATCTGTACGTCTAAAAAAATTCGCACTGTCCACCAATCCGCATTGGTCCAGGGTGGTGGACTATGGCCTAAATCCCCTTCAACTTCGTATTTTGAAGGGAGGACCGTTATAGCTGAACATGAAACTATGGGTAGGTGAAGAACCTAGGTATAAGTAATGCTTCTTCTTCTCATCGTGTAGATATAATCAAGTGTGTTATAATGCTAAAGTTGGTGAAAGTACTTCTCAATCCTTTATTTCTAAGGATAAGGTAATGAAATAAACTACCGCGGTACAATCACGACGAACTTTGTGTAGGTGAAGTTTTGTCTTGGTTCCGTCTTGCGGATGTTGTGTCAGACTTTTTGCTCTACAAAGTAACACTATTCTTCTGCATTCTGCGGATTTTTAATCTTGAGACTTCTTTTTCATTGCCCGTTTTTGTTCATAGTTCAGGACAGCTGATTAATTTTTGTTCTGTTACTGGGAACTAAGATATACATTGCGCCTTGTTACCCGACTGCGCGACGCAAAGGAGGGTAATGTGTTAATCAGCCTATGTATGTATGTATGTATGTACATATGTGGGTTTGTACCTTTGTGGCACTATTTAGACCGAACGCGTCGACCGATTTTAATAAATAATACATCGTTTGATTTGTCATGGCGGCGCGAATGTCGTAAAAAGCATGAAAATTTGGAAAAAAACTACATGGCCGATTTTGGACGCCATATTGTCCAAAAATGAAAATGAAAATCGACAAACTATGTCAAGTGGGGTGTCGTTGAATAGGTATTAAAAAATCATTTTTAGATTTTTCATATCGTTTTTCAATCAGAATTACCGTTTATGATCTATAACGATTTGCTTAGTAACGATTAGGCGTTTTATTCGGAAATTGTTTAATTTTTGTACAAGTTAGATATGCACACAGCTGATGAGAAAATCAATAAACATATATAAATATCTGACCCTAACTAAAAAGTATAAAATAAAATAAATTCATTTTAAAAATAAAAAACCGGGCTGCTTAGAAAAAAATAACTAAAAAGAAAAAAACTTTTGTTATTGAATATAATTGAATAACATAACGATTTTAACAGTTGGAAACCATCAAAAATCCAGCTTCCTAATAATGGTTCCCGACTGATAAAATCGTTATGTTATTCAATAATAATCAATAACAAAAGTCTCGACTACTGGACTTACTTTTTTTTTTAGTTGTTACCAAGCAGTCGGGTTTTTTTATTTTTTAAATTAATTTTATATATTTATGTTGTTGTTAAGTAACTGCAAATCATTATATTTTGTTTAGGATTCTCGCGGTTATTTTCACGAGTTTTACATAAATAATATTCTTACCACGATTAATGTTTTAAACGCCGGTGTTTAAAAGTATGCAATACTCATTTAAAACAATAATCTTGGTAAAAACCTGTTATAACATGTTTAAAACTAGTGCAAATCATTACATAAAAACAACTAAAGAAGCTAATAAATAGCAAAATCATCGTTCTTGTTCAGGAAAACCATACCATACACTTACGCATATAGTCCCTATTGGGGTAAACAGAGCATCAGTGGTTCTAGAATCACTTGACGCCACGTTTAACATAAATTTTTACGAATTATCTGAAAAAAAAAAATAGTACACTTGAGTACAGTGGTGATTGTCAGCATTTCAATTTTTTTGAGAATATCTGATACGTTTAGTTTTCATTAAAATTCATCAAAAAATGACATCAACATATCATGATCATAAGATTCTGAGAGTTTGTGCCGCATAACAAAAAACTTTAATGGAACTACCAAATAAAATTGCCCAAGATCTGTGCCTTGAGGTAAACCGATAAAATAAGTCGACACCTTTAAAAAAAATTCATTTGTTCGGTCGTATCCGGCTCACAGCAACATCTAGAATTCTATAAAACGATATCATAAAGGCCAAGAGACAATATTTTTCATAATAATGCAATTCCGCCAGGCGTCGACGCTATTGTAAGCGCAAGTGATAAATTAATGCAGATGAATAATATCGATAAAATAAATTGTGTTTTAATAAAATTATGGCTTATTCCATGCCTGTGTGGTTAACGGATTGAGAGAAAATTTTATGAATTTGTTGAATTTTACTCATACCTGGGTTAAAAGTTAAATAATTTCATGGGAAATGCGATTGTTTATATTTGCAACGTTAATGTGAATGTAATTCAGGTTATTTTGTGAATACCTATCTGTTCGAATTTAGTAATCGAAATCGTTGCGAATCAATGTTTTTTTTTTACCTTACATTTTTTATGGTGCACGCATCACCATCTAACCCAAACCAAGCGAGGGGTAGATGGTGCACACTAACCCAAAAAAAGCAAGGTTTGTACTATGGGTGCTAGATAACGATACACTACTTATTTACTTAGCTTTTTTTAATAAATACATGTTTTTTATTAAACATATATATGTAAACCAAGACTCTTCACAAATAATTGAAAAAATGATTTACAAATATGTGTGTAGGTCGGGAATTAAACCCGCAACCTACCAATATGCCAATTGTATTCCTTTTATGATGACGATATCGTGTATTTCTTTTTCTTCCAATATCCTGACAACAATATTTCCCTTCAGTAAAAACCATCAATCATTTAGTTTCATCTCGAAAGCGATTCCCCCAAAATATTATGATCCACAAAAACACCTTTCCTTTGTTCGTACAAAACGTACATCAGACCGAAAACTATCCATATACAGGTCAAAAAGTCCATCGTATTCCCTCCTAGGGACTGCGTATCTCTCAAAACGTAAAGGGTTGGCCCGCAATCCACCAGGGAGGCCCTGTGTAGGGCTGCTGCAAGAGGGATGTATCTATCCTTAAATTTTTTTTTGAAGTAAAAACTTCTTTGGCGTCGTTGTGCACTTTTTGGATGGGTAAAAAATGTTAAACTCGCGTCAGGGTCACGTGACCCTGATCGAAAATTCGTAAGACGGAGGGTGAAGTGAAAACTTCTTAGACCGCAAGGAAGTAATATATGTTCAAGTTCTCACTTCTACCGGCACTCCCGGAGTGCAACCTGTTGTTTTTTTTATCTACATATGCTCACGCCTATGATCCCTATCGGGAAAAGCAGAGCATCAGTGGTTAGCGAACTCCTTGATTCCACGTTTGACACTTGTGAAGGTTATCAAAACAATCGCATCCCACTCAAGAGTAGGGAGTTGGCACATTCAACATTTTTCTTTCACTCCCATACCAGCATGGGAGGACAGTTTTTCTCTACCTAGGGCTTAGACCCTTTTCTCATTAGGGGTACGATTTACCATGATCCGAGAATTGAAAAGTCGAGTCATTACAGTGGAGCGACTGGTATTTGACCTCCGTGACTCTGCTAACAAGGGAACCTGAACGGATTGGATCACAATTTCACATTCACTTGATCTGAATGTACAGGTTTCCTCACGATGTTCCCCTTCACCGTCAGAGCATCGCTTAGTTTCTAAATAATGTAGGTATATAACTCAGAAAACGAGTCATTCTTATATGGTGGCACTGGGGATCAGACTCTGTACATCTTGCTTACGAATCTAACCCGCTAGCCATTAGAACATCACCGCCCTTTCTGAAATTATTCATTCAAATAAAAATATATTATTTAATTAGTCTTAAATATTTCTATGTATTCTGTGACTCTATTATTTTAAAATCATCTGCAATCAAGTTCCAGACCAATAGAAGGCGAGTGTGAGGCTGAAACTTTGATGATGTTATAGTAATGGGATCCGGCAGTTATCTTTGTATGGACCAAATTATTTGGTAATGTTACTGTAATTATTTTCGCAGATCTATTATGACAATAGTCCACTCGGTTTAATGGTTTCAAATAAAACACTTGGACAGAAATTTAGGCTCATTTTTAATGTCTTTTTCTCCATTATTACAATAATCATAGTAATAATGTCAATAGTCGCAGATAATTTTGATAAATTCATGATTTATCATGCCGCTAGTATATAGTATGATCGCAAAATTGGACCTCATGCATTTGTCAACCCTATAACCATGTCAGACAAGTCACATATACCCCTGAAACGCGCTGGGAGATATATTAGTTCTCGGCCTAGAGCATTTTGAATGTGACTTTCACTGCCACATCAACTGGAGATATTTGTCTTTGAAACGAATTGTTTGTTAATATTTCATGTTTGTTAAATTAGCGTTGTTCATCATCAATCGCACTTTTGCTTTTTCTCGTCCAAAGGTACTTGGATATTTCTTTTTTGAAACACTTTCCCTAATTTTAGATCTAGATCTATGTTGTAGTGTGCATCTCTCACACTACAACAGATTAATCCAGTAAGATCCAGGTCAAAAACACACGTTTAAGGTACTCGCTTGCAAAGTAACACAAATCTGTTTCCGTGTTCACTTCTGGATAAAAATTAACATAACCATTATTAAGGTTCAACCTAAATATTGGTGAAATAATTCCTTATGATTAATATTTGCCTTCAGGATCCCATACTGGGCGATGATCTACTCTTTTTATTTTTCTACCCTTAAAACATAACAGTTTAAGGAGAAGAAGTCCAATTCTTCTAGAAAAAAATTGAAACAATTGTTTAAATTTATGCCCGAAAGTTTGTTCTTTTTCGAAATAAAATCGCTTTCATTTCGTTTCTTTATTCGTGTATCTCTTTATTACTGCTGTTTTTTTTTAAGTTTGCGACCCGCAAAATTTTTAAAAGTTCAGTCGTGTCAATAAAAATACATTTTAAGACCATTCCTCTTATATATTTTTTTTTTACTTGACTTAGACTTTTGTGTCCTTAAAAAAGTACATTACCGCCATTCGGCATGTTTATTTCAGTAATTTAATTGTAAAATCTACCTTTGGGATAACAATGTTTGACGAGTATTGATTATAATGGTATTATGAGTAGATGCAAATTTCATTTATATACAAGCATCTACCAAAGCCCTTTCACCTGTTACTCTTACAAACATTACATTTTATTTTTGAACATTTATGCCATTTCCTTTACAGGAAGCTGTACAAAAAGCTTTGAATGGTATACTTTCATTATTTATTTTACAGAATTATGTAGGTAAATTTGGAGTTTTCCTTAGAAACATAAGGCGTATTCTCTTAGATATATGGCCTAGGCTACGGTGCAAGTCATAGGAAAGAAGAGGTTACTTAATTCGCGTTATGCAATTAACGGCCGGTTTGGTCAAGTTATAGTGATGTTGCCTCTTGATTTGGTAGACGGGTCCTGGGCTCGTTTCCCGTTTGGAGCAAACATTTGTGTTAAAAACTTTTCTGATTTTGTTCGTGTCTGTTCAAAAGGACCCACGACACAAGGGAATTTTTATTTTTTATTTTATCATGGATTCACTTAAATACTGGAAGTTGGTGTTATCTGCTATTGCTACTATATGCAATAGCCAACGGCATGCGCTTCGTCTTCATCCTCCTTCTCAATTCTCTTTTGCGACATTTTTACTTTTCAGTTTTGGCATTCCTAATCCAAATTCGAAATGGAACACTTCTAGCTGTCATTCGCTGGGATGACAGAGATCCATCTGAAATTCCGTCACATGCGCACGCACGCTCATAGTATATTGTTTTTTATACTTTTGTAATAAATTAACATATAAAGTTTTAAGTGTTGATGTATTCAAATAAACGTAATCCTGTTTAATATTTGTTCCTTATTTCTTCATCGTGCTCCGAATCTCCGGCTTCCGCCGCTAGCCGACGCAATGCAAATAATACTTCGGCACATTTGACAGTTCTGCCACTGACGGTAAAACGAATCCCAAGCCAGAATCTCATCTATTATGCTTCCATGTTAGACTGAGTGAAAGAAAAGCTTAGAATGTGCTAGCTACCTACTCTTCCCAGGTGAACAGTAAAAGTCTGTAAGTGGAAGGCGAGGAGGGAAAGGCTTATCACCTCTCACCATTATACAACATGTTCAAAAACACATAACCCTCTCAATTGGATCTGATAACCCTCTCAATTTGTGTCAAACGGGGCATCTAGTGGTTCAAAACCCACTGATGCTCTGCCTACCCCTGCAGAGTTTACAGGCGTGAGCGTATGAATGTATGTCTATGTTATCTCCTTTCTTTTACACCTTATACCATCCGTGCTCTTCTCTCTAGAGGCAAAGCGCGTTTGTCACTGTCACTGTATCTCTGTGTTATGATTTGAACAATTCCCGAATAGAGAGTTATCTTGGAAATCTCTCTACGGCGACGTCGTTTAGTTTGGCGTCGTTCTCTCTAACGGCCCTGTGAGCGTATGAATTTATTATTGCGTTCTCATTTTATTCCTGAGATAACATACTTCATGATTTTTTGTAATAATTCCTGCGTCATCTATCTATACACTTTCGCAATCCCTGTCAAGGTAAGCAGAAAACCATGTGGTTTTGAACAATCAAACACCACTTTGACCTTCATCCTGAGGGTTAAATGGAACATGAGTAGAGTCAATACTCGATACTCAATATTTTATTGCATCCAAAGGGTCAGCTGCTGAGTTAACTCACCCTTCAATGAAATAACAATAAAGTTATTTCAGAAAGTGTTTTAGGTATTCAAAAGATATTGTGTATACTAATACAGTTTTTCCAACTAAACGATGACGCTTAATCACAATTTTAAAATTGTCTTTTTTTCTTAGATCACTTCATCTTTATCCGATAGGAGAGTGAGTATCTCTTCTGTACAGTGAGTGATGTTTTGTTCAAAATACAGAAAAACCCTAGAGCCTCATACTGGTTTTTACAGTACGGCTGGGAAGAGTTTGCAGCTGGCACATTCAAAGTTTCACCCCAAGTCCAGCGTGGAAGTACTTTGTTAGGGTGTAGTTTTATGGAGTGATTTTAAATTAGTATTTACTTTAGGGGGAGGGGGGAGATTTTTCCCCGTGTGGTGATCAGTTGAGAATAACACCAGACCATCTCTTTCCGTGGGTGTCGTAAGAGGCGACTAAGGAAATACAAATGAGACCTGCCTACTAGTAATCCATCCCAGGCAACGACACTTCATTTTTTTTCTGAATCCGAGGTGTCATCCTCTGGTCTCATGCGGTGTGGTAGGCTCTGTAAAGGGAAAGGGCCGTAAGGTTCGCGACCACCCTCCTACCGAAGTCCGACGCCAAACAGCTTGCTGTGTTCCGTCAGTGCGTGGGAGTACCAGTGCCTTTATAGGCATTTTCTGGGTTAACTCGCTCCATCGTCGACCTCATCTTTGACCTTTATGATCAAGATTGAGCTCAAGAGTTAACCTATCTTATAATAATAATAATAACCCCTCCATCAAATAACCTTCAGAATCAATGTCGAATAACCTTCAGAATCAATGTCGAATGTGACGCTAAATGATTGTAAAACTACATGACGTTCTGCCTACCTCAAAATATATTATAGGCTTGCTTGAGTATGTGGATGGATGGATTATTTACAAAAAAAATTAGCTTTTTAACTCCAAAAAAGCCCAAAATCCTTGAAATAATCGCTTCACTTTAAAAATAGACGACCGCGTGGCATTTATCTTCCAGCCGTCTCCATACGTCTAACTAATTCGCTCATTTAAACAAAGTAAGCTCTTTAAAAGATATATGCGCCCCTACTGGCTTTATTGCCATCAAAGGGTTACAGATATCCGATCGAAAGTCATCTCTACTGACCATTGGGTTACTACTTGTTCTCGATTATGCTTTTCAGCATCGCTAATATGGATGCGAGACATAATTCTATAGTCGTATGTATATGTTTAGTCCACCACGCTGACCCAATGCGGGTGGGTGGGCTGCACCTCTTTTGAAAATGAATTTTCTTGAACGGGCGGGTTTCATCATGATGTTTTCCTTCACCGTTGAGCAAGTGATAATTAGAAATCCGTATACATAAATCCAAAAAGACGAATTTAATGGCTTAGGCCCGCACTAGGATTTGAAACCGCAACCTTCCGATTATGGTCTAAATCCCTCGTTGGGGACGTATATGGATTGGTAAATAAAAAAAAATATGTTTCGTCCTCTCTTTCTACCACATAGCGAGAATAACAGCATCCCATCACTTTCCGTGGGTGTCGTAAGAGTTGACTTAGGAAACACAAATGCATGAGACCCTGCCTCCTATTGATCGATCTTAGGCAACAACACCTCAATTTATTTTGAATTTGAGGTGGCGTCCTATGGTCCCATGCGGCATGGTAGGCTCTGTAAACGGCCGTCTGGTTTGCGCCAAACAGCTTGCAGTGCGTGGGAGTACCGGTGCCTTGATAGCATTTTCTGGGTTAACGCACACCATCTTCGACTTCATCTTTGAGTTCGACTTCATCTTTGACTTTGATCTTAATTTACTGGGCAAATTGTAACATCGCGGGAAATTATAATTTTATTAGAGAAAATGTAATATTACGGTTTTTAAAATTTTCCGGTGATATATGTTTTGCAATTTTAATTCTTGGTAAGGGTTTTGATTCTACGCCCTCGCGAGATGCGAAGGGTTTGACCGCACTCAGTTTTATCACCAGAATAGATTTTCCGTGCGATTTCATCAGACAAACATTCGCTATCACACTGCGTGGGCGTTGCTGATTTATATCCTTCAAGTATTCGATTGAGAACTAACGAGTTGTTTTAAGTTATTTCAGGATATTTCAGAATGATGTTCCTTCTGTGACTTTTTCCCGTTTTGGGCCAATACCAGAGATTTGACAATGTAATTTTCATACTTTTTTTGTCAATTTGTCTTTTTTTTACTTCTAACCGCAATTAACCATGGATTGATTTTTTGATGATTCAGGATTTCACATATCAAAGGTGCTAACATGAACGCGTGACATAATTTTGTCTTGTAGATGTCATTCTACCTGTTTCCTACGGACGCCATACGATAGAGCAAGAGGACATGAGAGTCATATGACAAAATTATGTCATAGCTCTTAAGATAAAATTACTTTATTATAATAAACAGTACAGATATTACGAAATGGGTTCTGTGACTCTGCTTACAGGGGAAGCTAACCGGATAGCATCACGAAGACGCTTAATTTTTAGAATATTTTTGAATAATTATTTTGGATTAATAATAAATAATATTTGAATTAGTCATTAAACAAACACTGTGCCGTCACCTCCATCTGGTTGTACCACATGCATTGCGTGCCCTACGAGTACCAACCATCTGCACCCAAAAATACCTAATAGACGCTACGCAATCTGCTGTTCAAGTGGCCACGTTCTAGTCCACAATGTTATAGTTACTTGCCATCGACTCGCTAAGAAGAAGAAGGAGAACAAACAACGTTTCGAATTATACATACAATTCTTTCACTTTGCATGACAAATTCATATTAATTCAAATTCATATTTTTATTAGCATTAAAAGTTTATGTGAGACAAAAAAACAAAAAACTATGGTTTAAAACTATTTAAAACCGCATTTTCCGCACGAAACACATAAAAAAGATATAAGGGGAGTTGGGGGCTGGTAACTCAAAAGAAATGATCTCTAATGGTATTACAAACGCCATAAATACTGGAAAAACTGCAGTATGCATTCAGATATCGTAGCGAGATGTCACAGGCTAGAGAAATTGCAATATTAGACAGTTAGTCGACTCGGTAACTCTTCTGATTTTTTACTAATCAAGACTGATTTTTATGAAGGACTTGCAATGATGCCGAGGAAAATTTTGATTATTATGATTATTTAGTTCAGTTATGTATTCATATTTATGAACCAGCTACTACTTCTACACCTACCTTACTGTGATGTCCTACCCTAGATTGCATGGAAGAAATTGCTAGCAATTAGGCTGCCTTGTTGTTTACTATGTTCTATGTTTTGTTTACGTCTCTGTCTGCAAATAAAATATATTACATTGTATTTTTTTAAGTAAATCTTTATATTAATAAACTGAATTTGTTTAGTAAGTAGGTCTTTAGTAAATTTCGAATTGCGTGAAAACCCATAGGCTCCAATTAAAAAAAACCGGTCAAGTGCGAGTCGGACTCGCGCACCAAGGGTTCCGTACAAACCTAGCTTAAAGGTATTGTAGACCTGAGTATTTGATATGAATTTCAATTTAATACCTCAACGCGTTCATGAGGAAAGGGGTAGTAAGTTTAAAAATATTAAAAATATTTTTATGATATGATGTAATTAAAAATTTATGGTTTTCGCAATTTTTCCTTTATCTGTGCTATAAGACGTTGCTTCGTACCAAATTTCAAGATTCTGTGTTCACGGGAAGTACCCTGTAGGTTTTGATTCCTTTGCGAGTGTCGAAAATTTGCGGAAATTTGCGGCATAAACGGCTGTATCTTTTGATTGCGTTGGCTTAGAAGTTTGATTTCTTCACAGCTCCAAGGGACAGTAGACTTTAGTATTTGATATAAATTCCAGCTTGATACCTCCACGTATTCCTGAGAAAAAGGGTCTTGACAGACGGACGGACGGACGGACAGACGGACAACAAAGTGATCCTATAAGGGTTCCGTTTTTTCCTTTTGAGGTACGGAACCCTAAAAAGCACTTTTGTCTTCAATTAAATTCGATCAACCGTATGAAGTTTAAAAAATGTCAATCATTTTATTTATTTTATTAAAATTTTCCTTATAATAGTAACAGTAACTTTACATTTTTAGTTGTTTCAAATAAGTCAATTAGTTAGTCGGTAGATATGTTGTTTACTGCAGTCTCGTTTATACTGTACCAGCAGTAGATGGGTAGGTGTGTACAAATTAGTGCAATGCCCTCTGCATTGCGCAATTTGAACAGCAGAACTCAATTATGTAGAATAATCTCCAAGAGAATTCGGGAAAAAATCTGAATCTTTCAATAGGTAAATCAGGAGGATTACAATCATATTGTTTAAATTTAAACTGCTCTTTTTTTTGAAGTCGGTTAAAAAAGGAGGAGGTTCTCAACCCAACTGTTTTTTTTGTAAATTTGTTACGCGATAACTTAAGTTTAAAAGAGTATACTTCATGGGGGTTACCATTTATATCGAGAATGATTGTACGCTTTTAAAAGAAATCAACAAACATTATACTTTATTCGCACATAAGGATACACAACACAAGGCATATACGCAAAGCAATTCCTTCCAGGCAACCTTAGGGTAGGAATGTTACAACTGGGATCTAAATATAAGCAGATGGTGCATTTATAGCCCAGAGAGCGGTGATAGTCCAGTTGGTTAAAGTCTAGTCTTGAACTGGAAAGTTGCGGTTTCAAATCCTGGTTCGGTCTTGTACCACTAAATTCGTCTTTCCGGATTTTCCTACGGATTTATGATTAATTATCACTTACTCAACGGTGAAGGAAAACATAGTGAAGAAACCTGCACGTCTGAGAATTAGTTTTCGAAAAGCACCAACCCGCATTGGGCTAGCATGGTGGACTGTCGACTGAATTTCCTTTACGGTTCCGAAGAGAGCCCCTTGTCCTTCGGTCTGGACACATATGGGCTGTGATGTAGTGCATTCATAACAAAATATTTCCTGAATTCGAAATTTAATTAAAAGCTGAGAGGAAGTCAATCTTTTCGTGAGAAATGCCATATTTCTGAAGTGTATTATGACATAAAGTACCTAATTTGCACGCTTATATGTAATATCTTCCATACTGGACTAGGGGTGAAAGAAAAACTTAGAACGTGCCAGCTGCCAACTCCCTATCACCACCATACTCATGCTCCATCTTGTGACCCTCAGAATATATGTCAAATGTGACGTCAAATGGTTCTAGAACCTCATATGGTGCTCTGCCTACCCCGACAGGGATTATAGACGTAAGTGTATGGATATGTAATCTCGAAACAGCACGAAATAAGCAAAAGGTCAAATTGTCACAACTTTCCATTTATAATATTAGTTACTACTTAAAACCACAAACAAACGCCTACTTAGTACAGACAGCAGCACGTCAGTTTACCCATTTGCACTACGAAAACCGGCGCTATGACAAAAGAGATAAAGGCGATGTCAAAGTCAACATGTATCACCTGATGTGCTGCCGTGTGTGCTTTAACCAGAATGCAGAAACGTGTCTTCTCTACATAGCTGCACATTATCATAGCATTGCTAATAAAATATCAAAAATATGGCCAGTATTTACCATTTTATATAATTCCAGAGTCAATTGTCGAAGAAATGTTGCTACTGCTGATAGTAAAATACGAAAAAGGTAATGGCAGAGGTAATGTTTGCTGCGGTAGTGTTTATTTTTAGATCTTAACTGTAATAAGTTATTGTTCAAAGCTGCTTATGAAGCAAAAGGTTGACTATAAATTAGTTTGCGAAGCTTCAGGAATGTGATTGTGGTCATTTTAAAATATCTAAAAAATCCCCATGAAACTCCAAGTATAAAAACAGTTGCTAAGAAATCATTGTCAACAGCGCTTGCCTACAGTTTTTTTTTTAAATTAAACTTAAATTAATCTATGGTATCACAAATACATAGTGCGAATTTTTAACAATCTTTTTTTCTTTATTACAATCAAAAAGATAATAATAAGAGAATATCCTGAGTTCCTTTAGATACAAAAATAATACAAGTACTATTAAATCCTTACTAATATTATAAATGCGAAAGTAACTCTGTCTGTCTGTCTGTCTGTCCGTCTTTCACGCCTGAACTACTGAACCGAGTTTGATGAAATTTGGTACAGAGATAGATTAGAGCCTGGGAAAGAACATAGGCTACATTTTATTCCACAGTTGGGCACGATATAACCTGTAGTCCACGCGGGCGGAGCCGTGGGCGGAAAGCTTGTAAGAATATAAATTTAAGTCCTAAGTACGAGGAGTGATCAAAAAGTAGTGATAATGACCCACTTGTACAATTCATAATCTACTCATTCATACCAATAATTAAAGATCATTTAATTACGAGGTTAGATACAAAAAATTAAGTCTTAATTTTAAGAAACATAGAAACCGTGTCTAGATGTTTGACAAATTCCGACGTAAAATATCATTATGGAGAAAAACGAAGTGCGAGCCGTTATTAATTACCTCAGTTTAAAAAAGTTAACGACGCAAGAGATCCATCGTGATTTGGTGGAGACATTAGGTGAGTCGGCTCCACCATATTCTACTGTGGCAAGATGGTCACTTCAATTCAAGACTGGAAGAACATCGACAGAAGATGAGCACCGCTCGGGCCGGCCATCGACGTCAGTTACGCAGGAAAATATTTAAAAAGTCGAAAATATTGTTCTAGACGATCGTCGTGTTACAGTGCGTTATTTAGTCCAGGAAACTGGCATTTCATATGGCAGTGTCCAATCAAAATTAAAATATTATCTGAGTATGAGAAAAGCCTCGGCGCGTTGGGTACCCAGAATGTTTACAGAAGATCGGAAGAAAACCAGACTCAATCTTTCAAGGCGCCGGTTGGACAGATTTCATGTGGATCCTAACAATTTTTTGGCTCGATTTGTCACTATCGATGAAACATGGGTTCACCATTTTGATCCAGAAACAAAACTACAATCTTTATAGTGGAAAAGATCGTCGTCACCAACTCCAAGGAAATTTCGACCCACAGCATCGGCAGGCAAAGCCATGGCCTAAATTTTTTGGGATTCCGAAGGAATATTATTTATTAATTATCTTGAGAAGGGACACACAATAACAGGCGTTTACTATGCATCTTCAATAACTAAATTGAGAGAGGCTATAAAAGAGAAAAGACATGTCAAACTTAGTAAAGGCATTTTGTTTCATCAGGACAACGCGCCGGTTCACACTTCTGCTGTTGCACTGGATACCATTCAACAAGCTGGGTTCGAATTAGTGGATCACTCACCTTATTCGCTGGACCTGGCCCCCAGTGATTTTTATCTCTTTCCAAAACTAATAGAATACTTGCGTGGTAATAGACATGCCGATGATAATGAAGTGATAGAGGCCGTGGAAGGGTTTTTGGAAGGCTAAAAGAATTTTTTTTTTTTTAAAGGGTTAAAAATGTTGGAGAAACACTGGACTCGGTGTGTATATAGAGAAGGAGACTATGTTGAAAAACAAATTTTTGTTATTTAAAAAATATATTATTTTCTGTTTCATTATCACTACTTTTTGATCACTCCTCGTAAGTAGTAAAGATTAACGATTTATAAGAAATACTGCTAAACTAAGTAATAAAAAACCTAAACACTTAAAAGGTGTCATGTGAACACAAAATTTGATACCAAATCTGATATCATAAATCCTATAATCGATACTTTATTTTAGGTGCCGATGTTTAATCGATTCGATTAATATAAATAAACGAATCGGAATTCAATTTTGTTATCTTTTGATCAAAAAGCCGAGGTGGCAACATTTTGTTATTTTAAAAGGTATAAGATTACAGGAGTGATAAAGACCAGGATTTTATGTTAAAAGACAAGTGTTGGTGTTCAATGTTTTCAATTTTAACCGACTTCAAAAAAAGATAATTTTCTCAGTTTAATTGTATTTAAGAAAAATTGCCTTGGTATTTTTGTTTACTTTTTAAAAGATACTTTTTATTTGATTATTTCCATTTAAAAATACTCTATTTATGATTAATTCAAGGGATCCCTTGAACCAACTAGGGTTTTGGTAATTTAATCAAAAAGACAAGCATTTGCATCCAAAATAAAAGTAGGTAGTAATAAAGAATAGCTTTTTTTTCACTCTTGACCTGGGACGAAGATGCAATCGAGGTTGTAGCAAGCTCACCCAGAAGAAGCCTAATCACTCGAACTTTAAAGAGAATCTGTGAGCCCAGAAAGAAAACGAAGACCAAGGAAACGAGTAATTATAGGTAAATTAAATAAATGAACATATTTTTATTTAATAAGTGTGTTTTCCCTTTTGACCACAATCTATCTTAGGAATACAGATGCAGGCAAATAATTTCATTCCTTAGCGGTACGCCATATATAAGATGAAGAGAAACCAATATATTATTCTTTCGTTCGTCTTCGCAAACGAATTTTCTTAGACGTGCGGGTTTCATCACCATGTTTTCCTTCACCACTTAGCAAATGATAATTCGTTAAAAATCCGTACTTAAATTCGAACAGACGAATTAAGTGGTATAGACCCGCACCAGGATATGAGCCCGCAACCTTCCGCTTACAAGTCTGGCTTATTATTAACTGCGCCATCACCGCTTCAGAAGCATTAACAAAGATTCTTCTTCTTATCGTGTAGGTATAGTCAAGTGAGTAGCGAACTTGGCTTACCTTAGTGTCAGAATTTTTCAACCGCCAAATAGCCTCTGACTTGGTTTTAACGACTGTAGCCAATCGACAACAGCCGGAACCGACGGCTTAACTGCCCTTCGAAACATGGAAACGCTCGTGATAAATTGACACTTTGGTCACCCATCAGGTTCTCTGCTTCTGTGTATGTTGCTTAACCTCACTGATCGGTGGAAATTAGTGAGCATCACTGGGCTACGAGCACTTCATAAAGATTCAATTATGTTGCTATAAATAACTCTGAAATAAAATTACGGGTACAATAAGATCGATACTTCCTAAAAGCAAAGTTATAGTCAACGTGAAAACTTTGGAAGTGCCCACTTTGTGGCACAAGTTACCAACTTCAAGCCATAAGTCTAGCATAAGTTTTCATAAGTTTATTGAAATAAAATTGCAGCTTCTAAAGTTGTAGAAGTGCAGGTATAAGGAGGATTTATAATGGCTTTTTAAGTGTACGCTGAAGAAAATTATGTACAGGTTGTCTTTTCTGATCATTTTATCCGCAAAAATTAGAACTATCAAAAACGTCATACGTTTTATGGGAACCGTTCCAACTAGCAGTGCCACCGCCAACTGTACGTTAAATTGCACACCACTTAGCAACTTAACCTTTAAGTATGGACGTGGAGTCTCACAGGCTACTCGATGTTTTCGTTTCCTTAGTTTCACCTACTTCCCCCCACTCCCCGCGATTGAGCGGCTCATAGTTGTAAAACTACCAACGAGGGAGGAGGTTGCATCTTCCGATGAACATCAAGTAAGTAACGACCATCAAATGATTGCAGGGAGTAAACTACCATTTTGTGATATCATGCAAAACTATTTTACTTTGATTGTACTTTTTTCCATGTCTTTTTCAGCTGTAAAATAAATCTGGCCAACGGGAAAAAAATTCCCGTTGGCTAGACCAGCCTGACCATCAATCTGACCACTGGGAAACGCTGATAATTGTCTTACGTTATTAGACTTGTAATTTTTTTTTATATTTGTAACCTGAAGTATGTGATTTGTGTTTTTGGTTTCTTATATTTTACATTTTGAGAAAAAAGACTCATTTTGTTATAGGAATAAGTTTGTCTATTTTTAATACCTAAAATGTAACCTAAGTAGATTTAGACTGGAAAGTTACATAAATTTTGATTTTTACAATTTCTAGTGTTTTTGAAATAAAAGTTAATCATAGAAGCACGTTATTTTATTGATAGATCCCATAACTTCAATATTCAATCAGTTTTAAAGTGATTTTATATCACATTCCCAAAAAAAAATGTGTGCATCCACGTATCCGCAGTAGTGTTAAGAAAAAAACCGGCCAAGAGCGTGTCGGGCCACGCGCATTGTAGGGTTCCGTAGCAGCATGGTTCAAATATGCAGCTGGCTTCTTAATTCTACAAGCATATTGTCATAGTTGATGGTAAAATCCCCAAATACTATACTTAGTATCAAAAACAAATGTATTAAAAAGTTTGGCCTAAATATAACATAATGGAAGTGTTTAATGCATTTTTAATGAATTTTTATTATTATTATTATTATTATTTTTTTAAATATTTTTTTTGCGACAATTTTATTGTAAGGAATAATATAATAATATCAAGCTAAGCAGGTGTATATTTTTAATGTCGTTTTCGTAATTAGCACCCACAAAAACCTATTAAACGACACCTGAAATGTCAATATGTTACAGCTTGGCTTTCGGCTCGCCTGAGGCGCGCCTCACTTTTAGCGTGGAACCTTATATGTCAACCATTTTGGATTAGGGTACACTCGTGAATTATTCCAAATTTTTTTTCGTTATAAAAATTAATGTTTCCTAAACGGATTGCTGAATCGAAAAACGTTTGTAGTAAACCCCTTCTATCTTTTAAAAAGCTATCCTATGATAATGCACTCGATGATATCGGCTAGAAAAAAAACCATCGCCCATTCACGTTAATGGGAAACACACGAAAAAATTTTTTTCCACCATTTTCTTTTTAGGATTTGTCACCACAATCAATAGGTATGTATGACCATGCAAAATTTTAGCTCTGTACTATTAAGGATCTAATATTAGTAAATATATTCTTATTAATCCCAACTAAGTTTGGCACTTGGTCGACTATTACTCGCAAACTTGAAGGGCCACCGTGAATTGTTTTACATTTTTAGAAACAACCGTTTAGCTGGTAGAGAGGTAGACACTTGTGTTTGACAAAAATTTTTACTTTAAAAAATTATGTTTCGCAAACGGAGTGCTGAATCGAAAAACGTTTTTAGAAAAAACTTCTTCTGTCTTTTAAAAAGCTGTCCTATGACACCCCATTTTATGATATTGGCGAGAAAAAAAAATTCATCACCCTTTCACATCTATGGGAGACACCCGAAAAAAAAAATCTACAGTTCTGTCGGCGTAATTTATATGTATGACCATGCCAAATTTCAGCTCTGTGCTACCAAGGGTTTCTTAGGAAACCTGCAGACAGACGGACATGGCGAAACTATAAGGGTTCGTAGATTACTACGGAACCCTAAAAACAAATGTATTATTAAAGAGTTTGTAATCTTGGAAATAATTTTTGTTTTGGACTAAATACAACCGAATGTAACTATAAAATTCACGAGCGAAGCGAGCGCGAATTTTTTAAAGTTTTTTAAAAGTTTTTTTTACGGCAATATTACTGTTAGAAATAATATCAACCTTCTGTTAAAATAATTTTGATGTCATTTTCGTAATTAACACCCCCAAAAAACTATTTAACGACACCTAAAATGTCATTATGTTACAGTTTGGCTTTTGACCTCCCCTCACTTTTAGCGTGGAACCTTGTAAACATATTCTTATTAATCCCAAAAACTTTGGTCGACTATTACTCGCAAACTTGAAGGGCCAACTTATGTGTGATAGTTTTTCTTTTAATTTCGTTGTATATTCTATAACCGTGAATTTTTCCACATTTTTAGAAACAACCGTTTAGCTGGTAGTGTCCCCCCGGAAACTTGTTTTTAACAAAAAATTTCACTTTAAAAATATTTTTTTCTCAAACGGAGTGCTAAATCGAAAAAAGTTCTTAGTAAACCCCTTCTATATTTTAAAAATCTATCCTATGACATTCAATTCGATGGTATCGGCGAGAAAAAAAATCCATCGCCCTTTCACGTGTATGGGAAACACCCGAAAAAATGTTTTTTCCAACATTTTATATTTTAGATCTGTCGGTGCAATCAATATCTATAACCATGCCAAATTTTAGCTCTGTAGTACCAAGGATCTTATATGAGTAAATATATTCTTATTAATCCCAACAGTGTTTGGCACTTGGTCGACTATTACTCGCAAACTTGAAGGACCAAGCTATGTGTGATAGTTTTCCTTTTAATTCCGTTATATATTCTACCAACGTGAATTTTTCCACATTTTAGAAACAACCGTTTAGCAGGTAGAGGGGGGGGGGACACTTGTGTTTGACAAAAATTTTCACTTTAAAAATTTATATTTCGCAAACGGAGTGCTGAATCGAAAAACGTTCTTAGTAAACCCCTTCTATCTTTCAATATGCTATCCTATGACACCCCATTCAAAAATATTGGCGAGAAAAAAAAAATTCATCGCCCTTTCACGTCTATGGGAGACACCCGAAAAAAAATTTTTTTCTAAGATTTTACTCTACAGTTCTGTCGGCGTGATTCATATGTATAATCATGCCAAGTTTCAGCTCTGTAGTATCAAGGGTTTCTTAGGAAACCCGCGGACAGACGGACAGACGGACAGACGGACAGATGGACAGACGGACATGGCGAAACTATAAGGGTTCGTAGATTACTACGGAACCCTAAAAATGACGTCCATACTTAAAGGTTAACATTTAGTTGGCAGTGACGCCTCTAATCAACGTAACTTTCATAAAATGTATGAAGTTTAAATAGTTCTATATTTCGCCACCTGAACGGATGAAGTGGCCACAATAATCATTCCACCGCCATCGAGACTCATTGGTTTGTGCCCAGGTCGCTTTGGGAATCGTCAGGGGGATTCTTAGTTTTTAGCAGCTGACCAGAGTTGCCTAAATTAGCCATCAACCCAACCCACGTGCATCTACTGGCGGAGTGGCCGTGGTCGTCACATCAAGAGTGAAAGTAAGCCTCACAATCACTTGTTTTTAGTGGCATCCTGCAGCTCTAGCACGACAACGACAAACTCGCGCTCGGCTCACGCTGAAACTTCACTTTGATTGCGCGAGGGTCCCGCGCAAAGGCCTGCTCGCCCTATGGCGTAGTCAATGTTAACATTTTGATATAGGACCGCGGTGTTGTCGCGGTGCTGTCACTATCGTACTCGGCCTGCTGAATGTCCTATAAAATAAAGATTTTTTCTATTCTATTATTTTGCCATTCCTCCCGTACCATATGTATAGTTATATCGTGGGCTAAAGGATGACAACCTATCACCACTAAACGCATTATCCATTTAACAGCCAGACGGCCGGTTTGGTCAAGTGGTAGTGATGCTGCCTCTTGATCGGCGGGTCCTGGGTTCGATTCCCAGTCGGGGCAAACATTTGTGTAAAAGCAGATGTTTGTTCTCGGATCATGGGTGTTTGTGTTTGTCTTTATGTGTGTTCCAAGGGACCCACGACACAAGGGAAAACCTTAGTGTGGGCCTTTGAGTGTGTAGCGTTTATTTTATTTTATTTTATAACAACCTTAAGAATGTATGTCAAACCAAAACAGGGTAAATCTAGTCTTAAGTTTCAAACCGCCAAATGGTCTCTGACTTGTTTTAGCGACTATGTAGTTAATCGACAAGAGCCGGGACAGCCGGATACTCTTTCCAAAGCACGAATATTCTTTTTGATAAATTACCACTTTAGTCGCCCATCAGGTTCCCTGCCCCTGTGAACGTTGCTTAACCTCACTGATTGATTCCAATCAGCGCGTACCATTGTAGTAGATCATACATTTACGCTACCATTTCAATTTAAAGTTTTCATTGATATTTATTTACAAGCCGTGAAAAGATATAATGTCGGTTTGTTCCCAACTTGACCCCTAAGTTTAAATCTAGGTCAAGAAGTCTTGAAAGGTTTAAGCGTAGATTCAGCCCTCACTGGCTGAAAATGGAAGTCAAGGGTTTGGAACGAATAACTCAGTTCGCCTTCTGACTCACAAAAGACTAGAGGCATGAATTCAGTAAATGATAGTTGGAAATTATGATAAAAGTGTTGTTTTGGAGTTACATATTAATTTGAATAAGTCTTCTTCTTCTTCTTTTGAGTCGATGATTACGACTAAATTTTGTTTGTCTAATACTTAGTCACAGCGACAGTACTGCCCGAGACGTTCATTAAATCCTACATGGTACGACCTACACGATTTATTGAACGATGAGAATGAGTAAGAATCATATAGGGTCGGATTTGAAAGCGAGAGGTTCCGACTTTAATGCCCGTAACTCCATATTTATAATATCATTGACGCTGTTTCTGAGTTATGTGAGTAGGTTACACACTAACTGACATTTTCCTACGATGAGGTAAAACATCCTGAAGAACCTTGCATATTCAGTTGACTGAAAACCATGACCCAATCTAGACAGGTTCCCCTGTTAACAGGGGTCAGATGGCAGTCGCTCTACTTTAATCCTGGAACATAGTCATGCATACCTCAGGTGAGAAATGGGATTAAACCAGGAACAAAAAACTTTTCTATACGTTAAACGGAAAAAATCTCTTTTCTGTGAATAAACGCTAGAAAGAATAACAAGCATAATGTACAATTCCTTACGAATAAATTGGTGAAATTGATAGAAATTGAAAAAAATATATCTTAAGCAATTATAAAATATAATAATTATAGCCTATTTATATAAAATATATCAAAATTACTGTTAAAAAACATTTGTAATTTCCTGTGTGTGCCATAAAGTAATTTTTTTTATTGTATTGTAATTCAATATGCAAGATGCGTAAGAGGGTTATAATATAACACCTATTACCAAATTTTAATTTTTTTGCAATGACTGAAATCGATTAACATTGATTTTGCTACTTTGATATTGTGCTAATTCAATTTTAAAACTTCAATATAATTTTTTGTTGCTTTAAGGCCCAACAAAAATATGAATCGTTATTTTTGCTACTTTCAACCACAATTTTCTTTAAAAAGTGCCTCGTTTCGTTTCTCCTTGTTACTTTATATAAAAGTGGATGTCATACGAAGAACTACTAAGATTTCCTGAGTCGCCGAGGGTTAAGACACGACCTGACAAGTGTCTGGACTTTGCGGATTTTGTAGTTCGACAACTTAGAAGAGAAAGGCGAGAGGGAGCTTGTGGCTTGTGTCACCAGAACATACATACAAAGATACGCTCACGCTTATAATCCCTAACGGGGTATGCAGAACATTCAGTGGTTCTAGCGAAAATGCCACGTTTGACACAAATTGTGAAAGTTATCAGATGGAACAAGTTGTGGAATAGTGACAAGTTGTCAGCCTTTCGCCCATTATACAGCGAAACACTTGCATCCCACTTACAGACTTTTACTACATACCTAGGAAGAGTAGGTAGCTAGCTGGCACATTCAAAGTTTTTCTTTCACTCCCAATCCAGCATGGAAAAAAATCTTACTAAGCTTCTTCTGGGCATGCTTGATACACCCTCGACCGCATCTTTGCTGTTGTGCTAGCTTGTGGTTAATAACGAACCCATTTAAAAATAAACATGTTTTATCAGCCCAAATAGGTCCCCACCGAGGGCCACGGGCCTCCCTTTGAAGCACAAAGGGGATTTAGGCCAAAGTCTACCACACTGGCCAAATACGGGTAAAAAAACTAATTATAAACATAAGTTATTATTCATAGAATCATGAAATGACGATGGATAATGAGATAATTTAAAGTGCGGTGTCATATAACTCTAAAATAAAAAAATTAAAATTATGACCTCCGACATTCGATTGCTTTATAATTTTTGAACGGCTGAACCAATTTTTATAAAACATAGCTAAGAACCATTCCGATTACGTCAGCTTTCAAAAGAAAATACTGTAGTGAATTCGGTTCATCCGTTTAAGAGCTACGATGCCACATACAGACACACAGACATACAGACACACAGAGACAGCAATAGTCAGACTAGCAGCCCGATAGTCGCATAACATCGTCTGAACTGGTTAAGATTGGCTAGAGATCTGCTAGACTGAAGCAATACGGGGGGAGAGCCCTATATAGTTAAGAACCATCTAGATTAAGCCAGCTTTGAAATTAAAAAAACCCACCGAAATGGGTCGCTATTCGTTTAGGAGCTACGATACCACAGACAGACACACATATACACAAACATACAGATACAAAGATACACACATCAAACTTATAACACCCCTCTTTTTTCTCGGGGGTTAAAAATAAAAACCTTTCTCTCTTTAAAGCTCTAGTGTGACGTCCTAAGGCTGCGACAGGCTGCGGATTTATAGGTACGCTGCAAGTTTTTCTTAGCTTTGAGGTTTCAGTTTTTACTTCTTTTGCTTCGTCACTGAACGTGGAACAAGTATTTTTGAAAATAAAGTTCCCTTAGGATGGTTTATTCTTAAAACTAATACATGAGTCTAAATACATAAGTCATGAGTTCATGGTTGGATACATGAGTCTAAATATTGTTCGAGATCCTGTAATCATTCACAGTATTAATGTAGATAAAATATTATTATTAAAGTCTACAGGGCGACTAGTCCACTAACCAATAGGTTTGGGCCACAACTTTAATAGTTACTTACCATCGACTCGCTAAGAAGAGAAATGGCGTCTTAATGGCGGTGGAACGATTATTGTGACCACTTCATCCGTTCAGGTGGCGAAATTTAGAACTATCTAAATTTGATGACATAAAACCTAATACATTTGATGACAGCTACCTTGACTGAGGGCACCTTTACCAATTGAATGTTAAGTTAATAGGTAGTTAGCTGATCGGGATGGTTGTCATCCATGTATGTATGGTTTTGATAGGTCTGAACTTTACCACCTGCAGCACGATAACGACAAACTCGCGGTCGGCTCACGCTGAATCTTCACTTTGATTGCGCGAGGGTCCCGCGCAAAGGCTTGCTGGCCCTATGGCGTTGTCAATGTTAACATAGGACCGCGGTGTTGTCGCGGCGCTGTCACTATCATACTCGGCCTGCAGAACAGATAAAATGGTCACTAGGTGTCATTCAACCGCCTTTGAGACGCCATTGATTAGTGGTATTAGATGCCCATTGTGTAAATATATACAGCGTAGAAATGTAGGGTATAACTCAGCAAGGTGCTGTCGTTAAAACAAGCACAGACGCTAGTGTTGTGCTGAAATAAAAGAAAATAATTTGATTGATTGTCTTAAATCCCCGAGAAAAAATGGGAGGTGTTATAAAATTGACAAGTGACGGGCCTTTACAGAGCCTATCACACCGTATGAGACTTTAGGATGCAACCTCAGATACAGAACTAATAGAGGTATGAGGATGGAATTGATAGGAGGCAGGTCTTTTTAATTTATCTTTCCTTAGTTTACGACACCAATGAAAAGACGTGTGGTGGTGGTATTCTTAATCGGTCACCACACGGCACGGACTGAATCATGGTTACACATTCAGTTGCCTTAATGTTCAAGTTTCCAAACGATGTTTTCCCTCACCGTAAAAGTATCAGTTAGTGTACAACTAATGCACTTAACTCAGAAAACGAGTCACTGGTATATGGCGCACTGGGGATTCAACCCAGCACCTCTCGCTTACGAGTCTGACCTGCTAGTTGTTAGACCTGTTGTCAGTCCCGGCTGTTGTCGATTTTTTACAGTTGTTAAAACTAAATTAGAGGCCATTGTGCGGTTTTAAAACTCTGACACCAGGGTTAGTCAAATTTGCCAAACACTTTATTATACCTACACGATAAGAAGAAGAAGTTGTTAGACCACCGATGCCCTCCAATTACAATCCACTCCAATACATGAGTTATTTTCCTCCAAAGCGCAATAAAGCCCGAGAATTGCACAATAAGCTGTGGAAAAACGGAAAGAATACAATTAAGTGATTAATTTCACCTCCGCACACCGTCTGTGTGCAGACACATTGCACAATGAGACAGTATGGAACAGCTTTCATTGGGCCTTTTTATAATTCGAACGGCACGGCACGGCACTTCAAAATTTGAATTACCATTGCCCCCTATGTTCTCAGCTTCTAGCATTACTATTACATGACGCAATGGTAATGCAATTTTGCCGTGCCGTTTTACAATCTGTGAATCTGATGTCTGTCTGTGACATCGTACCTCCTAAACGAATGGATCGATTTTAATGCGGTTTCTTTTGTTTAAAAGCTTAAAAGCTTGATCAAATTTTTTTCAGATGTTTAAAAGTTATAAGCAATCGATTGCTTTAAATCGTGGGACCTTTAAAACAGTAATCACTACAGGTTGGTACAAATAAATCATTAATCATTGACAGAATAGAGGTACAGTATTGGAAGAAACAGCAAAATCGACAGAAGCAATCAAAACACGATGGATGAAATCTAATTCTTTACATTACCATACAACTATATACGCATGATTTCAGAACGGAATAATGCGTGATACAAACCAAAATAAGAAACACTCCTATCACGTATGTCAAGGAAACTATGTATTTCCGAATATAATGAGGAAGCAAAGAAATTGTACATCAGCGCAACAACACGCGACAAGAACAATGCAACATATGTTATCATGATAGATTTAATATAATGCAATGTAAATGAGACGGAAAATACCGCAAGTCTGCGTCACAAGTAAAAAAACATATTTTGATGACGTAGTCATATGGGGTAAGTTTAAATTAGTAAACGGAATGTTACGGGAGGATTCTCCTCATAAAACTAATCGAAGTAGGAAGGAGTTTAATTTTTCATCAGAACAAGTACGTCTCCACCGAGGGGCACGGGCCTCCTTCGAAACACGAAGGTGATTTAGGCCACAGTTCATCACGCCAATATGGGGTTGGTGGACCGCATGCCTCTTTTGAAAACTAACTTTCTTAATTGTACGAGGTTCATCACAATCCTTTACCGTTTTTCTTTTACCGCTAAGCAAGTGTTAATTAATAAAAGTCCATACCTACATAAATCCGAAATAGCAAATTTTGTGGTACAAACCCGCATCAGGATTTGAACCCGCAAACTTCCAGTTACAAGTCTGGCTCATTACCAACTGGGCCCCAATTCTGTAACTTCAGTTGTATGTCCATGGAATGGTCGCCATTTTATTCCGTTCAGGTGGCGAAATCGAGAACTATTCTAATTTCATACATCTATAACGGCTGCTTTGACTGGTGGCGCCACCGCCAACTGAATTTTCAGTTGCTAGGTATTTTGCAACTTTACGTTTGGTTGGCGGTTGTGCTGCTGGTTGGGGTGGCTGTCAGCAAATAAGTATATGAAAGTTAACTAGTTCTCAATATCGCCACCTGAACAGATAACATGGCCTCCATTCCATCGATACACAACTGAAGGTACAGAATCGGGGCCAGGCTATCACCTACTGTAATAATTATATCGTAACACAGTGCATCCTGGTGTTCTGTAAATCAACCAGTTTATTGCACACAGAGGTGCATTTAGCATGAGAGTAATCAAAAACGTCCGTTGTTAATACGGAGAGTTTTAGAGTAATATTACTTTTAAATACTTATAAAAAACTGGGTCTTTTTATTATAATTCGAAAGGCACGGCAAGGCACTGCAGAATTTGCATTACCATTCCTAAGTTAAATTTCCAGCTTATAGTATCACTAGTGCATAGCAGGCATGGTAGTACAATTTTGCCGTGCCGTTGTTGAATTATAAATAGGCCTTCTTAATAATTATAAATAGGCGTTGTTGAATTATAATAGGCCTTGAATTATAAATAGACATTAGCTTCTTAATTTTCATGTACTCACGCCTATCGTCCCCTTCGGGGTCGGCAGAACATCATGTAGTTCGAGAACCACTTAACGCCACGTTTGACATTCATTCTGAGGGTTATTAGACGGAGCATGAAATGGTGATAGATTGTCACCCTTTCGCCCACGATACAGCAAAAACCTCGCATCCCAGTTGGAAGCTGGCACATTCTAAGTTTTTCTTTCAGACCTAGCCGTATGAAATTCCGTTTAGTTACACCTGCAGACCGAGTACGATAGTGACAGCGCCGCGACAACACCGCGGTCATATGTCAAAATTTCAACATTGATAACACCATACGGCGAGCAAGCCTTTGCGTGGGACCCTCGCGAAATCAAAGTGAAGTTTCAGCGTGAGCCGAGCGCGAGTTTGGTCGTTATCGTGCTAGAGTCCCATGACCATGAAACGTCACTTCATTGCGCGAGGAAACCGCGCAAAGGCTTGCTCGCCCTCTGGCGTTGTTGTCTTGTCGAGATTTGTTGACATACGACCGCGTTGTTTTTGCGTTGTACTTGGAAAACATCGTGATGAAACCCGCGTCCAAGAAAATTCATTTTCGAAAGACGAGCGGTCCACCAACCCGCATTGGGCCAGCGTGGTGGACTATGGCCCAAATCCCCTTCGTGTATCAAAGGGAGGCTCGTGCCGCTCGGTGGGGACGTATATGGGCTGGTAAGATGATGATGATGACTTGCTGATAAGGAGGCGAAATTTGATTTTGTAAATTGAACTATAATTAAAGTTGTTCAGTTTCTTGAGCTGCAGTTCGAGTACGATGGTAATAGCGCGCGTAATGCGCAGTGATTCTATATCAAAATGTCAACATGACAACGTCAGAAGGCGAGCAAGCCATTGCACGAAGCCCTCGCGCAATCAAAGTGAAGTTTCACCGTCACCCGAGTGGCGTGCCGCGAGATTTTATCACCATCGTGCTAATTACGTATTTAATTTTCACCTGACAACACTAACTAAACGTCTCCCAATAAGCAACTGTTTTCAGTTCTTCGCATTCTTAATGAAAGTTGTATCAATGTGTATAATTTGTCATTTCAAACGGCAGGAGAAATGACGCATGTTACTTTTTCATCCAAACCTAAAACCAGTAAATATAATAACGATATTGTAACAAAAAAATCTAATCCATTATTTAATTAAGTTTGCGATGCCCTGGAGTACCTAATGACAAATACTCGCAAAAAAAGATTTTAACTAAAAAAAGCCCCTCTTTTTGCGTAGAGACTAAACCAAATCGACCGAGCCAAATGTCGTCTTTGTTTCATGATTTAAATGAACGAAATAGGGTATGATCTTAAATTAATCCTTTTAGTTCGAGCGAAAGCCATTCATTGCTGCTCTTTTGTACTGAAACAATACGTTTTTCGATAAAAGGCAGTATTATTTGCCAAGATCCATTTGTTTTAGCTGAGATTGCCCTGTTAACCAACTTTTGGTTACTTAGAAACTTTTCCCTTTTATCTTTTCAAATGAAAATGTATTTCTCTTTCCCCCTTCGATGTATAGGGTGCTGGGAAATATTACGTTTATGTTGGAAGGGACTGTATAGGCTGAATTGAATTACATTATGTTTTTGTGGATTTGGGTAACTTGGCTGGATCATTGTTTTAGATCAATTTTTTTTTGTAGAGAAAAAATATCTTTAGCGGCGTTGTGTACTTTGAAGTATGGGTAAAAAATGTTAAACTCGCGTCAAGGTCACGTGTCTGTCACGTGACCCTGATCGAAAATCCGTAAGGCGGAGGGGTGTTTAATAAATATAGGAAATTAAAACTGCAAAAATCAAGATGTCACGGAGTGGTGTTTGAAAAATATAGGAAATTAAATTTGCAAAAGTCAAGATGTCATCCGGTGTCAGCATAGAAAAAATTAAATAAAATGTTAATGCAGAACGTTAATGTTCAAGTTTTCATTTCTGCCGATACTCCCAGAGTGCAACCCGTTTTTTTTATTATGAGATGGGTTAACTCTTGACCTCAATCTAGACCAAGGTCATAGATAAGGTCGACGATGGAGAGAATTAATCCAGAAAATGCCAATTAAGGCACTGGTACTCCCACGTACCGACGGAACACAGCAAGCTGTTTGGCGTCGGACTTCGGTCGGAGGGTGGTCGTGAACCAGGCGGCACTTTACAGAGCCTACCACACCGCATGAGACCATAGGACGCCACCTCAGATTCAAAACAAACTGAGGTTTCGTTGTCTAAGATGGATTAATAGGAGGCAGGTCTCATTGTGTTTCCTTAGTCGCCTCTTACGACACCTACGGAAAGAGATGGGGTAGTGTTATTCTCAAACGATCACCACGGCTAAAATTCAAATTTAAAATATCTTTATTTTATAAAACATTCAGGATGTTACTAAAAATAAGTAAATATTACATTAAATACATACAAAAATACACATTCGGTCTTTTGATACTACTGACTCAACGCCTATTCGCAAAGGTGCAGTCTTCCCCAGTTATATTGTATACCTATTGTTATACTTAAAAAATACTTTCATACTGCTACAAAGACAACTTTGACCAAATAAGATACAAATACAGGATATTCGGCGCATCTAGACTGTCAAAATTTTTTGAAGTACCGATGAGATCGATACCTGCAGTCAGTTGACTGAATATTAACCATGATCCAAACCGGTAAGGCTTCCCTTTACAACTGTCACGGAATTTATATAGCAGTGTCGCTTTACTATAAAGAATTGACCTGCCAAATCTTAGATCATGGTACTCTTGAACATGATCTAAGATCAAGCAGCGGAACTAAGTGCTAGGAAGAAGAAGATAAAGAGGAAATTCCAGATCCACTGTTTATTTTTATTTTTTAACTCTTGACCTCAATCTTGACTAAGGTCATAGATGAGGTCGACGATGGAGCAAGTTAACCCAGAAAATTCCTATAAAGCACTGGTATTCCTACGCATCAACAGAACACAGCAAGCCGTTTGGCGTCGGACTTCGGTAGGAGGGTGGTCGCGAACCAGACGGCCCTTCACAAAGCCTGCCACACCGGTGCATTAATAGGAGGCAGGTCTCATTTCTGTTTCCTTAGCCGCCTCTTACGACACTTACGGAAAGATATGGGGTGATGTTATTCTCAACCGATCACCTCACTGTACAAACAACGCTGATTCTCGAAGTTAAGAAACATGTTTTTTATTTTTTTTTAAGACAAATACATAAATCAAGAACGGATTTTTTTCTTCAGGAACCGGAATAAAATTTTAAGAATTAAATCTGCAAAAACTATAAGTTTGTAAGATTCTTAAAAGTAACAACCTGTATAAAAGTAAACTAGCGACGTACAGTTTGTGCTTTCGTATTCGTTTTCCTTCCAAATTAATACTTAATACTGCGCTGGAAACAAGGAAGTGATTCACACTGTTAAGGGAAGCAATGTATACTTAAGTACATTTAAAATGGTCTTGTAAATTGTAGAGCAGAGAAATTTAAAAGAATCAAATGATGTGTTAGTAATAAGAGCCAAGAGCGTGTCGGGACACGTTCATTTTAGGGTTCCGTAGCGGCAAGGTTTAAATATGCAGCTGGCTTCTAAATTCTACGAGCATATTGACGGTTAAACCGCTAATAATGTCTAAAAACGAGCCTACAGAGGAAGATGTTAACTAAAGGAGTGCAGCGGTCGTAGCCCAGTGACGCCCACTGATCTCAACTGGTGAGTGAGGTTAAGCAAGGTACAAAGAGGCAAAGAAACTGATGGGCGACCAAAGTGGCAATTTATTACGAGCGTTGGAAACGCTTCGGAAGGCACGTGAAGCTGTCGGTCGTGGCTTTTGTCTATTGATTACAATCGTTAAAACTAAGTCACGGGCCACTGTGCGGTTTGAAAACTCTGACATCAGGGTTAGCCAAGCCAAGTTTGCCACACACTTGACTATACCTACACGATAAGAAGAAGAAATCTAAAGCAGTTATAAATTCCTGCGCCACGAAGAATTTTATTGGAAGATTATTAAAGAGTTTGTTCGATTAAGATAGCTTTAGAAACAAGTTTAGTTTGGGCATAAATATAACAGAATTAATATCTACAATTCGCGAGCGAAGCAAGAGCGAATTTTTTTTTCTTGTTTTGTTCCACCAACGTTAGCTACAGTTCGAGCACGATGTTCCCGCGCGCTGAATGCGGTTCTATGTCAAAATGTCAACATTGACAACACCAGAGGGCGAGCAAGCCTTTGCACAGGGCCCTCGCGCAATCAAAGTGAAATTTCACTGTCAGCCGAGTGGCGTGCCGCGCGAGCTTGTCGCGCATCATGCTCGAGCTGCTGCTACCCCCAAAAACCTATTAAACGACACCTATGTCAATATTTACAGCTTGGCTGTCGACCTTTCCTCACTTTTAGCGTGGAACCTTGTATGGCAGCCATCTTGGATTAGGGTAAACTTCATCGTAAATGCTACCCACGTATATCATTCCACATTTCTTTCATTATAAAAATTAATGTTTCGTAAACGGTTCGCTGAATCGATAAACGTTCTTTCTAAACCCCTTCTATCTTTAAAAAAGCTATACTACGACACTCCAAACGATGATATTGGCGACTAAAAAAATACATCGCCTTTTCACGTGTATGGGAAATGCCCGGAATTTATTTTGCCATTTATTTCACAGATCTGTTGGCGTGATTAATATTTACCATGCCAAATTTCAGCTCTGTAGTACCAAAAGGATATAATATCAGTAAATATATTCTTAATAATCCCAACAATGTTTGACACTTAGTCGACTGGCCAACTTATCTGTGACGTATGTTCCCAGTAAACTACGAAACTATGAGGGTTCGTAGATTACTAGGTAACATAAAAACATAGGGTTACATAAAAGCTAGTCTATATACATATTATAAAGAGGAAAGATTTGATTGTTTGTTTGTTTGTTTGTATTGAATAGGCTCCGAAACTACTGGACCAATTTGAAAAATTCTTTCACCATTAGAAAGCTACATTATCCCCAATGGACATAGGCTATATCATTTTCCCAGATTCTCAAGGAAACGAAGTCCTGGCCGGGATGCTAGTTACTTATAAATTGCCTTACACATATGTGTACATTACGTTACAGGTGACTTTTAATTGGTTAATGAAACTTTAGGTTATAACTTACAATTTTCCCCATGAAACTGAATATTGATCTTCGCCCCTGGGCTAGATTGTGGTCAAGAGCAAACCCTTTCGTTATTAAAAAAAAAGAATAACTTTCTCCAAAGAGCCCATATGAAATTTACAAATCAAAGACAAATCAGCTGATCACACATGTTAAATAGAGAGGCGATTTTTTTTTCTCAGTTTGCCCTATGTTGCTTGGGCACTATAAAGGTAAATAGGGTTACCATCCTATTACCAAAACCCTCCCAAATGATTACGCATATAATCCGTAATCCTTTTTCCACTATTCCCTGGGATGTTATCAAAATACAAAATAGTAGGAGAGCGAGCGAATAGGCTCGGAAACAATGATAATATTGAGCGCGCCCTTGGGGTTAGATGCTCGTTACTGATTGTGAGTTCAAACCTATTAAAAAACTGTCTGAATATTTTTTTGTTGATTTATATTTTCTCCGTCTGAACTTGAAGGCAGCCTTGGGTATCGACACCTTAAAATTTTCTCTGGAAATTACCCATTTTTCATACCTCCGGCCTATTCCATTTAATTTTTCATACCTCCGAGCTCCGGGGTAAATATGTGGTTCCGACATCCGCAAACTTATTAACTACTAGCTTTTCACCCGCGGCTCCGCCCGCGTAGACTACAGGTTATATCGTGCCCAGCCGTGGGACAAATGTAGCTTATGTCCTTTCTCAAGGTCTAATCTATCTCAGTGCCAAATTTCATCAAAATCGGTTCAGCAGTTTTGGCGTGAAAGCGTAACAAACAAATTTACATTCACATTTATAATTTAAGTAGCGATAGCGAGCATATGATGACTTAAAAAATGATTTTTTTTCTTCCTAGAGGGCCGCAATCTAGCTTTAAGTGGATTTGTTTTCCTCCCTCTGTATCAACATTTCTTGATTTTTTCTTGGAAATAAAAAGTGTTTTTTAAATTAGATTTGCCAGATCAAATCTATTATATCTCTCTACTTTTTCGACAATACCGTGCATTTTAAAATGTCATATCACGAAGGCAAACTTACGGTGGGCTCGCGGCTCGATAACAGTATCAAATACTGCCAACTTTACCGCGAATATGGTCATAGGTCCCACAAGGCTTATTGACGTATGACGACAAAATGTATTGGCATTTGTCAACGTCGACCCTTCGTGCTTCTCTCCACACTCGAGTACAGTTCATCTATCAAAACTGGATCTTTGAGGGTATTGGGTGTGTTGTGTCATTACTTTTAGCTCTATTTTAAGCATCGAGGTCCGTATGAATTATAATTATACCACTTTAAACTCTTTGTGATTTAAACACATAATTTAATGCATACATGGGTCAAAACTCTGATTCTGAAACGTCAGGATCAAAGGTAATAATTTTCCACGTCAAAAACGTAAGAGTCACCGACTTCAATCCCAAAAAGACTATTTTTTCTAGAGTTTCCTTCAATTTCTTCAGGGTTCCACCATCAGATCCTGTTTTCCTTACCTTGGGACCACCCGTGGGATACTCCCTTTCCAACAAAAAAAGAATAATCAAAATCGGTTCATAAACGACGAAGTTATCCGCGGACATACATAAAAAAAATATATACGGTCGAATTGAGAAACCTCCTCCTTTTTTGAAGTCGGTTAAAAACGTAATAAATATGCGAATTTTGATCCGTCAAAACCCCTACTTCACTACTAACATTATAAATGCTAAAGTAACTCTGTCTGTCTGCCTGTTCACCTGTTGCGCTTTCACGCCTAAACTACTCAACCGATTTTGATGAAATTTGGTATAACGATAGATTAGACCTTGGAAAAAAACATGGGATACATTTTATTCCACAGCTGGGCACGATATAACCTGTAGTTCATGCGAGCGGAGCCACAGGTGGAAACCTAGTGTAAAAATATTTTACTTAATGGAAATTGAAATAGAGAATGGGGCAACCGCCAAAATCAAGAAAGAAAGGATTTACCTACCACCCAAATTACCCAGTAGACGTAATAAACTACAGCTCAAAGCTCCTAAAGCTAAAACTTACTAAAAATTGCAAGCACTCATATGTTAACCGTGTTTGTGACACATTTAATAAAAAGTACTCACAGGACGTGGATTTGTTTCTTTCCAAACCAAATTCTTACAAAAACTAATTTACAACTCATATTTTCTTGGTATGTAATGAAGAGGCACCATATAAATATAAAATTGAGAACAGCACACAAAACTTCATTCCAAATAAAAATAAAATAAAAATGAATCCTTGTCTGTTGATCAGCAGGGCGCACCGCGCTACGAGTGAGGATGAAAATTTTGGAGCACTAAAGTGTTATGACCCGACACACCCCGCATTTTTACTTACACCAGTCAACCAGCTTATTTATGACTAACACACTCCCGAACATATTCATGAGTCTAAATTAAACTCATTTGTACCCAGAAAACCACATGTAAAAAATTAACAATTCAAATTTAATAAGGCCTTGGCATACAAACGCTGACGTTGACAAGTCTTAAGGAAACAATTATTCAATATTACAAGTTTATATTTGGGCTCTAATTTGCATGGGGTCTACCACATACGGGTCCCTTGTTTGGGAAGAGAACGCAACGGATTTTGATTCAATAAAATCATTAATTGAATTGAGACGTGAGTACTTTCTACCTACTTGGTCTTTCTTCCGCTAATATAACTAAGGACTGCTTACTGCTTAGGTATTGATCACCAGGATTAAAAGGAATGAATGCCATCTAACCTGCGAGACTATGATTTACCAGGGATTGTAAAGAAGATTTGATTTATTTACACGAACGTCGATGACATATATATCGCCATGTGTACCAATAATTTGTTTTGAGTTACCTCCTTAAAATAACTAGTTGCATAATGCATAGTATATGGTAAAACCGAGTCTAGAAACAGAAATATGTGTTACATAATTCAGTGAGATTCCCTGGCTATCAGACTAACAGAGATGGAAATCACTCTACTCCAATGACCTGAACTGTTAAATTCTGAATTATGGTCCAACGCAGGTACCCCAAATTTTGATAAGGAACGATACTGTCCTAAAGAGAGGATTGAATTTCCCCTTATATCCAAATTTCCATTTTTTTTTTGTAATTTGTCAGAAAATCACAGCGCAAAGGTCTTGGATTTCAAAATGGATGTCATTTTCGGAATCATCACCCCCGAAAACCTATTAGACGACACCCATGTCGGCATGCCCAAAAATTTCATATCCGTTATATTGGATTTTTTGTGGCAGGAATCGAAATGCTCCGGGTTTCTATTCCTAGAGTTTTATAGTCATCATGCCACAATTTTTATTCTTCTTTTCGTTCCTTTCCACTAGTCAAGGTTGGTAGTCGCGGGCGCGTCGCGGTCACGCATGAAATATTCGTCCGTATGTTTTTCCCGTACCCTTTCAGTCGTACACGAAATGTATCGATCTGTCACGTTGTGTCAGAAAGCCAGGTTTTAAGGCCATTGTTCGATTCCCCAATCGGTTTATCAGTAACACGGCATTACGTGTGTAGAGACTGTTTTGGTACATTTTTGGGATTTCACTGTGATTTATGAATATTTTTATATAAATTAGTGAAATAAAAGATATGAGGTTATTTTGGTTTGAGGGATGGGCAGACTAAAAGGGTTAAATACTATAAAACTACTAGCTGTCTGCCCGCGACTTCGTTCACGGTGAATTTTTTTTTGTGAACCTAACTAAACTATCCTCTAATCCACTTGAACACACACAAAAAGTTCATTAAAATCGGTCAAGCCGTTTTGGAGGAGTTCACTGTCAACACACGTACAGAAGAAATATATATATGTATATATAAAGTTGATTTACGAATATTTTTATATAAATTAGTAAAATAGAATATTTTATATAAATCTTTTAGATAAAAGGTTTTTTTGTTGGAGGGATGGGCAGACTAAAAGGGTTAAATATTATAAAACTACAAGGACAGACATGGCATTTTTATATAAATTAGTGAAATAAAAGATATGAGGTTATTTTTGTTTGAGGTATGGGCAGACTAAAAGGGTTAATACTATAAACTACTAGCTGTCTGCCCGCGACTTCGTTCACGATGGATTTTTTTTTTTGTGAACCTAAACCATCCTCTAATCCACTTGAACACACACAAAAAAGTTCATTAAAATCGGTCCAGCCGTTTAGGAGGAGTTCACTGTCAACACACGTACAGAAGATATATATATATATATATATATGTTTATGTAAAGTTGATTTACGAGTATTTTTATATAAATTAGTGAAATAAAAGATAAAAGGTTTTTTTGTTTGAGTGATGGGCAGACTAAAAGGGTTAAATACTATAAAACTATAGGGACAGACATGGCGAAACTTTATAACGGTACGTAGTTTAATACTTGGCTCCAAAATCGTCAACCTCGCCTGATAATCAATGGACTAGGTTCTGACGTACTGAAACCTTTAAAGGGTTTTTTAAATTTAAATTATTATTTTAATATAGTGACTTCGCCGTTCTCTATTTTAATTTTCATTTAAATAATAAGACAAATAGCTAAATCAAGATTGTAGACGTCATTTCAATAAAAATGTAATAATACCTGGGTACTTTTGGAAATTAATATTAATTAAAATAAAGTAACAGTAATAATAAATTTATCAGAAAATTAATAAAGTAAAAAAAAATAAGCCAATAAAAAAGATTATGTAAGTGTAAATCAAACATGCTTCTAATTACACAAAAACGTCGACCTTATAAAAAGTTTTCTTCCAACGGAGGGATTTTTATTATCTGAATAGCTTAAAGCGATAAAAAGATAGAGGAACTTTCAAGATACTTCCTTTTGATCAACCATCACTCTCGTAGCCCAGTGGCGCTTGTTGATCTCAACCGATCAGTGAGGTTAAGCAACGTGAACAGTGGCAGAGAACCTGTTAGGTGGCTAAAGTGGTTTATCACGAGCGTTTCCGTGCTTTGGCGGTCCCAGCTGTTGTCGATTGACTACAGTCGTTACATGCAAGTCAGAGGCTATTTGGTGGTTTGAAAACTCTGACACCACACACTTGAATATACCATACGATATGAAGAGGAACCAACACTGTGAATAGATATGGTTTTTATTGAAAACAGATTTAAAAAAATTAAACTTTTGACAGACGCCGCGACGGGGGGGACTTTAGGTATACATATATGTAGCATAAGTAATGAGCTTCTGACACCTATATATACGTGTGACATAATTTTGTCATAATATGTACCTCGTTGGTGATAGCCAGCCGGACTTTTAAGCCGAAGGTCGCGGGTTCAAATCCTGGTGCGGGCCTGTACCGCTAAATTCGTCTTTTCGGATTTATGTACGGATTACTAATAATCACTTGCTCAACGATGAAGGAAAACATCGTGGTGAAACCCACCCGAAATTCATTTTCGAAAGACGAGCGGTCCACCGACCCGCATTAGGCCAGCGTGGTGGACTATGGCCTAAATCCCCTTCGTGTTTCGAAGGGAGGCCCATGCCCCTCGGTGGGGACTTTATGGGCTGGTGAGTAGGTATCTCGTTCCGCCCTCTCGTTCTATCGCATAGCGTCAGTACGGATTTGACAGAACGACAAAGACATGACAAAAATTATCTAGAGCGTCCATACCAGCCCAGCCGCGATATTTGGTTGTATTTCGATGCTCAGAAAGACTTCATTGACCTTCAATAAACAACTAGACTTCCAACGACGCTCAAAAAGAGTCCGCGGCAAATAAATAGCCATCACGCTGATTGGACATTCTTTTTTGTTAATCGAAAGCTCGGACAGTTTTTAGTTGACGTTTATTTGAGATTGGGTATCCAGTTGTTTTATTGTATACCAGCTTTCCGCCCAGGACTTCATTCCCGTGGAAATTCAGGAAAATTATGTAGGTACTCTAAGTTCATCACGGATAATATAGGATTCTAATGGTGAAAGAATTTTTCAAATCGGTCGAGTAGTTTCAGAGCTTATTCAATGCAAACAAACAATCAAATTTCCTCTTTTTAATATTAGTACAAATTACAGTGACAGTTATTTGGAACAAACGATTTCCAATACTAAAAACTTTTCTTTCAAATTTTCAAAACGACCTTCTATCTTCCCTTAGGCGAGAAACTCTGGATTTTTTTGTCGTAACATGTGGCGTGTCCATTGTGACAAATGGCTATATGATCACGGCAAACGCCAAATGGTAGGAGCTGAGAAAAGGAAAAAATTGCAGCTTACAAAGAAATGTAAGAATTTTCGAGAGAAGGCTTAGGATTGGGAAGGGAGGGTTTTTATTAGAAAAAGAAGCATTTTTTTCAGAAAAATAGATTTTTTAACTGCTGCTGAAACAACAGTCTACCCGTGACCACGGCGTGTACAACCGCGTCAAAACGTCGGGAAATAGGTAAATCACCATATATACGCGAATTCACACCCGTTTTACTTTTTAATTATTTGTTCAAATCGCGCATGTTTAAAGTGTTATATTTTTAATTTCTAAAAGTAAAATGGAGACTTTAACTTAGTAAACGAAACTTTAGGGCGTGATTCTCCCCTAGGAAACCATACGAAATCCTAAAAAAAACACCGGGTTGCACTCCGGGAGTGCCGGCAGAAGTGAAAACTTGAACATATATTACTTCCTTGCGTCTACTCTTCCTCCGTCTTACGGTCACGTGTCCTGACGCGAGTTTAAAAATTTTTACACATCCCAAAAAGTGCACAACGCCGCTTAAGAAGTTTTCACTTGAAAAACTGACTTCCCTTACAAATTTAAAGTCACCCAATACATATACTGAGTGACTTGTTTCCATAGTTTTCTTAATTATCCGCCATGAACGGACCCTCAGCTTCCAAGGGCATAAATACCATCTTCCGTGCATTGTCTGGTGAAGATCACTAGGGGCAAGTTGAAAAGAAAACTAGTCAGAGGTCTTCTTCTTCTTCTTATCGTTTTGGTATGGTCAAGTGTGCGGTCAACCTGGCTAACCCTGGTGTCAGAGTTTTCAAACCGCACAATGGCCTCTGACTTGGTTTTAACGACTGTAGTTAATCGACAACAGCCGGGACCGACATAACATGCCGTCCGAAACACGGAAACGCTCGAGATAAATTGCCACTTAGGTCACCCATCAGGCTTCCTGACTCTGTGTACGTAACTTAACCGCGCTGATCGGTTGAGAGCAACGAGCGCCCCTGGGCTACGTAGCGTTTCGTCAGAGGTAGAACACCCGCTAAATAGAAGGCTGCGGTCTATGCCACATCTAAGCATTCCATAATTCTCTACATGGAAGCCAATTGCTCGTGGTTGCGATCTTCATCAATGAGGAAATGAGGAAGAGGGGATCTTCTAATAAACTAGTAGTAAAAAAAAATGTTTTGAAATAATCTCAATTCAAATGTTTGTTTTTTTCGTTTTTTTCTCAGTGAAACCCTTTCATATAAAACGAGGGTTCAAAATAAAACATCTAGTCTACCATAATGGCCGGTGACATTATAGGTTTGAAAATGATGTCACTTAGCTAACCAGGCATTATCAAAATTTCAGCATTCGCAAAATTTCAGCCCAATCGGTTGAGGGTGGTTGCATTAAAATACAGCAGGCCGAGTACGATAGTGACAGCGCCGCGACAACACCGCTGTCCTATGTCAAAATGTCAACATTGACAATGCCATAATTTTTAATTTATATTAAAAATTAAATTGCATTTAAATTTTAAATATTAATTCAAATAAATAAAAAATTAATTAATTTAATATTAATTAAAAAAAAAAATATATATATATATATTAATAAATTTAAAATTTAAAATAATACTATTTTAAAATTTAATAAAAGTAACTTTTTTTTTATTAAACCATTATTAATAAAAATTTACTTAAATAAAAATAAAATAAAAAAATAAGCTAAAATAAGCTTTTGGGTTCAGCAAGCCCTAGCGCGGGACCCTCGCACAATCAAAGTGAAGTTTCAACAGGAGCCGAGCGCGTTTGTCGTTATCGTGCTAGAGCTGCAGTTGCAAAATTTGACTCAAACAAACATACATGCACATGCACACGTTGCAAGTTAATATAAAGTTTGAAATTACTTTAAAAGAAATAAAATATATATCACCCCTGACATTCGAGTACTTGTAGTAACTCTTACACATCTGAACCAATTTTGATAAAGATCATCCCGATTACGTCAGCTTTCAAACATAAAAACCTGCATCGAAATCGGACTATTCGATTAGGAGCTACGATGCCACAGTCAGACACACACTCAAATACACAGTCACACACTCAAATACACAGTCAGTCATAAACACTCAAATACACACGTCAAACTTACAACAGTTATCTTTATTTTTGGCGGGGGTTAAAAATAGAACGCCCCTGCACAAAAACCATAAATTGTAGCATTATTATTCCTATTACAAAAATGACAAGGCACTTTCCACCACATTCAAAGCTAAATTTACAGCTTGAATAATTTAAAGGCACAATAAACCTAAGTATTAGCATTTACCATACAAATACTGTGCTAAGAACACAATAAATTGTCTGTAAATCTGTGAGCAAATTGTTAACACGTAGGGCGAGTGTAAAAGATGATATGAGGTAAGGGATTTGACTACTCAGAAGTTAGTATTTATTATTAAACAATGGATAAACATTACATTTAATGCATCATGTATTCGTACTTTTCGAAAATACTGAGGTAAATAAATATTACTACGATATTATTAATGCGAAAGTCACTACGTCTTGCCATACCCTAAAAAAAAAGTTACTCTGTCTGTCTGTCTGTTACGCTTTCACGCCTAAACTACTGAACCGATTTTGTTGACATTTGGTACAGAGATAGATTAGACGTTAAGAAAGGACATAAATTACATGTTATCCCACAGTTGGGCATGATATAACGTGTAGTCCACAAGGGCGGAGTTGCGGCTGGAAAGCTATAATTTAATAAATAAGAGCCTCACACTCAAAGGTTGGGCCTTTGGTTTATCCCTTGGTTATCCCAAAGGATAACCACAAATGTCGTTACACCAATAGAGAAAGAAATATGGAGTAACGTTTTTTATGATAACTAAAGAACAGTGACATGGGGATGGATTTCAAAAGAATTATAACGGTTCCAGAAAAAAATAGTACCTTTAGCTTCTGCAAGATAAGTATGTACTTTATTGTGTACCTACCTATATAGGGTAAAAAAATAAGAACTAAGTTCATAATACTTTGGTTAGTATTTCTGACTCATTCCAAAGTTCTAAAGTAATAAGAAGTAGTAACAAAATTAATGATCTTAGAGCTTGTAACTGCGAAAAATCTTTTCGAAAGTTTTCGAATCGCGACAAAACTTTTTCAACACTTCTGCTCGTAATTATTTTTTGCTATAATTAAAAAGAAAAAAGTGAAAACTTGCACTAGGGTGAAAAGAGGGTGAAGTTTGCGCCAAGTTTCCTTTTTTTTTACTTTCCTCCTTTCCTTTTTGACGTTTCAAGTAATTACTTCTTCATAATGAGACTTGTTTAGCGTTTCATTCTTGTGTTAAGGAATGTTAGCGGACTTTAGTGAATAAATAAAAAACTTTTGTAAGCAGCTGCAGTACTATTAGAATGAGTGTCTCGGTTCGGTTTAGAAAAATAAAGTATTAAATTAAATACGATTTACAAAATTTGGTAACTATTCGGAAAATCGGTGAAGCATACTTAAAAAGCAAACTCTATTGCTGTGTTTTATTCGGCGAGCGTGCTGAGTCAAAACAAGCTCTAGGTATAGTAATCAAATGTGTGAAAAAACATTCAATAAATACTTTCATTTTGTTTTCTTTTTGTTTAATAAATTATTTTTCTTAAACTGTATGCGATTTGAAAGCAAGTCTACGTAAAGTAAACGTGACGTAAGAAGACTCGACGTAGCGGGATTCGTCGTGCGCGGACTCGACATGCGCGGTAAAATTCAAAAATCGTACTACCTTTAGATTGCCGTAGACAAGTTCTCAATATCCCTTTTTTACAACCCCCGATAAAAAATAGGGTTGTTATAAGTTTGTCGTGAGTAAAATTAGTCAGGCCGTTTCTGACAGAGTATCAAAAATCCATACATACAAACTTTCCCGTTTAAATCCTATTCTACAGTCATGTACTTAATGATAAATTTGTTAACAGTCAGATAACGTTTGTAACTATCTATCTTGGCTTTAAGTGCATTTATTGTTTGCTATTTATTGTATTAGGCCGGCTATTGTTACAAAATCAGTAATTTTCCCGAAACCACTAATATTTTCTTCGTTATTACCTTCATATTATCCTTGCATGAGTAGCGTCAATAAATAAAACTCAGTCCAGCGCTCCTAAGGGATAAGGCAAGATATAACTACTTATCTAAATGACATTTTTACTACATTGTTATTAAAATAATGATCATGAAAACCTGTTGATTTATTGAACTAGATTTCTCAAAGCGATCTATTTATGGTATACCTATATCATGATAAGTATACCCTGCAAATACTTTAATCATGAAAGTGTGAACATACTTAAGCCCGTATTAAAGAAGGAGACTCAAGTTTGATACTTAAGTATTGATTGTCTCTTTCTCTCACTATCAAAATGATAAAAGACGACTGCCAGTTAAATATAGATCAGAGTCTGAGTCGCGCTGGTAATACGAACCTTACACCATAACGCCTGAGAAAACATAATAAAGCGAACTAGTGCCGTGGACCCGAACACAAACATCTGCTTTTCAAACAAATATTTGTTCCGACTGGGAATCGAACCCAGGACGATAAAGAGGCAACGCTACTACCACTCGACCAAAACAGCCATCGAATTATGTCAAGGGTCTATGTGAGTTCGGCTGAACACGACTTTACCTATGTAAAAACTTTAATAGACGCCACTGGGGTACTCTACTCCGTCGACGTAGCAATTTGCCCATATAATCTCGGACAAAAAGATAAAAGTCTGCAATATGTTGCCTCTGCCGTCCACAGATTGTGACAAGGGTTCTGACACCACTAGTTGGTGGAGCTAGGAAGGGAATAGGACCGAGTATTGCTCAGAAATCCTGCAGAGCCAACCGAATGATATCGAAAGTCTTCTTCTTATCGAGTAAGTATAGTCAAGTGTGTGGCGACGCTGAAACTTTACTTTGATTGCGCGTGGGCCCCGCGCAAAGGCTTGCTCGCCCTCTGGCGTTGTCAATATTGACATTTTGACATAGGACCGCGCGTGTTACGTATAAGTAGCAACATGTGTCATTGAACCCTGACCAGCGTCAGCCCCACGAGGCTCGAGTCAGCACAAGAAGTGGAACATAGCATCAGCGCCTCGTGCCCAGCCGCGATCTGCTTATACGTCGATTACGCCATCTAATCGTGACCTCGTTAAACCCAAAATGTTAAAGTAATTATCTTAAGACAAATCAATGTAGTTCTGACATCGAACTCGTTCGCACCTAGGTTAGTTAGTTTTAGGTCTTAATAATGTAACTTTAAATATAAATTTCGTCTTATGTCATTAGTTTCTCTTTCCTCTGTCTGCGGCAAAAACGTAATTCGCGCTATCCCCATCATACTCAAGGCGAAGTTAGATAAAAGTCTGTATCAACGTTACACAATATCTAAGATGAGGAGAACAATTTGCACTAGATAGAGTGCCACAAAAAAGCAAGCGTTTTGTTTTTATAATAATTAAAATGAAGCATAATACAAAGAGTAAAACAGTAAATTCAAAACTTGTCAAAACAAATCATTTTCAAATTAATAAAAAAATTACACCACAAAAGTCTCAAATTCAGACTCCTACAACAGTTTTCTATGTCCCATCCTTACACACCGCTCCTCGATAGAGAATCTAATAGAAAATGATTTATATCTCCTATACTCCCGCGGCAATCCTCAACTTGTAATTTTCTTTGGGATATTGGTATAATACAATTTTTGCCTGGTGCGAAAGGCTTGTATAATTTGAATGATGGGTATATTTATTATATCTAAGGTACTATTTTTTTTCTATCGCTTTGATCTCTGATAATTGTAAAATCAATATACAGAAGCCGTATTGTTATCTTGTAATTGCAAAAGTAAGCCATATAATTTTAAGCTTCATTAATATCTTTTCCTACTTTTTTTTAAAACTGTATAGAAAATTATAATTAACTTCCAAATTAATAACACTTGATTTCTTATTCCTCGCAAACTTTTTCGAATTTGCATTTACATTATTATATTCATACATTTTATTATAATATTTGCTATATGGTTAAAATTTAATGAGATACTGCTACGAAACAGATTCATTAATTTATCTTTTTATACATTAAAAAAAAGTTAACTTTTAATCACGAATTTAGTATGCTAGAAATATTGTAAATCTGAATCAGTTTCGTTAAACCGAAACTGACTGGACTGGATTTAAAAATCCATAGACATGGAAATAAAAGTGAAATAACCACTGCCTTGAAAACTTTTTCTTACAACCACTTTTGTCTGATAGATAGACTTAATATAAAAAAAACTAAACATCACTCAACCATCATTAATGTCAACTTCTCAAAATATTATTCAAAATGCAATAAAATAATGTAGCAAAATAAACACAACAAACACAGCAAAAATGATCCCTGTACACACTTAAAAGTAAAAAACAGGGTGATTTGCTTTGTATTCCTTCCTTCTTGGCAGGTTAAACTAAATTTAATGTTTGTGTAGTAAAGATCTTTAATCATGGGTCTAGCCAACAGCAAAGAAGTGTATGGGCAAAAAGTCGATGAAGCGTGTTGCACCAGGTACGTTTCTACCTAATTATGCTACCGTTTTATTTTATCAAGTTTCTATTTTGAGTTTTTATATCTTGAAATATTAGGGCGCAATGCAGAGTGGTGCAAGGAGGCAAATATTCACCATGTATTTCTAATGCCAACTTCACCTGCCCGCAATGCATCTTGGTGGTACAGGCGAGATGGACGAAATGATTCAAGAGGAAGGTTTATGTGTATAATTCATTCCCAAAATTCCCACGGCAGCGAAGTCCCTGGCAGGAAGCTAGTTTTGTTATATTTGCTTTGTATTTATTTTTACATAAATATTGCGTGGTATGTATTTAACCGTATGGCGTTCATGCATTGGAGGAGTATACTTAAATGATAACCGGATGAAAGTCGACAAAATCTTTCATAGACCCACTTTATACCTTACTTTGAGCAGCCTTTAGTTCAGCAGTGGACTGAAAAATTAAATGACCTGACACAATGTCAGATTTATATTTGCCTATTGAAAATGGTGATATTCGATACAATATAATAAATTCGCATAATGATGTTTTAAATTAGTTACAAATACTTAAACTTAACTACCTTCCCGATATCTTTTACTGTTACACTAGACTCGAGGATTTGCGAAAAAATAAGCAACTTTTTTTCTACTGTGCGAAAAGTTTATTGTCTGAGTCTAAGGATTTGGGCTGGGCGTTGATGAGTTAGAGAGTGATTTCAGGATTTTCCTTTTATTTTTAAGATTACTTATGTCCCCTTATACCTCCTTAACACAATCAAAAATGCCAAAGTACTCATTGTAATTTTAGGGAACGACAAAGGTGCCTAGCCATAACCGCCGGGAAAGAAAGGTACGTGAAGTCAGACCATACTGCATAGAAAATTATTTTTTTCAGTGTATCAAAATGTCGTTATGTTACTGTGGAATCACCCAAATGGAAAGTATTCAGCAAAAGGGAGTAAGTAGTGGAAAATGAGGAATAATGTACAGAAATTTCACGACGGTTTTATTAAAACTTAAGTTGTAATGAACAGGACATTTTGTTGTATGTGGTCAACGGAAAATTGTAAAAACCAAAGAATTTATGTCAATGGGTGCAAGCGTATGTATGCGTGTATATAAATGAATTAACGACTTCCAAATTTCGAAACTTGCAATTTCCCGGTATCATTTACATATATTCAGATGGGAGAAATATTTAGACATTTTGTATGATGTCAGTGTTTCTATAACAATATTTTTACTAGCTCATATACTTCTCCATGGACGCGCACGGGCCGAGCTTCAAACACAAAGGGGATTTAGGCCATAGTCCCTGACCCGTTGAGGGTTGGTGGACCGCGTGCCACCCGAAAACAAATTTTCTTAGACGTGCGAGTTCATCACGATGTTTTCTTTCACCGCTGAAAAAGTGGTAATTAATGAAAAATCCGTACATAAATCCGAAAAGACGAATTTTTTTTAAGAATACGAGCATACCCAATCCGCACCAACATCAGAACGGGATGTCCATGTGGAGCTGAAGGGGTTTGCAAACAAAAGGTCACACCAAAAGGAGTCATCATACACTATCCACAGAAGTAAGTGGTTTGTTTCCTTCCAAAGTCAAGAAAAGTATACATAAGTAACTAAAACAACCGAGATGGCAATTATTTTCTCAACTATGAATCAAATTAGCTCCGGAAACGTAGCCTACATCACTCTTTAGTCCTATCTCTACGTGCAAAATTTTGTCGAATCATTGCTCGATTGCTCATACAGCCCGAACATCTTTAAATTTCGCTACATTCTTTGCCCTGAGTTAGATTGTGGTCCATAGCAAACCCATTCTAAATAAAATAAATAAAAGTACGGACGGCCGCAACTCAGGCTACCACACACGTGCACTCTGTGCTGTTGTGATAAGAGCGGATTTGCAATGAAAATGGAGTAACCTGATGCGCTGGCCTCTGTACATGAAGAAAGATAAAATAAACTTGTGGTCAAAAATCGTCATCCTCACCTGCTAATGCTGCACCCTGCTGATTATTACGAGGCTCTGACGTATTACAACCCAAAAGGGCTTACTTAATCTTGGCGACGCTGTTGTTATTATTTTAATATTCACTAGCATTCCGCCCGGGATTTCGTTCCTGTAGGAATTCGGGAAAGTTGTCACTTATGTCACCCGCTGATAAGAGAGCTTTCTTCTTGTGAAAGAATTTTAAAAATCGGTTGTACAGTTTCAGAGATTATTTCCTACAAACTTAGGTCAGTTTAGAATTGAATTAAACAAACTTTAGCATTTATAGAAATGAGTGCCTGATTGAACCCAGCAATGGGAGGGCACAAAACATTATGTATTTTTTAAACTCTTTTTCTTACATTGAATATTTAATTTTGAAATATCACAATACTGATTTGAAATTTGTAAATAAGTGCGTAATTTCTGTTCGATTTTGAACGAAGACAAAAAAAATTGTACATGAATAGGAATAATTCCTGTTTGATAATCATGACCGAAGTATGTTTTTCTTTTGTCGAATTAAAAATTGTGTGCTCTCTTAAAGTCCAGGTTAGAGGTAAATGAAAATTAATCAGCTGGCCAATCAAGGCCACATTTTATCGTAAACCTAAGACTTAGTAGATCAACTGGAACAACTTTTATTCTACACCTTCTTAAAATAAAAATATAGATTTCACTTCAATAAAATTCATTCTTAGATTGAGGCTATTTTAAAAATTAAAATAAAATTATACAGAGTTCAATTGACTCAAAACTACAATAATCATAATTATTATTTTATATTTGATTAGTTAGTTAGTCAGTAGATCCTTCTCAGTTTTTTCGATTTAGCTTTTTGCTTGAATTTTTGTTTACGTTAATCAATGTTTCATTCAGATGCAAAGAATGCGAATCATACGTCACGGTACCTTCAATAGGTGTTTATATTAATAAAAGAATAAATGAGGAAGAAACGTCAAAGCATAGTATCAGATATGGAAGTGACTGGAACTATAACAAAGAGAAAAAGCACATCCTTCCTCACACCGCTTTGGCTTTTAAACCGAAACAGCTTTTCTCGCCCAAAAAAAATAGAGGTGATACTACATTTATATTATTTTTATCTTATTGAAAATAATTTGTGGAGTTAGTTACTGTGTGGTTAAATCTGAATGTAAGTAGATAACTTGTGTTCTGAGTTCTAAATCAGAAGGACGTGTTGCTATGAAAAGAAGTTATGCGGTTCACGAAATTACGAGTTTATTTTTTTTTCACAAATGTTAGAAACAGATGTGTGGTAGGCTAGACGCGCGGGGAACGACTAGTTAGCCAAGCTCCGTGCGCTTGCGATTAGCTTGCGCTAAATTTATGTATAGGTAGGTATACCTCTACAAATTTAAATTGAAGTAAATACGCTAGATAAAATATTAAATTGCTACTTCCATATCGATCATGACATATCTGCCAGTTAATATGATTTACGTAAAGCGTTTACTATTTAATATATAATCACTTATCGTTTATCGTAGATGTATATGTTGTCACCATAGCAATTGATAACCTAAATGAAATACTTACAGATATAAAATGTAGCAATATAGCAAGTTTACGAACTGAATCTAAGGATGAAAATAAAGGATATGGTGATGAAAAACCGAAAAAAGATTTTAAAAAATTATCAGTGAGGTTGCATGAAAAGATTATGTATGTTAATTCGTAATTATGCACTATTTAATTAAACAGTCATATACTTTCAATATTTTATTATAATAATTTATAAATATATTATTAATAGCATGAAAATTATCATATTTTTACTAAATGCTTACCGGATATTTTTAAACTGCAACATATCCATATGTTTAATTGAAATATTTAGGTATTTTATGCAGATTAGTGCAAAAGAAAATTATAAGTTCTGTTGTTTTTGTCTAATTAGGACCTTATCCCGTTTGAATAAGACTAAAAATGTGCCAATAAGAGAGGAAAATTGTTTCGTGAAACGCTCGAAAGCTGTTACTAATCTACAATCTGAAGATGTTGATTTGAATATGCCTGAAAAAATATAAATAAATAGTAAGAAATTTTTGCTTTTTTAGTAACTAGGCACTCACCTAACACGCCAATGGCATGCATTTATATTCCTTTGGGAATGTTCAAATAAAAAAACAAAATGAATGATTTATTACAAACAAATAAATGCTCACAATTATTCTACTAATTAAAAATTTTGAAAATTGCTGCTGCATATTGCTAAAAACTCGTCAATAAGTCATAAACATTTTTTTTAATGTCTGGATTTGTAATGTGCTGACATTTTAGGTCTAGAGTAAAAGTTGTTCCAGAAGACTTAATTAAATAATATTTGTCACTATATTTAGCTTGAAACTGGACTTTGTAAAGTTGTTTGTCCATACTTTTATTAAGATAAATATAGATTCAACAACTGTTGCTCATTTTACTTATAATTAAGTAAAAATTTACTTCGGGTCAGCATCTACTTAGATATAGTTTTAAGGACTACTTAAACGACATTTAAGTCAAACTAACCAAAAATTTTAATTTACAGAAAGAAAATATTCTTTTCATTTATGGAAAAGAAATATAAACCACCAAAAACTACCGGATTCTTATCTAATAAGTAAGTACAATAAATAAAACTAAATTTTTCGTAGAACCTCCTATAATCATCACTTATGACTGTTAAACAGATTAACCAATTTTGATTATACAGTGTGAGTCTTTATAATGTGCCAATATTAAAATGAGGGAAACTATGCTTCATTTTATCGACGGAAAAAATACTTTAAAAAATCTAAAAAAAAATGTTACTGTGCCCCCGTATTAACAAAACGTTGTTACCTTTAAACTAAACTATCTATCACGTTGAAACAACAGGATGTTCTCATAAAATTAAAAGTAAGAGAAAACAACTTTCCTCAACTGAAAATGAAAAAGATTTCTAACAGAAATCAGGTTTGGTTTTCGTCAAGTTTTACAAAAAAAAAAAATTCTCAGTAAAACGCAACTTCAACCTAGATTTATTTTTACTTTAAGTTATTCTAAATCGTATTCGCTATCTAATAGTAAAAATATAACGTGTGTTACTCAATCACAACATTACCTATCAACTGCTGAAGAAAGGCCTTGTACCACTGTTTTACAGGTAGAGAACCTTTTTTGTGAGTTATTTTTGTAAAGGCGCGCAGGGTGGTGTGCGGGGAACTGATGACAGTTATGTTAAGACACTGTCATAATGACAGTCGCTCCGAATTATTTTTTAAGTATTTTTTCCGTCGATAAAATGAAGCATAGTTTCCCTCATCTTAAGAGGATCGTCTAAGTGTTTTTTTCCCGTACAAACGGCGTCAATGGATTCCATCCCCTAAACGTCAATGAATCGCTGTGAAATTTTGGTATAGTGTCAGGAACACCAGACACTAGGTCCATATGTTTTGATTTTTGTGATATTTTTAGTAGCTGAAAAGATATTTGAGACTAAAAGTCAGCATTTTTCGCCAAAAAAATCTCAACATTTAAGAGGCGACTGTTGAAAAACTAAGAACAAATTTTATAAAAACAAAACGTATGAACCTCGTTTATACGCTTACAAATCGATAGAGACGAAAAACGTGCGATTTCATCAAGTTTTTTGGGTAGGAATTCATTGACACTTAAACTCATAATTTTGGATATAAAACTCGGCATTTCGCCGGAAAGCTGCAATTGTCCCTTTCGCACAAGTCTGAGGCGGGTGGGCGACATCGAGACAGCATGAAAAACAACTGAAACACTAGTCCAAACTGAGACGATCCTCCTAATAAGTATGTGCACATTATAAAGACTCACACTGTATATAGCAAAAGATCATTTTGATTACGTTAGCTTTCAAAAAAACAAAAATCGTATCAAAATTAGTTCATTCGATTAGTAGCTACAATACCATAGAAAGACATAGGTACACAGATACACTCGTCATACTTATAAATCCCCTCTTTTTTCGTCAAAGGTTAAAAATGTTATTAAAACGCTACAATTAGTCTAATGACTTCACATTCTTTAAATGGACTATCACAATTTCCTCTCCCCTAATGGTAGCCTAAAAGAAATTCCTACCTAGGAATAAGGCCGCCTAATATTTTCTTCTATCGTATCTTACTGTCTTTATTATTGTCTATTGTGCAAATGAAGAGTATTGTATTGTAAGACGGAAAAAATCCAACTTTTGATAAACCGTGCCGTTATGATTAAGGAATTGAAGATATTAAAATTAATTCTTATTTCAGGGATCGAGGTTTAAATAATAAAGTAAAGATAGTAAAAAAACGGACATTCCCGCCCTGGAAACTGGATACCAAGGTCACATATAACACTAAAACCTTACCTAACAAGTAAGTTTTTACACTTTTACCGTGTGAGTGAAATACATAAATAGTTTTTGGGAAAAGAAAAACGTTCAGGGTATTTTACCGCTTGACTTAAAGGCACGATAGCTCATTTGGTTAGAGCAAGCAAGAGATCTTATCCTGGGGTCCTGGATTCAAATACTACTCCAGCCGAACCTTTTTCTTTCCGTAAAAATTGCAAAAAAATATATACTTATAATAAATCTGTTAAATTCAGCCAATGTGATGCAACAGAATTGAATCTCAACTTTGTTTTAGCACTAATGGGTGTAAAAGAAGACTATTCTCCAAGAAACAGCCACAACCGGAAAAGCCGGAAACAAAATCAGAGACTAAGCCGCCTCTTAGAAACGGTGATATTTTTTTTTCTTCTATAATTGGCAATAAATAATTAAAACACGTAGAATATTAAAGTGTCAGTGCGTGTATAGTAGTGTTGCTAATACTATACACGCACTTAGTGAGTAGTCGTGACAAAGTCGTAAGAAGGAGAACTTACTGATTAATATTCTTTCTTTTTCCAGCAGACAGCAAATTTAGTAAATTTGTAAGAAAAGATGCTATCAAAAAGCCAACGGATAAACCAGTTAAGAAAGAAACAGAAAAACAATCTAAAAAAGAATCTGACGAGAAATCAAAATCTAAGAAAGAATCAAATAAGAAAGAGGCTAAAGAGAAACGAGAGTCGAAACCAAATGAAGAAAGTTTCACCATCGAAGATCCTCCCGAGAAAATGCAACTTAAGAAAGACACAAATGAAAAAGATTCTACCAAAAAATCTTCGAATAAGAAGGAGTTTATTAGGAGGATTAGAAAAGAATGTCATAGGAAGGAAAATGAGAAAATACCTCCAAGTGAAATTGGTGACGCTAACAATCAACAAAAGCTTGCCAACGAGGCTGAACCTCACAGAAACGAAGCTGGTGAAAGTTAATATTATAAATATTATAATTTATTTTTTTGTCTTCATAGTCGACGCGTACATGACTTGTGTGATATTTCAAAATTTTATACTGATAATAAAAAGTGCATATTTTCCTACAGGAAACCCGTTTGTTATCTCAAATTATACTTTAAACTCGTATTAAAGTGAAACGAAGCTTTGCTTTATTTTGGTAATGAAATATCTTTTTCACATATTCTTTTTTAAGAAGTACGTTTTTTATTTTGGAAGCAGTTCGTTATTAGTTTTCATGCTTGCTTTTTAAAGAAATTACCATATAACTGTTTAATACATCTATTTTGTTGTTTGCTTCGTTTGTCGCCCGTGGTCTCTCAAATATCTAATTAATTTAATTTAATTTGGCGGTATCAATTTTTTGAAGGGACCACGGGCAACAAAAATCTCCGTGGTCCCTTCCAGGGACCGACAAACGATTTGCCTAAATATTGAGAACACCGCTTATTACACTTTTGGGAAACGCGCCGACACACTTCGAGCATATTCATACGAAATGGTCAATGGCTCAAGCTGCTGCCTTTCAGTCGATTGTTTCTGATTTCACAATTTTAATTTGAACAATATCTTTCTTGAATTCGTCCACCATTCCACACTGGGCCAGCCTGGTGGACACAAAGTAGCTTTATTTCATAGAACATTCAGGATGTTACTTAAAATAAGTCAAAGTTACATTAAAGGATTTAAATGCTTACAAAAACATATTCGTTTAAGCACGGAAGGCCCATGCCCCTCGGTGGGAACGTATATGAGCTGGTAAAATATTATATGTGGATAATGCCATTATGCAGTCACGATGTCGTAAACTCCGATGCTGTTGCCTTTCAATATCTAATACCTACCTCAATCGATTAGTGAGGCTAAGCAACGTAAACAGAGGCAGGGAACCTGATGGGTGACTAAAGTGGCTATTTATCACGAGCGTTTTCGTGCTTCGGAGGGCACGTTCACTGTCGGTCCCGGCTGTTGTTGATTGACTACAGTTGACTCGACACACTCGACAGTCGTTAAAACCAAGTCAGAGGCCATTTTGCGGTTTGAAAACTCTGATACCAGGGTTAGACAAGTTCGCCACACACTTGACTATACCTACACGATAAGAAAAAGAATATCTTGTTTTAAATAAATTGGCAAAAACTGACCTAAATAAACCTGATCCGGGAATCCTTCAACCTTTTTATTTAAATAACAAAAACTTGCTTAATTCGGTAAATTCAAAGCTGTTTCTTTGTTGGTAAAGTAATTAAAACTTATTCATTAGGTCTCCCCTGGTATCTGAAGGTATTTACTTTCAATTTGATGAAGTACCTCCAGGTGTTGCTAGCGCATTGTTTTGTAGCGGATTCAAGCAAATATTTTAGTTTTTTAGGGTAACGTTCTTATCGTAAATTAGCTTTCCGTCCGCGACTATGTTTGCATGGAAAAGTAGGCATGTCATCCTCAGGGCTCCCATCTATCTTTGTGGAAAACATTTGATCGATCCTTTACTTCTTTACGACGTGAAGGAAGGACAAACAAACAAATGAAGAAACACACTTTCACATTATTAAGTAGTTTTACATGATCTTAAAATTAACTGAAATGAACAGCAACTCTTTCGAAGATTATTTATTTTTTATTTTTCCTTGAGCTATAAAAAAAAACATTTTTCTTATGAAACTTGGAACATTTTTATAGTGTAAAATATTTTTCTTTTCAGAAAACTTTAAAAAAATACCAAAATATAAAATTTTCTGGAATGAAACAATCCAGTATGATGTTATAAAGTTGGCAACATTTTCACGAAAACTTAGATTAGCTAAACGAAACTTAAACAGGAATGATTTTGTTTGTTTTGAAAATAAGCTGAGTTTGGTCGATTTCTGGACGTAAACTTTATTTTTGTCTGTCTGTGGACCAATTTAATAACTTATTTCTATGTCTAGTTCACTCAGACTCTGATCTATACTTAAGTAGCAGTAAAATTTATCATTTTGATAGTAAGAGAAAGAGACAATCAATACTTAAGATAAGTATAGATCAGGACTTGAGTCTCCTTCTGTAATACGGGCCTGCCTATCAAGTTAGACAAAGGTATGAAACTCAAAAATAATCGCAAATGTAATACGATTGTGTTTAATCACCTTTTAAAGATAAAAGTTTAGCACACCGAACATTTTTACCTGGTACAGTCTTAAGTATCCACATATGTTTCTTGTCTGCTGGTGTTATGCTGGTGATCATATGTATATCTATACATATATATGTTATGGACCAAGTGATTAATGCAGGCATTATGAATAGTGCCCGGGCATTATTCATAATGTCTAGCTCCATCGGGCAAAGTGATAAATTACCATCTAAACTTCATTATTTATCATATTGCCCGGTCATTATTATATTGCTACGTGACAATTGGGCAATCTGATAATAAAGCTAAGATTAATGCGGTGCGGGGAAGGAAGTGCGGGGAAGGAAGCGGTGCGGAGAGAGAAGTGCCCTCGTTGCAATTTATAAAAGTTTTCGTTATTTTTTCGACCACCATCTTAGATTTCAAAATCTAAAACGACATCCATGACGGATTTTTACAAAAAATGCATGTCCGCCATCTTGTATTTCAAGATGGATGTCGTTTACGGAATTAGCACCTCCGAAAACCTATTTAACGACACACATATCAATTCAATTCAATTCAATATTTTATCAGTTTTTTCAAAAATGTAAACGTTCGCCATCTTGATTCAAAATGAACGACATTTTCGGAATCAGCATCCCCGACAATCTATCAAACGATACCCATGTCGGCATGCCCGAAAATGTAATATCCGCCTTCTTGGATTTTTTGTGCGGGGAATAGCGACGCTCCGGGGTTTGCCCTTCTCGTCACGATTCCCCCAACTAAAATCAAAGTTGGCGGATATGAAATTTTCGGAAGGCAGTCGGCGGGTAATACGCTTGGTGACGCTTCGGGCTTCGCCTTACGCAGAGCTCGGCCTTCGGCCTCACCCTATACGCAGCTTTCCTCGGCATACAGTCTCACCCCACCTTTAGTATCTAAACTTGTATGGCGGCCATCTTGAATTGGGGGGTGGGGGACGCTCTGGTCGTCGCCCTACGCGGCGTTTGGACTTCGGCCTCACCCTAAACGCAGCTCGCCTCGGCCTACGGCCTCGCCTCACCTACATAATCTAAACTTGTATGGCCGCCATCTTGGATTGAGGGGGTTGACGCTCCGGGCTTCGCCCTACGCGGAGTTCGGCTCAGTCTGCGACCTCGCCTCACCGTTAAAATCTTAACTCGTATGGCAGCCATCTTGGGTTGGGGGAGGGAGACGCTCCGGGCTTCGCCCTTTGCGGAGCTCGGCCTTCGGCCTCACCTTTTACCTTGCTACTCAATCCAAATAATGAGTCTGATTATTTAAATTGTTTAACATTTAGTGTATTTGAAGTTAAATGACTATAATAATAAAAAAATTGCAATTAAATATGTTTGTATTACTCTGCCCAAAAGGTGATGGGCATTATGTATAATGCCCGGTCATTATGAATAATGCCCAATTTATCACTTGGTCCATAACATATACAAAAAAATAATAATATATCTATATATATTATCGTTTTTTTATATTTATTTGTATAAATATATATTATATATATATAATAATAATAATAAAATCATTTATTATCAGGCATCTAAGGCCTTACAGACTAACATTCATATGAATTATAATTAAACAGAATAAAATAAAACTAACACTATTTCCCGGGTGTTTTTCCGGAGGTGTCTGCAGCCGGGAATCTCCCTCGGAAACGGCGGAACACCACGCCCTCCGGCCAAAAGTTCTCCTTCATGATTGTCTCCAGCATGAAAGTCGGGAACCGCACCACAAATGCTTTGAAACTAGCATGGTGTTGCGATTCCAACGGTTTCACTCTCTGGAGACCTAGGGAACTTTTGTCTTCTGCCGTATGTACTCGACGACGTCTTGCACCTCAGTGCTGTAGTGCAATCGCGACAAGTAACACAGGCGTGCTCGGAGCTTCAGCCCGCAGACTCACTTCCGGGTCCGTCGCTGCCGTCCCGCAGCGATTCTTGTTACCCGATCACTTGCGCTTCTTCTGCACCTTGTCACGGTGTCCCACTTTTGGAGGAGGTTGAGTATATATATATATTTTTTTATTAATTATATATATTTATGCACCACCTACTACTTCTTACCTTACTTCTGTCCTACCCTAAGGTTGCCTGGAAGAAATTGCTACCTAGCAATAAGGCCGCCTTGTTGTACACTATGTTTTATGTTCCGTTGATTGTGCTGTATGTCCTTGTGTGCAAATAAAGTATATTGTATTGTATTGTATAAGGTTCAAATTAGAATGAACTTGGCCCCTTAACTTCGAGTGTTTTTATTCATTTTTCGTCTCTTGATATTATTAAAAAAAAATTAAACGATCAGTAAAATTGCTTTGGAGAAATTCTTGGGAAAAGTAGCTTAGTTTCATGGGGCTATTTGTGTCCTAAACTCGTATCTAATTACTAGCTTTCCACCCGGGACTTCTTTTCCAGGAATTTGGGAAAACTATGTAGCCTATGTCTTAATTCAATTTTATCAAAATTGGTTCAGCAGTTTAAGCGTGAAAGAGTAACAAACATCCATACATCCTCACAAACTTTTCCATTAATAATACACACATCAACACGGCCTAGGGATAATGCACGATTTTTCGTACAAAAGAGACCTGTTTGAGAAGCTTTAAAAGCATACTCAAGATACATTTTTGTATGAAAAATCGTGCAATATCCCTAGACCGTGTTGATGTGTATATTAGTAGTATTAAGTCGCCCTATATACAACTTGTTTCATAAATCCTTACTAATATTATAAATGCGAAAGTAACTCTGTCTGTCTGTCTGTCCGTCTTTCACGCCTAAACTACTGAACCGATTTTGATGAAATTTGGTACAAAGATAGATTAGAGCCTAGGAAAGGACATAGGCTGCATTTTATCCCACAGTTGGGCACGATATAGCCTGTAGTTCACGCGAGCGGAACCGCGGGCGGAAAGCTAGTACCCAATAAAAATAAAAAGCAAATTCAAAAGTGAAATAATCCCAACTTTACTAATTAGTTGTACGGTTTAGCATCTGGCAAAACGAAAGTTTCGTACAATTAATGTGACATGCTAGACAAATTTTAAAAAGAGCTGCATGTATCTATTTTTTATAAATTTTTGATTTTCTTCTTATTGGGTATTTAGAAAACACGCTGTTTACTTAGTCTTGTTCTACATATTCTTACACACTTACATAAAATAGCTACTAAAAGCAATATTCCATCAGGCTCCCGAAATAACATCGTCACTTTCGTATTAAAACCGCACACATTATACTTTCATCTCGGTAAAATTGATATCATTTCTCGTTAAAAATGCGTCACCAATTTCGCTGAATTGTCAATTTTCTCCCGGCCTATTGATTCCTGCTCGTTGTCAGGATGAGTATGATTGATGCTGATGTTACACCTACATGCCACCTGGGTAGCTTTAGCCTGTGGTTCAAGCTTTAAGATAGTGGCTATTTAACGCCTACGCATATTTTTGCTATCGAGTAAGGTAAAGCGTTGTTATCATATTATTTTAAGGCGACTACAGCACCTAAATTACGATTTTATGATGCATGACGCACTGCATTAAATCGAAGAAAAAAATACTACGGTAATATTCAGGACATAAACTAGATAAGTAGTTTGCTGAAAACATGATTCAGCACTTTTGGTTCGATAGAAAAAGCTCACAAAGTCACCTCTAAATACCAATATTGTGTATATTTTAAGCGGTAAAAACGATAGTAAAATGCACACAGGAACTTGTATTTGCTATCAAAATGTTCGTGATTGAACACTCTCGATAAGTAGTTAACGCATTTTTCGATTTAAGCTGTCATCTTTCCATAAATCTCATTATTCTAACTTTCGAACATGTTTTTACGCACGCACGCTTTCATAGTCCGTAAACTTCGTGTATCGACACTGTTCGCACTGCCGGCCCAGGCCTGTTAAGAGACGGAGATGGCACTATTCCTATGTGTGCTGCCTTTATCGGGTGCTGTAGTCGCCTTAATATAGCAACGGACACTTTCCATCCTCGTTCGTTTATATAGTAGCTCCACAACGTCTTAAAAGCTGACATAGTTTCATAAAAGAAGTGCTCTAACTGATGAAACCTCCGTAAACCGAGTGAAGGTGTGAAAAGAAGAATACAAGTTGCTGCTTTTCATTTCTACCATTGAGACCAGACCACCTTGAAAAAATCTGCCATGTTCAACGTAAAAGTAGCTTAAGAGACTCCGTCGGCCGTTGCGAGGAAAACTTGAGTAGTGGGGTATAGCGTGCATGACATTTGCAAATGTGGCACTTTCCCGCAGTCTATGGCACACCTGTTGATATGCCCCGCGAGTCCTGACTCCTGTACTTGCGAAGACCTCTACAAGGCCACAGATAACGCAGTCCTATGTGGCTGAGTACTAGTCCACAAAGATTAGCCTAGGTCGACATGCTTAGAAGAGGAAGAATAACTCCTCCACTTCTCTTTCCGTGGGTGTCGTAAGAGGCGACTAAAGAAACACAAATGAGATCTGCCTCCTATTTATCCATCTCAGGCAACGACATCTCAATTTGTTCTGAATCTGAGGTGGCGTCGAATCCTATGTTCTTATGCGGTATGGTAGGCTCTATAAAGGGTCGTCTGGTTCACGACTATCTTCCTAACGAAGTCCGACGCCAAACAGTTTTTTTATTATTATTATAAGATGGATTAACTCTTGACCTCAATCTTGACCATAAAGGTCAAAGATGAGGTCGACGATGAAGCGAGTTAACCCAGAAAATGCCTATAAAGGCACTGGTACTCCCACGCACCGACGGAACACAGCAAGCTGTTTGGCGTCGGACTTCGGTAGGAGGGTGGTCGCGAACCAGACGGCCGTTTACAGAGCCTACCACACAGCATGAGACTATAGGACGACACGCACATCAGTGTTTCGCCAGGGCGTAGGAGTACCTATGCCTTAATGGGCATTTTCTGTGTTAACTCGCTGCATCACCGACCTCACCTATGGTCAAGATTGAAGAATTAACCCATCTTATAAAGAAGTAGCTTTCTGCGAAAAATTATGTAGCCTTGTGTTATTCTAGGGTGTCAGCTCCCTCCATACTCAATTTTATCAAAATTGGTCCAGTCGTTTAAGCGTGAAAGAGTGACAAACATCCATACATCCTCACAAACTTTCTAATTTGTAATATTTATTTTAGGATAGGATAGTGAGTAAAAAACTCAACCATTGTGCATCATCTTAGAGAAGAAATGCTAACGCTTCAACTCATTACTTAAACCAAATTAACGCGTCACCTACATCTTAATAACAAAGTATTGGCGTCGTCGATCCATCACACTCCGGTAAAAAGTTGTCCCGGGTACTTTTCAGGAAGACCAGAAAAAGAACCATTATGAAAATATGCCACTAAAGTAAACGAGATACCAGCTACCATAGCATACGCAATGAGACTCTCGTTAATGACAGTATAGACTTCCCAATCAACACAAGGAAAATAATTCTTATTTGTTTCTGAGAAGTTTTCATTTCTCTTGCGTTTGAATCTGGACGTGTGTCCTTTTAAAAATTCAAGATCATTTGTCAAAGACAACTAAATGCAAAAAAATGCACACTCTTTTAAGTATTTAAGTTTATGTTTTCCCTGGAAATTAACTTACACAACAGTGAAGTCTCATTGCGTATGCTAGGGCAGCAGGAAAATGTAAAGAAAGAAAGTAAAAAGAGCCAAACTAATCTTGTACCGCTCGCTAGTAAGTAAAGAAATTATGAAAAAATCCTAACCTAACCTAACCTAACGTCGTACCAGTTTGGATTAACCCTTGGCATGCCTAGTGAAAGAAAATAACATCATAATATGCCTGGTGGGGTCTGAGAGACCCTAGTTCAAACACAAATTGAATGAAAAAAAAAAACTTTTATTTCAGGCACAGGACTATTTTCACAAGTCACGTAATAAAAAAATATATATTTAAAAATTTTAAGAATAATACTAAAATAAACTTATATTGGATTTAAGAGCACAAAAAAAAAACATACTATATGCCTAATTTATCTTTTTTATAGCAGTTAAGGTTATTATTTAAATTGGCATGTAGAAAGGATATACATTGAATCAAGCAACAATTTTTTTTAAATAGACCTTACCAGAACTATAATCACTGTATGCATGTCCTTCTTGGAAGAATGTCATATCAGGATTTAAGGAAGAGGATTTCTTAAACGGCTTTTAACCGTGTGGTGATCGGTTAAGAATAACACCACCCCATCTCTTTCCGTGGGTGTCGTAAGAGGCGACTAAGGAAACACAAATGAGACCTGACTCCTAGTAATCCATCCCAGGCAACGAAACTTCATTTTTTTATGAATCTGAGGTGTCGTCCTATGGTCTCATGCGGTGTGGTAGGCTCTGTAAAGGGCCGTCTGGTTCGCGACCACCCTCCTGCCGAAGTCCGACGCCAAACAGCTTGCTGTGTTCCGTCGGTGCGTGGGAGTACCAGTGCCTTCATAGGCATTTTCTGGCTAAACTCGCTCCATCGTCGACCTCACCTCAATCTTGACCTTTATGGTCAAGATTGAGGTCAAGAGTTAATCCATCTTATAATAATAATAAAAAACGGCTATATCATAATCTGCAGCTACCCTGAGCGACAGTTGACATACATTTATATTTTAAAAGATATGATGGATTTTCCATCATGGCGGGTCCCTGAAACCCACCAGGCATGCCGAGGTTTTAGTTTGTACACCTTTGGATTCGTCAGTGAAACCTTTCCAATTTGACAGTCTATGGAAGGATGTAGAATTGACATGATGAAAACACTTTTTCATGGCATATTTCGACCAATTTTCCTCGGAGAAAGTTGTATAATTTAATGGGTGACTTTAACTTAGCTATTAGTATTTAGTTTAAGGATTAATATTTAGTTTCGCTGAGTAATTTAGAAGCACCCAATATGTGTGATTGATTTTGTGTATACATATATATTTGTAAAAATAAACACATTTTTATCCCATGAATACAAAATGGATACGTAAACTTTAATCAAATCTTCTCAGTGGCAACTACAGACATCTATCCGCAGCCACAACCCTTACACAATCTCTCATAGCGCGAACGACTTTGTATAAATTGCAAACGATTTGTCTCATAGAAGAATTCAAAGGAGTTCGATTCCAGATGATATACACTGGGCGTCAAAAATAAGTAGTACACTTTTCAAATTGCAATTACTCCTAAACTATAGTAGTTACACTTATGAAATAAAAAGCAGTTTATAGTAAACTTAACGAAGTTTATTAAAGTTATATTTTATTTGGCATGAATAAAGTTTCAAACTTAAAATTAAGATAAATACTAAAAAGTATCAATTTTTAACGATATGTCAACCACTTAATTTTCACGTTTTGGAACTTTTTCACAATTTAATAACTTGTGTTGCCGCCTCGGGCTCTAATTACAGCTTAGATCCGGTTTGGCATGCTGAACACTAAGTTTCGGAGGCGGTGTTGGGGAATATTTTCCCATTCTTCTATCAGCGCATGTTTTAGAGCCCTGAGTGTGGCAGGAGGTGGACTGCGCCTTCTGACTAGCCTCCCAAGCTCATCCCAGGCGTGTTCAATCGGGTTGAGATCTGGGCTTCTCGATGGCCAAGCCATCAAGTTGATGCCAACCTCCTGAATGTACTCTTGTACGTGGTGAGCAGTGTGTGGCCGGGCGTTATCATGCATTAGGATGGCTCCATCACCCATATTTATTAAATATGGCCCTGCATACTCGTTGAGGATCTCCGAGGCATATCTTTCACCAGTCAAAGTCCCATTTTCTATTACCACAAGCTCTGTGCGACTCTCTGAAGAGATACCAGCCCATACGTGTACAGAGCCCCCGCCATATTGGACTCTTTCCGAGATACAAGCTTGAATGTATCGCTCACCGGGTCGTCTGTAGACTCTCCGCCGTCCATCTGAAGTGTATAAAGAGAATCGAGACTCATCTGTGAATAAAACTCTAGCCCATTCTTCTTCGCCCCATTGTACGTGTTGACGGGCGTAGCGTAGTCTTGCTACGCGATGCTCTGTCTCAAGTTTGGGGCCATTTGCTGGTCTTAGAGGCTTCAGGTTAGCTTCAGCAAGTCTTCTTCTCACTGTACTCTCACTGATGTAGTCTGTTCGGGTCCGAAGAAGCTGTTGCTGAACCTCAACTGCATTAAGGTGTCGATTTCTTAACACAGTGGAAACAATAAAGCGATCTTCTCGGGTACTTGTGCACCTAGGTCTGCCATTACCTCGTCTCCTTAGATGGTTTCCAGTCTCTTCGTACCTTTGCTTTACTCGCTGAACCGTTCTTAAAGTTACACCCACCCTCCTTGCAGTACGACGCATACTGATGCCCACTTCGAGAAAAGCTAAGATTCTTGCACATTCTTCTGGTGAAAGAGGCATGATTAGTCAAATTTACTCTCTGAAGATACCTATGCTTTTCAATTACAATTGCTTTATCAGCAGCGAATGTGTCAAACACAAAAATCGTAAGTAAGACAACACCTTTCAACAGTTTAAAAAAAGTGTTTTTATTTATTCGTTTTTTTTAAAGTCAAGCATTATAAGTTCTTATAATGCATGAAGTTTTTATTGAATAAGATTAAATTTTCTTTTTAACCTTTTTTGTTTCAAAGGTCTAAGTTTTATAGTTTGGGAGAAATCGCAATTTTAAAACTGTACTACTTATTTTTGACGCCCAGTGTATTATTCAGAATGAGAATTAACAACAGAAAAAAACGTAGATATTATACAAGGTGGAATTTAGTAATGACACCTTAAGGGAAAGTAGTCTAGAAAATTGGGTAAAACATTAGATTACAATTATGAGGATGAAATCTCACTAAGCAACTTTTACAATTTTCTATCTACAATATCAAGAGTACTTTTCATTCAGGTGGCATTACAAAATTTCACCCTTTTATACGTTTTTCATATATTTTAAATATATTTAAAAGATTTTATACACCGCGTAGCGCAAAAGTAGGTTATTAACGAAAAACTCCTTGATTTTACGTTTTAGGGAAAAAGTTCTTTTAGTTGATAGTAGCTATCCTTCCACCATTTAAGTATTTACTAAACTGTCCCTTACACCTTGTCTTTACTAATATTATAAAGTTGTATTTATGGATGTTTGTTACACTGTTACGCTCAAATGGTTGGACCAATTTGATAAAATTTGGTATGGAGGTAGCTGATACCGTGTAAAAACAAATATGCTACATATTTTTCTCAAATTTCCACGAGAACAAAATCTCGGGCGGAGAGCTAGTATAATAATAAAATACTAACAAGATATTCAGATAAGTTAACGATAAAATAGATGTAGCATTTATTTAAAATGACCACAGTAAAAATGTCCAAAATTTTGCTCAGAAAATTTATGTGACAGACGGTAGTCAGTCTTCATATTAGCGTCACTTGCGTAGGTAAGTAATGTCATATTTTTTTAAAATAAATTTTCGTTGTTAGAGCATTTGCTGCTTGCTATTAGACGTTGGAGAATTAATAAACAAATTTTTTCATTGGAGACACTCTCTAGTTAAAATGTTCTTAGATTTATATTCATCATAGATGGAACTAAAGATTTTTTGCTGGTCAGGCATAAGAAAGAAGGGATTACTTAATTAAAAAGAGTTTTTTTTTTCAATTAAAAACTTTTTATTCATTTAAAAATCATTAATGCTGGACTGAGAGTGATAGAAAAACTTAGAATGTGTCAGCTACCTACTCTTCCCAGGTATACATCAAAAGTCTGTAAGAGGGATGCAAGAGTTTTGCAGTATAATGGGCGAAAGGCTGACCATGACCTCCTCTTACTATTTTGCAACTTTCCCATCTAATAACCCCCCACAAATTGTGTCAAACATAGCATTTAGTGGTTCTAGAACCACTGATGCTTTGCCTACCCCTTTAGGTATTAAAGGCGTGAGCATACGTATGTAAAAAAAAACTTAAGAATTGTATATTCAATTAAACATTTAAACGATTTGAACATGTCTACATTTCTTAATTGCAAAGAAACCGATACTTAAAGAATAATAAAATTAATGCTTAGCAACGCTCATTTGGTACCAAAATTTGAATTTTTATTGTAAAAAATTTGTATCTCATGAAATGTAAGCCAGTTTATTTCATTTTTTTGTAAGATGTTTGGTTTGTTTTCGAAATTTTCGATATTTTTACAAAAGCAACAGAATGAAATCAACAAAATAATCGACTAAAAATTTGACCGAACCCACGTAGATAAAAACCTCAAAAATGGCACTGAAATTTCCAAAAAATGGCGGGTAAACGAGAAAGCGCTATGTCAGCAAAATCTGACGGGACATTGTTGGGCGCACCCATAAATGGAGCCCAACGTAGAGGCCCAAATTGGTGAAACGTTTGCAAAATGCTTGCAAATTACTGGTAAGAAATAGTAGGTAGTTGAATGGTGATGTTACGTTTGAAAAGTTCAATTCTTAGGTTTTAATAATGTATAATAATTTTCCGAAATAAACTTTTTATATTATTAATATTTTTTATATTATTAATAATTATTATATTATGAAGAAACTTTTTTCATATATTACATTTTTATTATTATTAATAATAATTGATGATGACATTAATAGCTATTTTTAACTGACTCCAAAAAAAGTCATAAATGCGACGATTTTTCTTATACGTGTTTATGGGAAGCAGGAAACTTGATGAGTTACCAAAAGTGACAAGTTATCACGAACGTTTTCGTGCTTCGGAGGGCACGTTCAATCCAGCTGTTGTCGATTGCTTGCAGTCGTTAAACCTAGTCAGAGGCCATTTAACGGTTTGAAAACTCTGACACCAGGGCTAGTCAAGTTCGCCACACACTTGACTATACCTACACGATAAGCAAGTAAGAAAGCGTAGACAGTTGACTTTATAGCCAAAAATCAATCACTGAATAGCATACCTACATTTTATACCATCAACGACGTTTCAAAACAGATAATAACCGGAAAAATCCACCGAAATCCGCATGGAACTTGTTCTGATGGCTTCCCATTATAAATTCACAGCATGCATCACAACTTTGGTTGGACAAAGCGCGCTCCCACGTTATAGGAGACACGGGAATTGAACTGGGACCTGGTTAGCGTTTTAGAGGTTACGTGACAAATTTGAAAATATATTTTATGTTAACTTTGTGTCTTTGTGTACTTTACTTTGATAACCACGGGCGTGCGTTTGTAGGATTTTTTTTAATGGTTCTTGACCGCAATTTAGCTCAAGGCAAAGATGCGGTCGAGGATATAGGGAGCTCACCCAGAATGAGCCTTTTTACTAGTTATTTAAATACCTCTATATTGGATAGATGGATGAAAACATGAATGGATGTTTGTAACTCCTACATTCAAAAACTACAGCACGGATTTCGATAAAACTTTGCAGTTATGTAGTTAAGACATCAAAATAATATATATGCTACATTTTTGTCCCAATTTCTCATGGAAACGAAGTCCTGCGCTATTGATAATATTTTATCATTTACTTTTATAATAAACAGAGTTTTAAATGTAATTTAATATAAAAAAAAAACGAAGAAAAACCAGTCTAGACTTCGATATATATTTTGACCTCCTTGTTCTATAGTTTAATTATTTGCTTTTAGACATTAAATTTAATTTTCGATGTTTTCTTATAACATTTTAAAACTAACCTATACAGATGATACAGATCAAGTACAGGCATAGACAGGATTTTTTTTTTTTAAATACGTTTATTCAAACAAACTTAACCTATTTACATATTATATTTATCTTCGCCAAACTGTAAAGCTGTTTGTTGGCGATAGCGCTCATGTTCTTCCTTTATAATAGGTAAGCACTACTTAACATTTTTTTATACACTTTTTAACTTAATCTAACATGCATTTTTTAAGTTTATTCTTTAAAACAGGTACACTTTTAATTTTATTTGACTCTAGTAGCATTACATACTTACTACATACTAGCTTTCCGCCCGTGGCTCCGCCCGCGTGGACTACAGGTTATTTCGTGCCCAACTGTGAGATAAAATGTAGCCTTTCCCAGGCTCTAATCTATCTCTTTACCAAATTTCATCAAAATCGGTTCAGCAGTTTAGGCGTGAAAGACGGACAGACAGACAGAGTTACTTTCGCATTTATAATATTAGTAAGGATTTTTGCTAATAAATATTTTCTGGTTCGTTCCCCTTAGTAATTTTTTACCCCATCTGTATTAGTTTTCCTTGTTTTTTAGATCTCGTACAATAGCTATATAACTTCTTTTCTCTTTAAAATCTTCACTATAATAAGTTTCTAGTGCTAATAAATAATCTAGTTTTTTATCCACTTAATAAATATAATTTGATTTTTTTTAATTTCATTTAAGTAAGTAAGTTTTGAATGTTAAGCCATAACAAATGAGACCGTAACTATTTATTGAGTCAACCATTGCATAGTACACCATTTACAAAGTCTTCTTATTTTTATTATTTAGAATACCTTTTTGTTTTTTTAAGTTACAAAAAGGGTGCAAACCTATGACAATGCCTTATTTACTCAATTTAGCCAAAAAATACATAATATTGAAGGATTTCGTTATTCGGTCATGAGCCTACATAACCTACAATCATAGCCATACATAAGCCTACAATCTCTGACGGGGTAACCAGAGCATCAGTAGTTCTAAAACCATTAGATGCTACGTTTGACACAAATTGTGAGGGTAAACAGATGGAACAAGTTGCATAATATTGAGAGGTGGCCTTTCGCCCATTATACAGCAAACCCTCGTACGTATCCCTCTTACAGACTTTTACTGTATACCTGAGAAGAGTAGGTAGCTGGTACATTCTGAGTTTTTCTTTCACTTCCAGTCCAGCGTGGTAGATAATGCCTTAATCTTCTTTGAAGATGTTTAGGCCTATGATAATGATTAAAAAACCTGTCAAAAGTACAGTGTGCTTCAACTGTAGACGGCGCTGACTAGTATTAGTGATCTGTGCTCCACCTCTCACGTTTGTAATACGATTATTTTGAAAATAAACTGGATCCAAGATAAATAGCTTTGGTCTTCACAGTTGTCTGATCTTAGCTTGATTTGTGTTGTTTTGTTCCTTTCCGTAGGATAAGGAATATTAAGGATGAAGGTCAGTAAACTTTGGTCGGCCTGAGAAAATACTGTAGTTTTTCTTATATTAAAATCGGAAATAATCTTGTACTGGACAAACACAGTGTTTTTTGTCATACTGAGTGCTAAATATTTGCTTCTGGAACTGAGTATTGATGAGTCAATGAGTGAAAAGATGACTGGTAAGTTACGACTTTTTTTCAAGCTTTTAATCAACTTGCAATGTATGTATGCATGTTAGTATGTTAGATCAAACCTTGTAACTGAATTTTAAAGCAGTTATCCTCAACCGATTTAGGTGAAATTTAAGAAATTAAATGGGAGTATTGCAAAAGATCAACATAAAAAAAAAAACAAATTAGAAGGGGCAGTTCAGAAAGTACCGAGAGTTTATAATATTACTAAGTCGAATTACAATATTAAGTTTGACAATGTTACGGAGACATTTCTATACTAATACAGGGTGTAAAGGACAGCTTAGTAATTAATATTTTTATAAGATGGGTTAACTCTTGACCTCAATCTTGACCATAAGGTAAAAGATGAGGTCGACGATGGACCGAGTTAACCCAGAAAATGCCTATAAAGGCACTGGTACTCCCACGCACCGACGGAACACAGCAAGCTGTTTGACGTCGGACTTCGGTAGGAGGGTGGTCGCGAACCAGACGGCCTTTTACAGACCCTACCACACTGCATGAGACCATAGTACGACACCTCAGATTCAGAAAAAAATGAAGTGTCGTTGCCTGGGATTGATAACTAGGAGGCAGGTCTCATTTGTATTTCCTTAGTCGCCTCTTACGACACCCACGGAAAGAGATGGGGTGGTCTTATTCTCAACCGAGCACCACACGGAAGTAAATACTTAAATGGTGTAATCTAACCCTAAAACTATCATCAGATATAAGTCATTATTTTTTCCCGGAAACATCATGTTAAGGAGTTTTCATTATTTACCTACTTTGGCGCTACGCAACGTATCGTTATACCGAGTCCCGCGCGCGATCCCCCCGCGCCGCGCTGCTATCGGAATGCGATGTACATCGCTGGTTTTCGTGTTTTACGTTATTATAATTTGTTTTTTAATGCAAAATAGAGTGTATTCGATTAAATAATAAAAAATGTAAGCAGAAAATAATAAAAAACATGAAATTAAAATTAAAAATTTCCGGAGAAAAATTCCACTGGAAGATCATTCAGAATGATTGTCTGAGTCCAGGGTTTCAGTTTTTGCTAAGCTGTCTTTTTCACCCTGTATTATAAACACGAAAGATTTGATTGTTTGTTTGTTTGCATTGAATAGGCTCAGAAACTACTGGACCGATTTGAAAAATTGTTTCACCATTAGAATCCTACATTATCCCCGATGAACATAGGCTTCACAATTTTCCCGAATTCCTACGAGAACGAGGTCCCGGGGGCGGAAAGCTTGTTGTTGATAAACCTAAAACTTACATTGACTAATTCTTGTTTTTTCTGAAGAGGATCGTCTTAGTGTTTTTTTCCCATATAAACGGCGTCAATGGATTCCGTCCCCTAAACTGTGAAATTTTGGTATAGGTAGTATCAGGAACATCAAAAACTAGGTCCGTACCTTTTGATTTTTGTGATATTTTTAGTAGACAAAAAATGTTTGAGACTAAAATTCAAAACGTATGATTTCATTAAGTTTTTGGGGTAGGAATTCATTGACGCCTAAACTCATAATTTTGGAAATAAAACTCGGCATTTCGCCGGAAAGCTGCAATTGTCCCTTTCGTGCAAGTCTGAGGCGGGTGGTTGATATCGAGACAGCATGAAAAACAACTGAGACGCTCCTTATCGACTAATCTCGTTTTGCCTAAGCTAGAAAAACAATGCAGTCTCTTTTAATGTATCGAAAAGGCATTGAAGAAAGGAATGATAGAATCAAAGAAATATGTTTCTAAAACATTACCCTTGGGTACCGACTTAAAAGGCTCCGCCGCACGATGTATGTTAGTGCCTTTTTAAGGTATCCAGGGAAAACATACGACATTGATCCTATTTATTGGGTTATCGTGAAAAACATTGTGAAAACTAGTTTAGGCCCTACGTTACGTAAGCGTATCGTAATACGCGCGTAGAACGAGATACGAGCACGTAAATATTCAAACACTAATATTCAAAACGTACTTCGTTCCCGTGGGAATTTGAAAATATTTTACAGCCTAAGTATTAATCCAGGGTGTCAGCTACCTCCACACCAAATTCGATAAAAATTGGTCCTGCCTTTTGAGCGTGAATGAGGAAAAAACATCCGTTTATCCATACATACAAACTTTCGCGTTTACAAGTACAATAATATTAGTAAGGAAAGAAAGCTCGTAGACGAAGCGGTTTGTAGTACCGTTTCAGTCACAGAAACATTAACATGATTCAAAAAAGTTACGACGAGGTACAAACTCGGTACCTCTCGCTACAGGGTACCCTTATTGTTGCGAATGTTCTCGCAAAACACCAACATTTTCGCCAAGATAAAAAAATTAAAAAACTTGTCCGAAGTGAAATATTTTAAAAATTTTCAGCCCAACAGTACATTTAGCTCTTTAAATCCGGATTCTTCATTTGTCGCCTGAATTCAAATTTTGGCAGCACCGGCAAAAAACTGTGTGAAATGGAACGTTCGCCATTTTCCTGTCATTTGCAGCCGTCTCGCTTTTGCCAGGCTTCAGAACGATTGTTTATGTTTTTATTAATCTAGACTTCTATTTAATATGCAGCTCAGATATTTGTGCAAAATGTAGGGCAGCGGTTCTTAGGCCCGTCTTACAGAACGCGACTCAGACTGTACGGTTCAACACCATACATTTATAACTTACATGCGCAGTGCGGTCGCGTGATCTATACTTGAATAGCAGTCGTCTTCGTCATTTTGATAGTGAGAGAAACAGACAAACAATACTTAATTATAGATCAATACTAGAGTCTCCTGCTCCTTGATACGGGCCTTAAATTTTTTAGGCAACGGAACATTCTAGAAAGCCCTTTTATTTTATGGAACCCCAAATCAAAGGATTACTGCAATTTAATGATGAATTTAGTTTTGCGGAACCCTCATAAGTTTTCTAAGAAAATGATGATGATATTTCTACCTGAAGGCCAAGAATTCTTCGGCTGATGTTGGACATGTTGGACTAGATCATCGTCAGTGCGAGATTCGAACCCATGCTCCAAGATTCTCTACAGCACTCCACTCAACCTCAGTCAAGGATTTTGGATTTTGAGTCGACGTTTCCGTCTTCGACTTAAGGTCTTTCTTCATTGGAGTTCAGAATGAGGTGAGCAATCAACTGCCAAAGTTGAGGTACAGAAGCCAACTCATCAGGTTACTCCATTTTCATTGCAAAGTCGCTCTTATCGTTACAGCACAGAGTGCACGCGTGTGGTAACCTGATGTGCGGACCTCTGTACCTCGCATTCTGGCCTAAGATGTCCTCAACGCTTTAAATCGGTGCTTCTGCTAGTTTTGACGTTACTTTTTCTTAAAAATGAGTGACTTAAAGATTTTGTTACGATTACCCGCGAGACGCCGAAAATCCTCTGGACTGTTACAACAGAAATCAGTTTCAAAAAAAGTTTCATTTTACAAAACGTATTGTTGTTAGGTATATAACCTAATGTTACCAACAAAGGGTTACCAATTCCTCCAATATAGTTTGAGGTGAAGGTTACTATTATGAATACCAATTCTTTAAAAGAAATACACAATTAAACTTCATTTTACACGTTTTAAACACTCATTAAGTACATTCTCCTTTACATAATATAAATCCCTCAGAGGCATTAGCGACATAAATTCGAAGCAGGGTTCCGCAGCAAGTTAGAAAAGCCGCTAATTCAACAGAAGTAGTTTCCCAGTGAGTGTGCTATGTCAAAAAGTTGGGATAGGGTTGGGATCGTGAAACAACTTGAGTCAGTTTAGTGATTAAGTTTCTTAAAAAAAAAAAACTTTGCTATTTTTGACCTATTTTAACTATAGTGCTTTGTTTCCAGAAATATTCACTAAAAATGCAGTTTTTTTTTCGTAAGACTAACAATTTTACAAAGAGATGCTCAAAAAATGGCACTACCAGCGCTAGCGGACTAATAGCGATATCACAGTTTTCAATCTATATCTATATCTATACATATTACAAAGAGGAAATATTTAATTGATTGTTTGTTTGTCTGTTTGTTCGCATCGAATAGGCTCCGAAACTACTGGACTGATTTGAAAAATTCTTTCACCATTAGAATTCTACATTATCCGGGATGGACATAGGATACATGATTTTCCCGAATTCCCACGGGAACGAAATCCCGCGCGGGAACCTAGTACATAATAATACTTCCATGACTTCTCTTAGGGGCTTACGCTTTAATTGTTTGATTTAGTAGCTGATTGTGAGCAATTTTTGAAAACTAAGAGTTGTACTCATTAGATGGTGTCCAGGTCACGATCGTCTACCAAATCTCTTTTAGGCCGTAAGGCTTACATGGGAAGAAAATCTCATCAACGATGATAAAAATTCCATAATAAGCTACCCTAGCATACGCAATGAGACTTCACTCTCATGAAAGTTGATTGCCAAAGAAAACATAACCTTAAATGTAATACTAGAAATTTGCATTTCGTTTGCATATTGACGTTAACAAATTAATGATTTTGAATAGCTAAATTAACTTATGTCCAAATTCAAACGCAAGATAAATTATAACTTCTCTACATGAGCACCCAATATTTGGCCAATTCGCTGGTATTATAATACCATTATATTTCCTGTCACTCTGAAATTGGCTGCATCATCCGGTCCTTGTGTTGATTTAAAAGTCTATCTATACTCGTGAGAAAAATCTCATGGGCATATTGGGCCCGCTGATGTGAGTAAGTAAGTACAGCACAAACCACGAGTAAAACCTATTTTTTAAGATTAAAAAGACATTATGTCGTCATCTATACTAATATTATAAAGAGGAAAGATTTGAATTTTTTTATGTAACGAATAGACTCCGAATCTACTGGACCGATTTCAAAATTTCTTTTACCATTAGGATGCTACATTATTATTGAGTAACATAGGCTACTTCTCTTAGGGGCTTACGCTTTAATTGTTTGATTTAGTAGCTGATTGTGAATTATGTAGCCTATGTTACTCAATAATAATGTAGGATGCTACATTATTATTGAGTAACATAGGCTACATAAATTTTTCGAATTTTCACGGGAACAAAGTCCCGAGCGGGATGCTAGTATCTCTATAAAAGAATGGCTCTATTGAATAGCTTTCTGCAAAGCACAGCACTAAATTTGTCCAGGGAAATCCGGTGGGTTGTACGGAATTCTACGCTCGTTGGCTCTTCTATGCGAGTTGAAATCCTCATTTTTTAGTTTTTAGTTCCTCTGTGAACATTTTTAGTAAGCAGATTATACTTATGTTCTCTTTTAGGAGGCTAGCCGCAGTCGTCAAAAGTTGTTGTAAAGTCTTTGTTGAAATACTAGGAGGTAAACGTGAGTTGTTGTTTCAGGTAGTTGAAGCCTTATTATTTAGATGGTTTCGTTTAACTGGTAGAGGCAGTTCAGACTGAGGATATTTGTCGACTTAAAAAATACTTTTTACTAGATTTCCTTCCAGACAGCACTTTTGCGAATAGGCGTAAAGTCAGAATGCTAATGTAATTCACCATTTTGCTCAATGATTTATATTGATTTTGCTAATGTACTTTTATGACGTTTTGAAGAAGCACTTTGTATGTTCTATGAAAATAAAGTATTTTTGACTTTTGTAACATTATACTAGAGGTAAGTATATGTTACTTAGTTTGTTAGAGGTTATTGTTTTGTCTGCTCTTAACACTACCCGCAGTTCTCCACTTAATCCGTGATCATGGTGCTTGCAACAGCGCCGAAATATCGGATACCGATTTAAAACAAAAATCATGATAAGAACCCGTTATAATAGGCTTAAAACTATTCTAAGATCACCTTAAAAATATATTCAATTTTATTTGATTAAAAAGTAAATAGATAAAGCTCTACTATGGTAGGTAAACGAGTAAATTACTTGAATTAATACCAGCATAAAGACAAATGTGTCTGAAGCTGAAAATAGACTACCGTTAAGACCGCCTTTTTGTACATTCTATTTGTTTGTTTGTTTTTGTTTATGTACCTTTTGTTTGTGTCTGGTGTGCAATAAAGTATAATTCATTCATTGATTCATAAACAAACAGCAGAATCTCTGGTCACTGTCAGAGATAAAAAACGTATTAAGAAAGAAGCGTGAGTTTTTACTTGATGTTTGATTATTGGCATCAGCGCGCCCAGTACGACCCTCGACAAACTTCCACGTAACGCTGTCCTTGCGCTGTCAAAGTAATAAGTCGACGGTAAGACTTATTACTTTGACAGCGCAAGGACTTGCTTGTCACTTCGACATTCTATCGCGAACATGTTGTTCTTGTGCCACTGACAACTATTGATCATAGAATTAAACCAGTGAAGCAAAAATCCCATTCAAATACTCCGAGTGCAATACTAAAAGGCCATCAAGTCGTTGCAACTCCAAAACGTAACTAAGTTAAAATCTATGGGTTAGCTTTTTAGTTGCAACTTGGCTTGGCGCCACCATACGTATTAACTTGCTGGACCGAAACTTTGGTACTATATCTCTCTCGACGACCACACTTGAATTTGGTACTTAGAGTTAGTACCAAAGCCGGTTTGTACAGTCGAAAGCGTTGAAATGTGTATATTTCATTTAAGTGCCGATAGAAAGTAATGTAATGCTCTAATTCTGACAGAATACCAGCGTCGTAGCCAGCCATGCTACTACATGTGCTGAGTCCATACCTTTTTGCCAACATTTCAAATTATAAAAAAAATTTCACTTAGACATACTCGTAAGGAAATTATATATCTAACTAAATAGTTAATTTGTTGTGTTTTGGATTAGTAAATGAGTGGGATTTCATATCATTTCAATTCTGTAAATTATAAACAGTTTTTTGCACTGTGAAGCTGGTAAATATTGAGTGATTTTAAACTAGTGAACGAAAATTAAGGATTTAATTCAGCCCACTAATTAAACAACCTATAATAGGTTGAAATATTAAAATAAATTATGATATTCCATACAATTTGTGTGATCAACTGATTTACCTTTATTTACAAACGTTTTTTTCTAGTTTGGAAAGAGCAGAGCCTCCCAACAAAAGTATTTCATATAATTATTACTTAAATGAAGTGCTCCTGTGACATATTAATATAATTAAGCATCTGATTACAAAATTTTCATATCAGCCTATTGCAGTCCACTGCTGAACATAGGCCTCCCCCAAGGTGCGCCACTTTTCACGATACTCCGCTGTTTTCATCCAGCCACTACCCGCTATCTTCTTTAGGTCATCTGACCATCTGGCTGGGGGGCGTCCTACACTACGTTTGCCAAGACGTGGTCTCCATTCGAGAACCTGTCTACTCCAACGCTCGTCGGTTCTGCGACAGACATGGCCAGCCCACTGCCACTTCAGCTTGCTACACTTTTGGATAATATCCATCACTCCGGTTTTCTGTCGGATGGCCTCGTTTCGGATTCTATCCCTTAGCGAGATCCCGAGCATGGAGCGTTCCATTGCTCGCTGAGCGACGTGCAATCGGTGGGCCAACCTCACTGTCATGTTCCACGTTTCGGCTCCGTAGGTCATGACTGGTAGGACGCATTGATTGAAGACCTTGGTCTTTAGACACTGCGGGAGTGGCGACGAGAAGATATGACGCAGCTTCCCAAATGCTGCCCAGCCAAGCTGCACTCTTACAAAATAAACGATTTAATTTAATTTTAATATGAGCCTGGAAATACATACACGCAGGCAGATAATTCCATTTCTTAGCGGCGCGCAACATAAAAGACTAGCTTCCGCCCAGAATTTCGTTCCCATGGAAATTTGAGAAAATTATGTAGCCTATGTGGTAATCCAGGATGTCAGCTACCTCCATACCAAATTTTATCAAAATCGGACTAGCCGTTTGAACGTGAAAGAGTAACAAACATCCATGCATACAAACTTTCATGTATAATATTAGTAAGGATGAACTGAAGAGCTCAATATGGATTCGAGAAAACTCGAAAAGGTGGTACTTACCCTGCAGTACGTTTAAAAGTCCGGTAGAAGAAAGGAAAATCAAAGGTCAACCTGTTAAGCTTGATGTGCTCCAATCTGTACCAATCCGAAGGCTGTTTTGGCAGTTTAGTTGGAACATCGTTTCTCTAGTTCTAATGATGTTCTCCTAGTGAAAGACTGTAATTGACTTAAATTGGTCTGACTTAGCATATTTTGATGCTAAAACTGACTAAACCGGAGAGAAAAACTTAATGTGCTAGTCGCCAGCTTTTCCAAATCACTCTGTAGGAGTCGGTAAATGGATTTAAGTGTTTTAATAAACAAAGCAGTGATAGCCCAGTTGGTAATGATTGAGACTTGTAACTGAAAGGTTGCGGGTTCAAATCTTAGTGCGGACCTTTCAGATTTATGTATGGCAGTGAAACAAAACATCGTTTTGAAAGTTTTAGACATAAGAAAATTCGTTTTCGTGGCCTAAACGCGCTTCGTGTTTCGAAAGGAGGCGTTTGGTATGGACTGATAAAAAAAAACCTACTCGGTCAGTAGCTTACTACATCCTCTATCTTTAATAGATTTATGGATAGCATGTTATTAACTCCTTCATTTTTGTTTTCCTCTCCTTCAAATTATTATTTGTGAATTTCATGAGTTCCTAGGCAAAAGTTATTCAGTTTCATAGGTACTTTCAAGCATTGAAATTTTGCTAACTACTTTAAAGTCAGACTAAGTAGATTCTAATAGCAATCTAGGTGGGTTTATTAACCTATCGCTGCAATAAAGCTGGTCTAGTAACTTTTGTAGTCTTATTTGTGTATCTTAACTTCCCCAAACAAATGATATCTATCAAAAATGCCTTAATTTGAATAGAAATTATAATTCAATGCTAGACCGGGGGTGAAGCTGCCAACTCTTCCCATTCATAATGTAGAAGCCAGCACGATGATGATGATGTGATGTATCGTGGGCGAAGGCTAACAACCTATCACCACTATTTATGTTTCATCTAATCAAGCGCTCGTAGCCCAGTGGCTCTCGCTGAGCTCAACTGATCAGTGAGGTTAAGCAACGTACACAGAGGCAGGGAACCTGATGGGTGACCAAAGTGGCAATTCATCACGAGCGTTTTGGAGGGCACGTTAAGCTGTAGGTCTTGGCTGTTGTCGATTGACTATAGTCGTTAAATTCAAGTCAGAGGCCAATGTTCGGTTTGAAAACTCTGACAACAGGGTTAGCCATGTTCGCCACATACTTGACGATACCTACACGATAAGAAGAAGACCTAATAACTAATAACAATCAGAACGTAAGTCAAAACGTGGTGTTATGCAAACCACTCTGCCTACCCCGTCAGGGATTATAGGTGTGAGTGTTTGAGAGATGAGATGAGGTTTTCAGTAAACGCTGTTCGTGTAAAAAATCCATTCCCAGAACATTTCGACCGAATGTTTTCAATTTGCAATCAAAACATTGATTTGTAAAAGCCTGCCGAATGTTGCATTTTACAAGCGATAAAAAACAAACTCTAAAAAAAAACAGAATTATTTACCACTCATGGAACCCGTCAATTTTCCATATAAATTACACCCAATCCAGATTTTGCATATTTTCACTGTTTTTTCGGTTAAAAACAAAATTTGATTTCGTCCATACTTTTTTATTTCTCTTTATGCAAAAATTTTAAACGAGATTGCATTGAGTGGGCGCTTGATTTACTGTGTTGGGCTGTTTTTTGGTGATTTTTTTAAATAATCGGACCGCCAAAATTGCACGTGGCCATAATGCAAAGTTTGGTTGATACAATAATATGTTCAAGCTGTAAAGTCAGCTTATATTAAGTCAGCCAATGGATTACTTAATTGATTTAGTAAGGGTTTGTAAGCACTGACCAAAACCGAATCTTAATCTTGAAATGATAACACCCTAATTTTTTTCAGCCTTATAGAAATAAAAACTTAAATAAACGCTACACACTCAAAGGCCCACACTAAGGTTTTCTCTTGTGCCGTGGATCCCTTGGAACACACATAAAGGCAAACACAAGCACCCGAGAACAAACATCTGCTTTTTACACAAATGTTTGCCCCGACTGGGGATCGAACCCAGGACCCGCCGATCAAGAGGTAGCGTCACTATCACCCGACCAAACCAGCCGGCAGTATTGCGAGGAACTGAGGTTGGCATTTGAGTTGAATTTTGATTTTATTTATTAGTAGTACATACACATGTACATACATGCAACACGCATACATACATACTACTCTTTACTAACTCTTCGTACACCAAATGAGATTCCGCACAGATGCAGTCGCTCATTACATTTGTAATCAGGGTTCTTTTTTTTATTATAAGATGGTTTAACTCTTGACCTCAATCTTGACCTTAATTGTAAAAGATGTGGTCGACGATGGAGCAAGTTAACCCAGAAAATGCCTAGGGTTCTGATCTGACAGAATATCACTGCTGCTGTGTGAAAGCCCGCACCAGGATATGAACCCGCGACCTACGGATTACAAGTCTGGCTCATTACCAACTGGGCTATCACCGCTCATTACCAACTGGGCTATTCACCGCTGTACCACTAAATTCGTCTTTTCGGATTTATGTACAGATTTCTAATTATCACTTGCTCAACGGTGAAGGAAAACGTCGTGATGAAACCCGCTCGTCCAAAAAAATTCATTTTCGAAATATGAGTGGTCCACCAACCCGCATTAGGCCAGCGTGGTGGACTATGGCCTAAATACCCTTCGTGTTTCGAAGGGAGGCCCGTGCCCCTCGGTGGGGACGTATATGGGCTGGTAAGAGATGTACCCTATGTTCATCACTGATAATGTAGAAATGTGTGAAAGCATAGCAGCGACATGCTGAGTCAGCGCCTTTTAGACTGACCCTGTTTTAATTTTTAACCCCTGACAAAAAGAGAAGAGTGTTATAAGTTTGAAGTGTGTATCTGTATGTCTGTGAATCTGTGGTTGTGGCTCGAAACAGATGGACCAATTTCGATACGAAAGCTAACGTAATCGAGCTATATTTGATCAACATTGGTTCAGCCATTTAAAAATTGGTCAAATTTTGATTGCGTTAGCTTTCAAACTAACGTAATCGTTTAGGAGTTTCGAAATCAGTCTATTCGTTTAGGAGCTACAATGCGAGAGACAGACACACAGGCATACAGACATACAGATGCACAGACACACAAATATACACGTCGAACTTATAACACCCCTCTTCTAAACGTTCTTACCAGTACAATGATCCTAAGCATATCCAGCAAAATGATTAAAGACAGAAACTCCGAATTAACTAATGAATTATCCAAGCTAATTCCTTGTCCTATATACACAGGACGGACAAACGGACCGTTTGCTCTTAGCATTATAAAGTTAGGAATGTCTTTGTAAAGGGTAATCTGCTGAGCTAGGAGTAACGACGTGCTTTCAGTTAGTGTTTAAGTTTTCGTTCGTTGATAGACTGTCTAAGTATTTTAGGCTTATGAATATACCCCCTTAATCATAAACGTTATTTAAAGTTAAGTAGCAGTGATAGCCCAGTTAGTAACGAGCCAGACTTGTGATCGGAAGGTCGCGGGTTCAAATCCTGGTGCGGGCCTGTACCACTAAATTCGTCTTTTCGGATTTATGTTCGAATTTATAATTATCACTAGCTTAACGGTGAAGTCGGTGAAGGAAAACGTGATGAAACCCGCCTGTCCAAGAAAATTCATTTTCGAAAGACGAGCGGTCCACCAACCCGCATTGGGCCAGCGTGGTGGACTATGGCCTAAAACCCTTTGGTGTTTCGAAGGGAGGCTAGTACCCCTCGGTGGGGACGTATATGGGCTGATGACGAACAGTTAAGAGCCTTCCAGGAGAGCGTTTAAAATTTTTTTCTAACTAGCTTTCCGCCCGTAGCTCCGTCCGCGTGGGCTACAGTTTATATCGTTCCCAGTGTGGGATAAAATATAGCCTATGTCCTTTCCCAAGGTCTAATCTGTCTTTGTACCAAATTTCATTAAATCGGTTCAATAGTTCAGGCGTGAATGCGTAACAGACAGACAGAGTTGCTTTCGCATTTATAATATTAGTAAGGATTTTGTATTTAAGTAGAGTTCAATTGTTTCAGGACGGACTTTTTTACTATCTCTTGATCCGTCATTCAATTAATTAGACAAGAAAAAGTATTTAGAAGACAAAAAGATGAATACATTTATTAATGATCTAGTAACTAGTATAAATAAAAGGAAACGTTTTAGCCTTCCTTAACTCAGACCATCACTCTAAATTATTTTCCAGTGAAAATTTTCGAATTTTTTTCAAGTTTTTAAATGTTTTCTGCTTCAAAATTAAATTAATTATTCGAATACAATCCATTTTGCATTAAAAAACAACAATAACAGCGTAAAACACGAAAACCAGCAGTGTACATCGTATTCCGATGAGGCGCGGCGCAGGGGGAGCGCGCGCGGGGCGCGGTTACGCGGTACGTTGCGTAGCTCCAAATTAAGTAAATAACGAAAACTCCTGAACTTGACATTTCCGGGAAAAAATAATTACTTGTAGTCGATCGTAGTTATGGGTAGATTCCGCCATTTAAGTATTTTCTAAACTGTCCTTTACACCCTGTATAGCTATAGCGTTGCATGTCCGTGCAAAAACCGCTGGAGTTTCCGCGACATATTCATGATCGGCCATATCGACACACACGCGGCGTGGGAGGTAAAATGGCGCTTTTCCTCCTATCGTGTACGTTTAAAAAAAATGAAAAATGTTTTATTTCTGTAACACTAAAGCCTTAAAATTGGTGGATTGGGGTCTGCAATTAAGCGAACATAGCCTGTGTTTGGAGGGCCTGCTCTTCTGTTTTGGTGTTGGCCCCTGTGTTGGAGGCCCCGCACGTTTAATCAGGTAAGTGACGAACAGCTAGGGCCAACAGCTTAAGCTTAACGCACGCTCGCGACAAATTGCCATTTTGGTCAGCCTTCAGGTTCCCTGCCGCTATGTACGTTGCTTTAGGTGACTGATCGGTTAAAATCAGCGAGCACTACTGGGGTATGAGCGCTTCCAAATTGTGGGGCACATTTGTCACTTGTTCAAAAATTACCGTGCAGCACGTATTATAAAATTTTTCAAAGAATAGATTCTAGATAGAACAGACTCTGAGCTTCATCAAAAAAATTAGATACTTAGGTATGCCCTGTCGTTGTGGTCAACTAGTTAGTATCAATTGTATCACAACGAACATCCAAGTTTCGCCCAGTTAGCATTCACTCTTTATTCAAATACTAGCTTTCCGCCCGCGGCTCTGCCCGCGTGGACTACAGGTTATATCGTGCCCAACTGTGGGATAAAATGTAGCCCATGTCCTTTCCCAGGCTCTTATCTTTCTCTGTACCAAATATCATCAAAATCGGTTCAGTAGTTTAGGCGGGATAGACGGATAGACAGACAGAGTTACTTTCGCATTTATAATATTAGTATGGGTGTTAAGAGAACGCAACAATATCAAAAACACTTTTGATAAAAACAATGTTTATAACATAGGCAAGGAAAAAAGAAACTTTACGAAGTTCCAACGGGAACGAAGTCCTGAGTTTCTAGTATTGAATAACAGTCCACTTAACTAAAGCAGCATATTATCGTCCTCTCAGCCTATCTGTAGACAGTAATGTATGCGCATACATTTGTCGTGACGTCGTGTGAGCCTATCGCTGCTGAACTAATATGCATATGTATACGAAATGTTAACAAAAATATACTGCAACACCTTGATTACAGTGTACAGTAGTGATTGGCTGGATTTTAAACAAAATTTTGAGGATTTTTCTATGATTATTAACAAGGGGTGCGCTCTCGACCACAATCTAGCATTAAAACAAAGATGCGGTCGAGGATATAGCAAGCTCACCCAGAAGAAGCCACACCCACCCGGATTCACTCGAACTTAAAAGAGATTTAGGTTAATGAGTTAGGAAATACAGACGAAGACAGGGAATTCCATTCCTTAGCAATGCGCAATACAAAAGATGATGAAAAGCTTTCAGTACGAATCTACGGGATTTTGACAAGATGAGGGTGGTACCCCGCAGTGCGTTTAGACGTCCGATAGAAGAAGGGGGCAGGCGGAATGAGCTCAGTTATATGCTTTGTCGTCATATATACTTGATCATTTGGGCTTGAGAGAAAAATAGGTCTGGCTCGTCCGCGACAAGTACTAAGTCCAATCCCTAGTATTAAAAACTTTTCTTGGATTATAAACATTAGAAGCTCTCACTGTGACGAACAATTCCTGATGAAACCTGCACATTCAGACAACTGGATCTAAAACCAATGATCTAATCTTATTGGCACAGTTTTGTAAATCAAATGGCAGTCACTCAACTGTAATTACCTGGCCAGCCAAATTCTGAATCATGGTCAAGCGTACTTCGAAAGTAAATTGAGACAAAGCGGTAGTAAGAAAAATATTTCATTACAAACCTTCAGATATAAAATGCTCCATTATATTTTTTTAGTATCTAATATCCTAAATGTTTTATGAAATAAAGCTGTCTTTGACTTTTAAATTTTTGAAGAAAGAAAAGACCCCGGGATTAGACCACCTTGTGCTCAAACTGAGCTATTGTTTTTCTTTTTCATTTTCCCTTTTCTTTTCTAATTCTCATTTTAGAAATTAAGTTATACCAATTATTTATAACATCTACTCCAATTAAAACCGAATAACAACACACTGTAAAACGTAGAAACCATAACACTCATGCTAACAAGAGAACAATAACCAACATTGTATTGTTATTGTAACAACTTTAATTGTAACATTAATTGTAACACGGACAATAAACGTAAGCGACATTGTTGCATATTTGTACACAGATTTTAGCAAGTACAAAAAGATGTAATACTATGTTTATTCTGATCCAGACTAGTTGATGCCTACAATTTTGATGGCGTTATTTTACAGCATTTTAATCGAACAAAGTAAAACTGATATAACTCTTACGGTGAAAAAAAAACACAAAACTTTAAGTGAAGTTTACCACAATACATTAGTGAAAACTCCACCCAAATCAATTCAGCCGTTTCAGAGATTAGCGCGCATAAACGCACAGACAAAATTCTAACAATCATTGTTTTGGGTTCTATTGCGTTGAAAAAGGCGATAAATATATGTTTTTTCATATATCTTCCATGTACAGAAATCGATCCTAGATATAAATAGAAATATACATTTTAGTACTATTCTTACTCAGTCTCGAAATAAATTATAAAAAATTACGATTATTCTTTTAGACAAAGATCCCAGGGCCGCCAGACCTTACTTATTTTCTTATTAATCAAAAGTGTGGCAAAGAGTAGTGCTAATATTTACTATTAACATATGAATACCTGCTAACCTGGGCCGACGGCCAATTTGCAGCTACGAGGTTCTGAAGAAACTTCCAAATATTACTCACTTGTCTTGAAGTCTAGGTGCTATAAAATGTTTTGTTATAGCTCCCTGAACATCATATAAAAATCACAACTTAGATTGTAGGTACAATTGCATAATTTACTTGCGAGCTGTAAAGCGTCTGGCAGAAATTACAGCCGACGAGAGTGTCTAGCGGTGTTGATCATTAATTTTTATATTTAATTAATTATATTCAATAAGACATCAGTGCCCAGACTTCAAGACAAGTGCGTAATTTTTGGAAGTACCTTCAAAACCTGATAGCATTACTATTTCCCACAATTTTGGTTACTGAGAAAATAAGTAAGGTCTGGCGGCCCTAGGATCTCAGTTTATTTACTGACTGGGTAAATTGAGTATAGTGCAGGCGTTTTGATTTCTACTGTAAAACTACATTGTAAATCATGCGAGGTATCAAACAGTTTACAGGAGTTTGTAAAAGTTGTAACTTTGGCTTTTAGTAGCACTATAATACTCATAGTAATTTTTTGAGCTACCTTTGAAAATCAAAAACTGGCTACATGTCATTTTTTAAACGGACCGTTTGATTTTTAGCATATTGATGAACAACGTAGTCTTCGAATTCTTCGGTAGAATATATTGTGACCATTTGACGTCATCCTAATTGTAAATGACATATATTCTAACAAATAAACGATTTATTTGATTTGATTTGAAATTATACCCGAGAAGTACTAAACCAAGACTGTTATTAAGTACTTATGTATTTAAAATATTAAACAAGTTCCCAATAGTGAGAGAATTGTACGCAGAATATTTAGGCTTTGGATTTGGAAGCTACTTTTTTCAAATCAAGTCGTTTATTCCTCTGCAAGATAAATATAAAATGTAACCATTTTTTCTCCATATTTTCGTCTTATTACATATGTAATATGTCAGTCATAATTTTATAGGTCTTAGAAAGTACTTCATCGAGACACTCATAATTTTACCCAAGAATAAAAGAAGTTCATTCTTTGTTGAGAAAAATCTAAAGAAAAAATAAAAGATTTGTTTAACTTTCGAAGCAATTTGAGACACGAGTTTTTCTCCATTTCTGGTTATGAAATGTTGTGAAAACTTTGAAATTAAATTTATTTTTTAAGTTCATATCTCCTATTTTATCTTTTTCTTCTTTCAAGCGCTCAGTCCCGTTTCTATTTGGGGTACACAGTTATACACAGATACACTCGTCAAACTTATAACACAGTTTTTCTTATCTTGTAGGTATAGTCAATGTCTGGCGAACTTAGCTAACCCTGGAGTCAGAGTTTTCAAACCGCACAAAGCCCTCTGACTTGCTGTTAACGACTATAGTAAATCGACAACAGCCGGGACCGACAGCTTAACGTGCTCTCCGAAGCACGGAACCGCTCGTGATAAATTGCCACTTTGGTCACCCATCAGGTTCCCTGGCTCTGTGCACATTGTTTAACCTCACTGATCGGTTGAGATCAGCGAGCGCCAGTAACGAGCGCTGTTGTGAGTTAAAAAAACCTAAGTAAAAACATTGCTCGTAGGACTGATGGCCGCTGGGGCAGAAAAGTCCTCGCGTGGCGAGCACGTACCGGAAGGCGCAGCATAGGATGGCCTCCCACAAGGTGGACCGACGATCTGGTAAAGATTGCGGGAAGCCGCTGGATGCGGGTGGCGCAGGACCGATCGAGGTGGAGATCCCTGGGGGAGGCCTATGTCTAGCAGTGGACGTCTTGCGGCCGACATGATGAAGTAAAAACATGGAACCTAAACTTTCCATGTGAATTACCTTAAAGTTTATTTTGCTCACATATAACAAGTCCAAGAAATATGACACAGAAATGTTTTCTCATAAATAAATCTCAGTAATCAAAATCTTGTGCAAATATTTACTTAAATTTTCCACTTAACAAAGGAAAATAAGTTATTTGCTTTATTAAATTAAATATTTGAGGAGGTAAAGCTTATCCAAATGTAATTTGCACCTTCCGCTTATGGTTTTGTCAAGTGTAAATATAAACTGAAAATTGAATTATTTACCTACCAAGTTTTGCATATTACAACAGTTTTTTAATGAGTTTTAAGATGTAATGTATTAAAAAATAGAATGAACTTGATTTAATTGGATTGTCACTAATAAAAACAATTTGCGGTTAAAATAATTGTAATAAGTAAATAAATCAAGAAAAAAGGATGCTGTAAATAACCACGCAATAATACCATGCCATAAAAACAAAAATACAAAACAAAATTGTTTAATGAAAAAACTTAGTCTAATTTACAGTAAAAAATGGTAAATAGACTCCTTTTTTACCCTCGATAAAAAAGAGGCTTGTTATAAGTCTGACGAGTGTATGTGTGAATCTGTGTGTCTGTGTCTGTCTGTAGCATCGTAGCTCCTAAACGAAAGGACCGATTTCGATGCTTTTTTTTTGTTTTATAACTAACGGTTCAGCCGTTTAAAAGTTATGGGCAATCGAATGTTAGGTGTAATTAAAAAAAAGAGTTCTTACGCAGTAGTCCTTTTATAATAAATACAAATAAAAGCTACACTCTCAAAGGACCACACTAAAGTTTTCCCTTTTGTCGTGGGTCCCTTGGAACATACACAAATATAGACATGAACACCCATCTGCTTTTTAAACAAATATTTTCCACGGCCTGGAATCTAACCTAGGATCCTTCGATCAAGAGACCCTCACTGCTTCTCAACCAAACTGGCAGTTTTCAGTAAGCACTTCTCAAAAAAGTGTAATTCAAAAACTCTATGCTTCCTTATCCATTTAAAAAGCATCCTATTGAAAAGCCATTTGCCAAGTATTTGTACAATATTGGCTTAGTGCACATTTGAACAGAACAAACGCGAAACAACTATGCATCTGTTGACGCTGCATGCTCTGACTTAAATGTTTTGACGTACTGTCACTCACACAAGTGAACAATTCATAGGTATTAAAGATTACTAGCCGATGTTACTGAACTGGCCCTATAATCGCGTTATTTCTGATTCAAAGAAACTCGGGAAATAGAATTAAGATAATTGAATGATACCAAAACATTTAAAAACATTAAAGGTTTGGGCGAAAGGCTGACCACCTCTCACCATTATACAACTTATTCCATCTGATAACCCTCACAATTTGTGGCACACGTGGCATCAAGTAGTCCACTAGAATCTTGATGCTCTGCTTACCCCGTTAGGGATTGTAGGCGTATGAATGTATGAATGTTTGTGTCAGTGATAAATTATGTGTCACAATATATTTAAACAATGTTTTAAAAATAAAGCTGTTATAATTTATCTTTAAAACAACTAAATGATTCCAAAATAAAAATACTGCAAATGCGACTCACGTTGTCGAATCGACCTCATTAAATTAATGGACATATTGATGCTCCTGATTTATAACATCAAGTTTCCTTCCATGTTCTCCGAAGGCACGAACGTGCCTGTCGCAAGAAATTTTTATTTTCAATCGCAGAGAGTAGAAACTGTTACGTGGCTAATAGCTTTATTAGACGTAGTTGTAAAATTTATAATGACAAGTTTTTGGATGTTGACATTTTTAGCAATTCTCTTAAATCTTTTAAAAAACATTTGTAAAAATAGAATAAATCACTTTCATATTTTGTTATTTTTTGTAAGTTCTTTTTCAATTGTGAAATATAAATAATTTAGGAAACTGTAAGTTTATATTATATAAGTTTCATATTTGATTTTTTTAAGTTATGTAAAAAACTGTTTGTTTCTTAATAAATAAATTTAAAAATATAACAAGTTACTAGTATTTTTGTTTATTAGTGTAACAGATTAACATGATTATAGCCACACAAATTGAAACTTAAGTAAGTTACATTAGGTACGGACGGACGGCCGCAACTGAGGTTACCACATTCGTGCACTCTGTTGTGTTGTGATAAGAGCAGTTGGACAATGAAAATGAAGTAACCTGATGCGCTGGCCTCTGTACAAAACATTAAATAACTAATCTGGTTTTTCTAACTCTAAAATTAAAAATATTGTGACACCCCCGAAATTAGATTGCTTATAACTTTTAAACGACCGAACCAATTTTAAGCAAATAGTGCTAAGAACTATTTTGATTACGTCAGATTTCAAACAAAAAAACAACATAGAAATTGGTCCATTCGTTTAGGAGCTACGATGCCACAGACAGACACTCAGATTCACAAACATACAGATATATAGATACACAGACACACATAAACAAATACACACGTCAAACTTATAACACACCTTTTTTGTTAGGGGTTTAAAATAGATATGTTATGCTGTTGGTTTCCCCATAAATAATTGCTTATTTATAATGTTTCTCTTATTTTTTAACCCCCGACGCAAAAAGAGGGGTGTTATAAGTTTGACCGCTATGTGTGTGTGTGTGTGTCTGTGTGTCTGTCTGTGGCACCGTAGCTCACAAACGGGTGAACCGATTTGGATGCGGTTTTTTTTATTTACAAGCAGGTTTTTTGGCGATGGTTCTTAGATACGTTTTATCAAAATCGGTTCAGCCGTTTCAAGGTTATCAGCTCTTTTGTTAGCTGCGGTAGGGTTCTTAGACTCTTAATGTGTATTTACTTTACTTTCAAACATACATGTGACCTAAAACTTGAAACACTCATGTATGCTTAATAACTATGCAGGATTATGGAACTCTTGGTCTGATACTGCAGCCAGGATATCCAGAACACTAGCACACTCTTAAAAAAAATAATAGCAGATATGTCGTGTTTGGACTCATTTTGTTTAGTATTTGATTCTGCATACAATGCAATGGTGGCAACACGGTGAGCTGATGCTGCGGCCAGGATATCCAGAACACTAGCACATCCTTGAAATAAGTTAAAAATTTTTAAATAAAAATTAAATTAAAAATTTAAAAAACCCCCCCCGCAAAAAAGTAAAGCGGACATTTAAAAAGTAAAAAATAATACCTTTCGTTGAGCCATCAAATTCATTTCAGAAATACCTATATATGTTCAATTATCGAAATCGATGGATGGCACGATAGGGTTTGCTTATTAAAATGGCGCTTTAATGTCGCGTCGGGGTACCGCTTTAGTGAATCAGACCCAATCAAATGAAGGGTCAATCAAATGAAGGCTCTGATTCACTAAAGCGGTCAACTAAAACCCAATCAAATGAAGGGTCAATCAAATGAAGGCTCTGATTCACTAAAGCGGTACCCCGACGCGACATTATAGCGCCATTTTAATAAGCAAACCCTATCGTGCCATCCATCGATTTCGATAATTAAATATATATAGGTATTTCTGAAATGAATTTGATGGCTCAACGAAAGGTATTATTTTTTACTTTTTAAATGTCCGCTTTACTTTTTTGCGGGGGGGGTTTTTTTATAGATAATAGCCCAGAGGCGGAGATGTGGTCGAAGATGTCGCAAGCTCAACCAGAAGATGCCTATTCACTCGAACTTTAAAGAGATTCGGGTTAATGTGCCCGGAAATACAGACGCAGGCAGAGAATTCCAATCCTTAGCGGTGCGCAATATAAAAGATGAAGAAAAGCGCTCAGTACGGATCCGAGGAATCTCCATAAGGTAAGGTTGGTACCCAGCGGTGCGTCTAGACGTCCGGTAGAAGAAAGGGACAGGCGGAATGAGCTCGTGCAGCTCATGAGCACACTCTCAGAAGTATCTTGTAAAAAACACACAGGCAAGCTACTTTGCGTCTATGAGCCAGGCTTACAAGCTTATATTTGGCAATACCAACACGTTTCAAAAAATGTAATACAGAAATAACTTTTCTGCGCGGCAGTCCATCATGCACCCTATGTTTACTCCTCAAACGGTCTTGGATGGAGCTGCACAATACGCAGACAGAATACTATGCTCTACGATCTAGATTCTAGACTTTAGACTTGCACATACCTACCCATCTGAAGGTAAAACCGAAGAAAAAGGGGTATTATAAGTTTGATATGTGTATCTGTGTACCTGTCTGTGGCATTGTAGCCACCAAACGAATGGACCGATTTTGATGAGTCTTTTTGTTTGAAAGCCGACGTGATCGAGATGGTTCTTAGCTATATTTTATCAAAATTATTTCAGCCGTTCAAAAGTTATAAGCTATGAATTTCAGCGCTCATAATTTTTATTTTAGAGTTATTCTAGCATTTTTGTCCCGTTTTGATTATTTTTTAACGGATTTTCGTGGCTTACGCTTGGCCAATCTCCTATCTCGTTCACACAATAAGTTAACTTGTATTTCTGTTTCACCTTTATCTGTCAAATGCAATCTCATTTGGACCAAATGGAACGGAAAAATAAATTTAAATTCTAAAGAGATTTTAGCACGTGCTACGAGGCTACGCGTCGCATGTAATGTGCTACGCCTGTAGCACTCGTAGCAATTTTCGTAGCATGAGGTGTGTTATGAGTAAAAAGTTTTTAGTTGATAAGATTCTACTTTTAAAATAGTTTATAGCTCTGTCTACCTTATTTAGGAGAGGTGTGCACACTTATTGTTTTGGGTTTCTCATTTTTATTTTCCTAGTTTTTAGAGGGGTAATATAAGTTTAACGTGTATACTTTTATCTGTGTGTCTGTCTGTAGCATTGTAGCTCCTAAATAAATAGACCAATTTTGATGCGTTTTTTTTTATAAGCTAACATAATCGAAATAGTTCTTGGCTAAATTTAATCAACATTGGTTCAGTCGTTTAAGAGTAATAAACGACTAACTTTCCGCACGCGGCTCCGCCCGCGTGGACTACAGGTTATATCGTACCCAACTGTGGGATAAAATGTAGCCTATGTCCTTTCCCACGCTTTAATTTATTTTCCAAATTTCAACAAAATAGGTTCAGTAGTTAATGCGTGAAAGACGGACAGACAGACAGACAGAGTTACTTTCGCATTTATAATATTATTAAGGATAAACATCAGGCTTTTACAAAATATTTAATCTTAGAGTTAAGTATAAGTAACAGTGTAAGTATACGAGGAAATAACGGCACATTTTACTTTTTCCGGAATCACGAAATCCTACATTTGTCGGTATATCAAAAGAGAAGAAAAAGAAACAAATACGAAAACAACATGCATTATTAACAAGAAAATATTTGATGGTAAAGGAATACATCAACAAAGCGAAGCAAGGTAAATATAATTATAATACAAAAATAAACAATAAATATTGTATTTCTCCCAAATACATAACTTTTACAGCTTATATAGTTCTTAACATTATTTTTAACCTTCATTAACTCGTCTATACAAAGTAACTCTTTTATGGGTCAATGAATACACTTCTATAACAAGATTCCCATTAGTACCTATTCATAACTTACCTTTAGAAAAATTTAAGACAACAATTAAACAAAAACTTTGTAAAAAGGGCTATTACAGAATTTCAGTAGTTCGAGTACGATGGTGACAGCACGCGTCCATCGCGGTCCTATATCAAAATGTCTACATTGACAACGCCAGAAGGCAAGCAAGCCTTTGCGGGGGGCCCTCGCGCAATCAAAGTGAAGTTTCACCGTCAGCCGAGTGGCGTGTCGCGCGAGTTTATTGCGATCGTACTGCTGATTATTGATCCAATCAACGAAAACCAAAAACTGCCAAATAGGGGAAATAATTCGTGTATTAGCGATTTTTGACATAGTTGTAGGGAATTGTGTCTGAAGCAACATACTGAAAGTACTGATGGAAGGGGGTGGAGCTAACGTGTAGGGGGCGGTTTTAAGTTTTCTTTAAACAACTTGTAAACAGTGGCTCATAGCAAAAACAAATGTAATCTACTGTTTATGTAATCTACATAAAATTCTCTACAAAAAAGATTTGCACACTTTTCCGCTGGGCTCAATGTTTAATGAGATATGAAGGAAAGAACCATTTCCTGGAACTTGCAGTTTTTCCAGGATATCTCGGCAACCAGTTGTTTTCTTTTGTGTGTTTTGAGAAGTTAATGTTATCTATGTCTACATATGTATGTAAATCCTAATTAACTATGTGAAGCCGGATCAGGGCGAGGCGGGGCGAGTCGCTTGTTAATATATAAAATTATCATTGCATCTTATTGTGTCCGTACCACTCTTAATATTAACTTCCTTCCCTTCACCTAAATAATCAAGAACATACCGCAATCCAATTTCAAAGTCAAATAAACATTTCATACAAACCACATACAAACTGTGTGTGTATGTATGTATGTATGTAAGCAATCCGTCATCATATCGTACAATCGGACGACGGGCGGACACAGACGGGAAATGGAATTTTCAAGTAGAGAACACTTCGCTTTGCTGAAATCCAGGGGCGGATTCAGGAAGGGAGGTAAGCAAAACGCTTTTTTTTTACAAGAAAATGATTACATTTATAATATTGGGTGACTTTTAATTAGTCGGCAATAATTAAGGATTAGAATTAGCCCACGAAACTTAACAAAATCCTCCTAAGAACATGATAAAGTAGAAATATGAAAAAAAAAATCTGAAAAAAAAGAGTGAAACACTGAACATGTTTTAAGAGTCTCATGAGTTTCTTGGGATTTTTTTTCTCAGTTTCATAAGGAAAACCAACCCCTAAACTTTTGCTGGTTAATTTAAAGTCACACTATCCAGGATGAAATAAAAAAAATACAAGTATTTTTCTGCTGGAAACGTTGAGTTATTTTTATAAACGTACTTTGGTGCTATGCTACGTCCTGCGAAACCGCACCGTTATTATTGTTTTTTTATTGCAAAATAGAGTATATTATAATTAATTACTTTTAATTTTAAAACAGATAGTAAGTTGCCAAACTCATTAGAATACATTACAAAAAAATAAAAAAATTCTTAAAAAAATAAAAAATAACAAATTTAAAAAATTTAATACCTACTTTAAGAAAATTCATAGAAAAAATAATTCGAAATTATTTTAACATAAATAATGTATTTTATCACAATGTTTTTCACTAAAAGTAATTATTTTTAGCTACTGTGTTTTCTTTTTTTTTACTTTTGATATTATTCGCCGACTTATTAATTTTGGCAGCTCATTTCATTGTTTTAGGAACCTAAATGTCACACTATTTGTAGCTCAATTAAAAATGATCTTTAATTGTTTTTTTTAATTATTATTATAAGATGGGTTAACTCTTGTCCTCAATCTTCACCATAAGGTCAAAGATGAGGTCGATGATGGAGCGAGTTAACCCAGATAATGCCTATAAAGGCACTGGTACCCCCCCGCACCAACGGAACACAGCAAGCTGTTTGGCGTCGGACTTCGGTAGGAGGGTGGTCGCGAACCAGACGGCTCTTTACAGAACCTACCACACCGCATGAGACCATAGGACGACACCTCAGATTCAGAAAAAAATGAAGTGTCGTTGCCTGGGATGGATTACTAGGAGGCACGTCTCATGTCATGATAAGTGCGCAATGACCGCTCTAAATAAAATAAAAAATGAGAACAAACAAAACTAACAATAATGAGATAATTTCTCCGTTTGGAAAGACCCGTTCCCAAAAGAGAGATTTAAAATATTCCAAGGTAAGTCGGCGTCTTAGGGATAAGAGTTGAAACCCCCGCTCCGAGTCAAACTTAGTGCAAAGGTTATCCATTACCATTCAACGTGGTAATGCCACAAGTGTTATGTTACCTACCAAAGATGACAAGGAGAGCAGTTTATTTGATTGATTCAAGTAATTTAAATTTTGACACAATATTAAACTAAAAAATAATAATTTAATCAATTTAAACCTAAATGGGTGTCTGTTTGTCTGTGAAGTATTACTGAATGCCTCACGCGTGACAAGTAGCCTTTTACGTTTAGAGATGCCTTTTGTTAGAGTAATTGTAGCTTTAAAGAATAAGCAGTATCTTCTTACTTCTACGCTGGACTAGAAGGAAAAAAAAATCGCAAACCAACCAACTGATAGCCTTTCCTTGGTGTACTGTAAAAGAAGTTTTAAAATTTGTGGGTTTTAATGGTTTGTGGTGGAAAATCTGATAAAATAGCAACACTTTGTGGCTACAAATGTTTGATAAAATAACTCTTAACAGGTTATTTACCCGTCGCACGCTACAAGTCCTGCACACACAGGTGTGCAAGAATCTCGCAAAGGAGTTTTTCTGCTGCATTAAATTAATAATAAAATAAAAAAATAACATAACAGGTCTTTACCTATGAAATTGCCGTTTTTCATACAATATTTTTGGAAAACTGAATTTTCCATACTAACGTTCTCAGATTTTTCTTAGGAATGCGAAATCCAAATTTAGCAAAATTTTGTAGGAAGGTTTGGACAACATTAAGTTTATATTCATCATACTTAATTTATTGAAAGTTGTAACTGTAACAACGGTACAGCAAAAATAAGCAATGAAACGGGCATCGGATGAAACGAGCTATATTTGAGCTTCTTTTTCAGCAAATTAATCTAAAGTAAATATGTATAAATTTGACTCAATATCTCCGTTATATGGCCAAGGTTTTAAATATAAACAATTTTAGTAACAGCTGTTCAATCAAAATAAATTATGAATAAAATAAAGCTTGAGAAAAAATCGGCAATTTCATAGGTAAAGACCTATTATTAGAAAATGTGGATTTTTCAGGGAATATTTAGGTTTTCTAGCACCCATAGTACAAGCTTGCTTAGTTTGGGGTTTGATGCTGCAGCGTAAATTTTCCATGATTGTATTATATTTAGGACTATTTTTTAACAAAATTTTACTTTATTTCCATTTTTTAAAAATCTAAAAAACCAAGGGGACGGGGAAAATGATCTGATTTAGAAATGCAAAAGAAAGCTTAGAGATATTTTACCTGTTGCTATCTCGGCAGAACAAAACGGAACAAATCTGTAAATTAACCAGAATTTTCATACGACACTCGCACGCAGACAGCGTAGAACTATAGAGATATAAATTAGCTTAGAAGTCAAAATACCTATAAGAATAAATTATAAAAATGATCATAGAAACCAAGAGAATACTTGCATGGCATAACGAAGTATTGTCTTGAAGTTAGGTTAATATTTGTTGCGAGAAATCATAAAAATTTATGAATTATACATTTTTGGCTATGTTTGATAATAATAACTATATAAAATTAGTACAAGAGATACAAAAATCATACTAACAGCTTAGTAGGACTAGCAATAAAGGATTGACCCTGCATTGTTAAGGCTATAGGACATCTTAATTCATCACTTACATTTTTAGACTTTAAATATGTGTGGTACATTCATGTAACGAAAAAAAGTTTGTAAATCTAAGCAAAAACATAACTTTGTCTAGTAAAAGGGACCACTTTGGGGTCAGTACTTGAGACATATCTTATAATAAACAATAAGCTATGATAATCGCTTTTACTGATTGCCCTCAAATAAATCCCTTTTATCACACACAGTAATTACATTTATTGATTATGCGACTTCTATAAGGTATGTATATCTATGGCAATAGGCTGTGGTATGGTGTTACAGCGATAAAAGGAATTTGCATAGAAATAAGCACGAAATAATTTCAGTAGCAGTAAGTATTTATAGCAGGGCGTGTGTGGTTTTTTGCCTTGTTTTTGAACGTAGGCTCTACAAATTCTAGCAAGGCTTTGTTAGTATTTATTTTGGAGAAATACTTACGAATTTTTTGTCGTATTTGGGATTTTATGTGTTCGGAGAATATTTTTTTGCTAATTATTAATACGTATATACATACATATGCTCATGCCTATGATCCCTATCGGGGTAGGCAGAGTATCCAGTGGTTTTAAATCCAGATCATTCAATAATCAATAATCAACGACACGTACATCGAGTGCAATTAAAATACTAAATCTGTTTTAGAATTTCAGTAGTTAAGTCTAAACAGATAAGTTATCAATTTAACTGTTCATAAAGAAATCGATTTTGTCCTTGTAATAACAAAAAATCATCAAATGTTGCATTTATACTCCCAGTTTTCTTTACACAGATCGGCCAATTTATTTCCAGTTCGACAACTGTAAAAAAGAATTAGGCTTATATTGAAATCAACACAGACTGTATCTACTAATGAGTTTGAAGTCAAATGAACATGAAGAGAAAAAGGATTTATTTATTTTATTTTATTTTTATATAAAAGGTACAATTACAGATATCAAACTATAAATAACTTAAATTAGCTAGTTAACAAACATATCGTAAGTGTAATATCCAATGACAATCGTAAACAGCACTCTTTGCAAACATAAATAAAATGAAATATGTTTATTAATTTCTCACCCATAACATAAATGTTACAACTATAATAAATAGTTTTATTTTGCAAAATAAAGAATTATATCCACTGGTGTAGTTTTTTTGACAGAATTAACATTATGCACAACATATAAGCATTGTGATAAACACAAACATATAAGCATTGTGATACAAAAATGCGGCCTTATTGCTAGGCAGCAATCTCTTCCAGGCAACCTTAGGGTAGAGGAAAGAGATCGATCGTTAAAAATTTCGAGCGGGGTGCATAAAATAAAAATAAAATAACTATATATACCTAACCTACTACATAAATACACATTACACATACTATAATAAATACCTAATATTATAATTATTTTATTTGCTAGTCAAGTCGTTTTGATATCATTGAATCCAATAGTCATTTTTATTAAAAAAAAACACTGGTTTGATAGCTCACTACTTTTAAAGTAGAACTTTTACTTATATGGTCTTCGTTACTTTTCAGAGATGAGAAATGCACAGATCCTACATACCCGCAAACCAACAACTAAACACTATAAATAAACGCTTATAAAGCTACTATAGAGCTTACTGAGTCCATTAAAGGTATTATGAAGGACCCACCGTTATAGAACAGGGACCGAAATAAACAAATCCCTTCTAATAACACCGTGATTTATGATTTAATATAACTATTAGTCGGCTAATGAATAATTTGAAGAACTTATCGGAAAATTAATTTAGTTACAGATGAGGGGATTTAGTTAAATTCGAATTTGCTTTGTCTATTATTGGTTTTTGAATTATTGGAAATTTTAGAATGATACTTCAAATCTGAGTGGATGTTTTGTTTGGTAATTGGAGATCTTACCAATTAAGGTGGACTGCATTTATTTATTATACGATTCGATTCGGCAAAATATTCTTATTGTATAACTGTAAGCAATAAGCACTAAACGACACTGAAAATAAATCAAGTTGCAAACTACTTATGAAAAAGATTATGAGATAGCTCAGTTGGTAAGAATACCAGCAGATCTAATCCTGGGAGCGTGGGTTTAAGTCCTACTCGCGCCGACCACTTTTTCTTTCATATTTTTGGGTCTAAAATTTTTGTGTTATATTGTATTGGTAAATCCTTTATTGCACATTAAACAAAATAAATGGATAGATAAAACTTTAACTGACACAATACACAATAAACAATTACAAAAACTAAAAATAAGTACATTGGAATCAAGAGGGTTACAAAATATTACATAAATTCGAGGCACAAAGACCTATCCCACAAAGGGAACTCTTCCGGTCAACCTATTTTATATATTGTTGTCTATAAAATACATTTCGAAGCGATCTATATTATCCTGTTATAATTTCCAATTTCTAGTAAAATGTCATGTTCAACAAGCTCTTCAAGTAAAACTAATCTTAACTAATCAACATTAATCAGTACCACCTTATTGCAACTTTCTATTGTTCTCAGAAGAAACATAACTTTGAATGGCACCTAATCCTTTAACTTTTTGTCTATACCTTAAATTTAAACCGCAGACCTATAATTTAAAGAAAGATGTTACCTAGTTGCAATTATTGGCTAGTTTTCGTTTGTCGCTGCAGCTCGAGCACTCGGCTGACGGTGAAACTTCATTTTGATTGTGCGAGGGCCCCGCGCGCAAAGTCTTGATCGCCCTCTGGCGTTGTCAATGTTGACATTTTGACATAGGACAGCAGCGCATTCCGCGCGCGATGACGTCACATTTGAGTTGCTGAAAACTGCAACTAAGTACTGTTCCCTCAATAAGGTTTTAACCCAAGTTTCTTGTGAGCTGGTAATAAGGTTCAAATTAGAATGAATCTGGTCTTTTAACTTGAGGCGTTGTGTATAGAATTAAATTCACAATGTAATATGAAATAATTTATACAAATAACAGGACGCTTATTAACAGAGAACCCTGTTTTAGATGTCAAGGAGTTCTGTGGTGAGAGGTGGTCATCCTTTCGCCCATTACACAGCAAAACCCTTGCATCTCTCTTACATATTTCTACTGTATATCTAGGAAGAGTAGGTAACTGTCACATTCTAATTTTTTCTTTCACTGTCTCCCAGTCCAGCATGGAAGGAAAGACTAATACATGATACGAGGTATCAGGTTTAGGCGATTTAGTTTCAACGAGAAGGATTTCCATAGGGACACATGAAACACAGAATAAATGCCCCGAACTTCTGTTCTGTTACATTCACGTACTTGCAGATACGTTAATTAAAATTAAAGCTTCTTTAAATGTAATACCGTCCTTGTTTACGTCAACAAGATGGAAAGTGACAGTTTTATATTTAAAGTAAGTTCAAACGTGCCAAGCCATCACTCTCTTTAGTTTAAACTCCATTGACTCAAACAAATTAATTAGTTGACTGCTCAAATTGAGAAACTTTTTGCTTTCTTGATTACCTTCAGTGAATTACTAAAGTAAGACTTAAGATTTGTGTAAGACTTAATTCTACAATTATTCTTTGAAGTTGTGTCTTTTGATTTATTATTAAAAAGGTTTGGCCGCACTAACACTTGCGAAAGAGTTTCTTTTGATCACTTTGATTATAAAAAGAGTTTTCTTGAGCAGAGAGATAAAAAATAATACATTTATTTTTATTTTCAAGATAGCTTCTAAGAGATATCGAAATCTCTTAGATTAGAAACTTTCTGATGTTCAAGAAATGTTGATGATCGCTTCATGCCAGAAATAAAGACAAATTTACAGTGTTGCCTGTTCGAAATACTATTTGCCAATATTATACTGTTCAATCTAACTGCTTTATTTTCAACAAAATCATATTCCTAAAGCTTTCAATTATCTACTTAATGTAAAATAAAAATATGACAGTCACCCTTTTATAATCATATCTTATTTTTCCCTTCACGTCCCGTAACGTGCAAACAATCAATGTGAGTAAACAAGGATAAATCAAATCGATTGGGTGCCTAGCCCTTGACGGATGATCCACGAGGAGTTTCAGATAAAACCGGCAAATTTGTTGTCCTTTTACATAAGGTGATTCGGGGGTGCTTCTATTCGTGTTTGAAAACCGTCCAGGATGATACTCTGTAAAGTCCCAAAACCTCCCATGTGGAATAGCAGAGATATCCTGGAAAAACAGGAATTTCCTGTTGCAGTAGTTACAGTAGTTACAAATAACGATTTTTTTTCATTATATCGCATTTTTTACTGACAAGACATTCAAGACTTGAGATTAACTTTCCAGTGTCAAAAACACCTGGAAAAACTGGTATTTTCTATGAAAAAAGTTAGGATGAGCTTAGAATGATGCCAGGACGCAACTTTTAATAGTAAATGACAGTTTAGGGTACTTTCTAATATTCTGAATATGTTTTCATTAAATATTTAAAATTACTAGATTCCAGGTTGCCTGGAATTTTGCTGGAACGAGCCTTTAAATCTTTAAAAATGTTGATAAGGTGATTTTTTTAGGGTTCCGTAGTAATCTACGAACCCTTATAGTTTCGCCATGTCCGTCTGTCCGTCTGTCCGTCTGTCCGTCTGTCCGCGGGTTTCCTAAGAAACCCTTGGTACTACAGAGCTGAAATTTTGCATGGTCATAAATATTAACTACGCCGTCAGAACTGTTGAGTGAAATCTTATAAAAAAAATTTTTTTCGGGTGTCTCCCATAGACGTGAAAGGGCGATGAATTTTTTTTTTCTAGCCAATATCATCAAATGGGGTGTCATAGGACAGCTTTTTAAAAGACAGAAGGGGTTTACTAAGAACGTTTTTCGATTCAGCACTTTGTTTGCCTAATATAAATTTTTAAAGTGAAAATTTTTGTCAAACACAAGTGTCCCCCCCCTCTACCAGCTAAACGGTTGATTCAAAAAATGTGAAAAAATTCATGGTGGTAGTGTATACAATGAAATTATAAGGAAAACTATCATACATAAGATGGCTCTTCAAGTTTGCGAGTAATAGTCGACCAAGTGCCAAACTTAGTTGGGATTAATAAGAATATATTTACTAATATTAGATCCTTGGTACTACAGAGCTGAAATTTGGCATGGTCATACATATTGATTGCGCCAACAGATTGAAAAAATAAAATTTTGCAAAAAACAATTTTTCGGATGTTTCCCATACACGTGAAAGGGCAATGGTTTTTTTTTCTCGCCGATATCATCGAATGAGATGTCATAGGATAGCTTTTTAAAAGATAGAAGGGGTTTACTAAGAACGTTTTTCGATTCAGCATTCCCTTTGCGAAAAAATAATTTTTAAAGTGAAATTTTTTATTAAAAACAAGTGTCCCCCACTACAAGCAAAACGATTGTTTTTAAAATGTGGAAAAATTCACGGTGATAGAATATACAACAAAATTAAAAGGAAAACTATCACACATAAGTTGACCCTTCAAGCTTGTGAGTAATAGTCGACCAAGTGCTAAACGTTGTTGGGATTAATAAGAATATATTCATTAATATTAGATCCTTGGTACTACAGAGCTAAAATTTGGCATGGTCATACATATTGATTGCTCTGACAGATCTACAAAATAAAATAGTGGAAAAAAAATTGTTTTTCGGGTGTTTCCCATACACGTGAAAGGGCGATGGATTTTTTTTCTCGCCGATATCATCGAGTAGGTTATCATAGGATAGCTTTTTAAAAGATAGAAGGGGTTTACTATGAACGTTTTTCGATTCAGCAATCCGTTTGAGAAACATTAATTTTAATAATGAAAAAAATGTGGAATAATTCACGAGGGTAGCATTTACGACGAAGTGTACCCCAATCCAAAATGGCTGCCATACAAGGTTCCACGCTAAAAGTGAGGCGAGCCGAAAGCCAAGCTGTAACATATTGACATTTCAGGTGCCGTTTAATAGGTTTTTGGGGGTGCTAATTACGAAAATGACATCAAAATTATACACTATCACCACGCGACCTGCTTTAGCAGCAGCTCGATATTATTATATTATGCCTAACAATAATATTATCGCAAAAAAATAAAAAAAACAAAAAAATACAAAAAAAAATTCGCGCTCGCTTCGCTCGCGCATTAAATACTTCCATTTCATTCAATTTATTTCATTTTTTTTTCTCCCCGATATCATCGAATGAAATGTCATAGGATAGCTTTTTAAAAGATAGAAGAGGTTTACTAAGAACGTCTTTCGATTCAGCATTTCCTTTGCGAAAACTTAATTTTTAAAGTTAAATTTTTTATTAAAAACAAGTGTCCCCCACTACAAGCAAAACGATTGTTTCTAAAGATGTGGAAAAATTCACGGTGATAGAATATACAACAAAATTAGAAGAAAAACTATCACACATAAGTTGGCCCTTCAAGCTTGTGAGTAATAGTCGACCAAGTGCCAAACGTTGTTGGGATTAATAAGAATATATTTACTAATATTAGATCCTTGGTACTACAGAGCTAAAATTTGGCATGGTCGTAATATTGATTGCGCCGACAGATCTAAAAAATAAAATGGTGGAAAAAAATTGTTTTTAGGGTGTTTTCCATACACGTGAAAGCGCGAGGGATTTTTTTTTCTCGCCGATATCATCGAGTGGGTTATCATAGAATAGCTTTTTTCAAGATAGATGGGGTTTACTACGAACGTTTTTCGATTCAGCAATCCGTTTGGGAAACATTAATTTTTATAAAAATAAAATGTGGAATAATTCACGAGAGTAGCATTCACGAAGAAGTGTACACTAATCCAAAATAGCCGCCATACAAGGTTCCACGCTTAAAGTGAGGCGAGCCGAAAGCCAAGCTGTAACATATTGACATTTCAGGTGTCGTTTAATAGGTTTTTGGGGGTGCTAAGTACGAAAATGATATCAAATTTATACAAGATCACCACGCGACCTGCTTTAGCAGCAGCTCGATATTATTATATTATCCCTAACAATAATATTATCGCAAAAAAATTTAAAAAATCAAAAACCAAAAAAAAAACTAAAAAAACTATTTTAAAAAAAAACTAAAAAAAAATTTTCGCTCGCTTCACTCGCGCATTAAATACTTCCATTCTGCTATATTTAGACCAAAACTACAATTATTTCTGAAACTACAAACTTTTTAATACATTTCTTTTGATACTATAGTATTTGGGGATTTTAACATCGACTATGACAATATGCTGGTAGAATTAAGAAATCAGCTGCGTATTTGAACCATGCTGCTACGGAACCCTACAATGCGCGTGGCCCGACACGCTCTTGGCCGGTTTTTTTTTGTATATAGTTTGCATTTTGCCATGCACTCAGCCCAAGCATATAACAGTATGGGATTTCTAGAAATCGTTGAAATTCGTCATGATCATTAACTTTTCGTATTTATAGGTTACCTTATAATTCGTTTGAAATGAGTGTGGAATGTTTTATAATGTTTTATTGGACTCAAATTAAAAGGGAAAGGCTTATTATAAATAATACAAAAAAATTAAAATTTTCGAGCAATGAATCTGGTAACCTTTAATAATGAACATGACAAATTAAAACGATTTCTATAAATTCCATTTTTGTATCATTTTTGTATAACTTCATCAGCATATAGCGCATTTTTTATGAGAAATCAACTTTTTTTTTTCGTATTTTGTCCTATTATTGGGGAAAACTTGTTCATTTTCATGGACGGTTAACCACCCGAGAGGTTGAAAGAGATTAACCTAAAGCCTTGTATATGGAAGGGCTTAATGCAAGGCAAAATGCAACTAATAGGAAAAAAAACACAATACCAAAGTTTTTGACGATTTAAGGCTCGTTCCAGCAAAATTCCAGGCACCCTGATTCCTGGAACTGAAAATATTTAATATCAACGTATTCATAATAATAGAAAGTGCCCTAAACCGTCGTTTACTATTAAAAATGGCGAGCTGCCATCTTTCTTAGCCCATCCTAGCTTTTTCAAAGAAAATTCCAGTTTTTCCAGGTTTTTTGACACTGTAATTCTAATATCTTAGATGTCTTGTCCGTAAAAAATGCGATTGAATGAAGAAAAAAAAATGTTATTTGTTACAATTTCAGGCCTGCTCCGGAAAATTCCAATTTTTCCAGGATATCTTGGCTATCCCTACCAGGAGGTTTGGGGACTTTCCTGAGTATCATCCTGAAAGTTGTCTGTACATATTCCAAAAGGTTTCGCTCAGTAATTATCAATGTCCGGGTTTGAAGGAAAAAGGGCTTAATTTGACCGTGGTATTATGTCATTTTTTTTGCTTTTTTTGTTTTTCCTTGTTGCTTCTTTACTGTCTTTTGACGGCCGATTGGGTCGAGTGGTAATAGTCCTACCTATGGACCGACGGGGTAAATAATTGTGTCGAAAGCACATGTTTGTTCTCTGATCATGGGTTCTCTGATCATGTCTGTCTTTGTGTATGTTCCAAGAGACTCACAAGAGCAAACCTTAGTGTGGGCCTTCAGTATGTAGCGTTTATACATACTGAAGGCCCACGAATAGGGAATAGGGAAAAATACTACCCATCTGAATATTTGAATACTTCTGAATGTTAACTGGACAACTTCGCTAGTTCAACGAAGAAAAAGTTTTGCCAGATCAGGCAATGGGAGTGGTGACAAACATCTGACTACTAACCATGATCCTGAAAGTTAAAGAATCCAAAGATACATCTAGTTGCTTTAGTTAAGGTTTCTTCACGATATTTTCTTTTCCCGCAATTTAACTGATTAGTATACATCTAAAGTAAACAACTGAGAAAAAATCTTTGATAAATTGAGTTGGTACGAAGCCACCGACGCTCTTAATTATTAGATAACGCTCACCTTTCTCATGGACACTGATAAACTACAGTGTTATTATAAACTTACTGGTTGCATATACTAAGAGAACCTACACTAATCGACTCTGAATCTTCACCACTCGTTGCGATATGAAATCTCGTTCCTCAGAATAAGGTGTCAAAACAAGTGATTTTGCGCTTTTGTCTCCAAATCTTCTTTGTTTGTTAGTTTCCTTTGTTCACTCCATCGGAACTCTTTGTAAACAACCACTAGCACTTCTATGAAGGAAGTTTTATTTAAATAGTACACTGGCCGCTTTGTTTACGATTTGAAGATTAAACAAGTGAGTGAAATATTTTTGATACTAGCTGGATTTTTTAAAGTGAAAACTTCTTTAACGGCGTTGTGCACTTTTTGGATGGGTAAAAAATGTTAAACTCGCGTCAGGGTCACGCGACCTTGATCGAAAATTCGTAAAACGGAGGGTGAAGTGAAAACTTCTTAGATCGCAAGGAAGTAATATATGTTCAAGTTTTCACTTCTCCGGAGTGCAACCTGTTTTTTTTTAAGCTACTAGCATTCCGCCCGGGACGTCATTCCCGTGGGAATTTGGAAAAAAAAAGTAGCCTATGTTACTCAGCAACTCGAGCATGATGGCGACAAACACACGCGGCACGCCACTCGGCTGACTGTAAAACTTTAGCACTTTGATTGCGCGAGGGCCCCGGGCTTGCTAGGCTTGCTCGCCCTCTGGCGTTATCAATATTGACATTTTGACATAGGACCGCGGCGCATACAGGTCTACAAAGATCTTTTGGCCCGCGGTTTCCATGGTGACGCCTTTATTTCCAATACAAGTTCTACTAGCTACAACTGTCACCCGTCGGCCACAAGACTTTTGTAGACCTATAATGCGCGCAATAACGTCATGCTTGAGCTGCAGAGATAATGTAGCATTCTAATGGTAAAAGATTTTTTTAAATCGGTCCTGTAGTTTCAGAGCCTATTCAATGCAAACAAACAAATAAAGGAAAGGGACGATATTATGTGAAGACACAGAAGCATATTGCACAGATCATGATATACGAGTAGGTAGATATGAATGTATGTAAGTATAATAAGTTATGTTACAACAAAATATACAGCTCTACCATGAAAGTTAGCGGAGAAAACTGTTAATTAGGACGTAAGGGGTGCCGTGCCGCGGGGCCATTAAAAACGCGGCAGGGCAACAAACAAGTCGCATACATTTCAAACTTGTCCCGACTCACTGACTGTTAGGGTTGTCCGCTTACATCTTATAGAACAACATTTTTTAAATACAGATGAAATCGTGAATTTTACAAATAATAATTAACTCACCCTACTTTGAATCAGCGACATGAAAAAGAATCCACAAGTTATATCTTTCGTTAAATTAGATTGTTTTCAGAAAAAAAATATTTTACTAGCCTGTTAGATTCCACTGCTGGGCAAAGATAATCGATTTTTAGAAGTGTTATAGTCCCGGCTGTCGCCATAAAAAACATAAGTATTTAACTTGTTTTGCTAATTTATTTTAAGGTGACTTTAAATTAAGTAATTGGTGAAACCTAAAGGTCAAATAACTTCAATTTGTTCACTACGAAATATGGGAAAACATATAAAGGATTTGTACTTGTTTTTTTTTACTTTTATGGAGATCACCCTAGTTTTATGGAGTTTCACTTATTACTAATTTAAAGTCACCCAATATACTTAATTATTTTTTGCAAGTGACAACCCTGCCCAATCTAACCCCTACTCACATTGTACACTACAAGGAACGTTCGCAATGGGACGAAAGAGATTTCAAATAGTTCCTACTCTTCACACTGTTAGTGCTCGACCTCTTTGGTGTTGCCACATTAGGAAAGTTGCCGGTTATTGCATTCTTGGGGCAAAGTTCTACTGTTATGGAACTCCAAATGGGACCGTTGGATTTCATTTCGGTATTTAGTAGAAAAAATTGGTTTTTTGAGATATTTGAAGGACATTTTTAATTAAGTATTTTTTTAAACCGCTTCGCCACTTGAGTGATATTCACAAATAATTCAAGGGAAAGAAAAATGATTCTTGAACCCACAGAACACAGATATCGCTAAACTACACGCACGACGTAATTAGTAAGGGAATGAGAAATCTTGACTTGAAGGCACGATGGCTCAGTTGGTTAAAGCCTACAAGCACTCAATATAGAGACGTAATACATGCGAATTTGAAAGAAAACGATTTTGTCAACCAGGTGCGAAGTAATTCGAAGAGATTCCGAACACGATCGCTAGAGCGTGCGTTTTAGATCAGTGACTAGCCACTGAGGAGTTGACAGGTTCGGGTCGCCTTGTATTACGTCTCTATATAGGGTTGAGTGCTCGCAGGTTAGAGCACCAGGAGATGTAACCCTGGGGTAGTGGGTTCAAGTCCCATTCTTTCCCTAAAATTATTTGAAGGAAATTTTTAACGATTATTGAGGTTTTTTTTGTTGAGGATTCGAAGATACAAGTTTGAAGGCCCAGCTATACTCCTCAGTATGTAGTTAAAGACCCGTGAACCTCCATGCACGATTGAGGTATATAGGAGTTGATAAATCTTTGATTGATTAAAATTTTTCTTATGAAATAATGAGAGAAAAATGTGCTAAATATCCATGAATTGTCGTTAGTGAACCAAATTTTCCCTTATTTCCAAAATAACTCCCAAATGCCACAATTTGATGATACATATTGTTTTAATATTATTACACAAAAAGATTCCGTGATTGTTATTACTTAACTGTACCTTTTTTCTAGAATACATTTGTGCAATAAAATGCTATGTAAAATCTATTAAAACTTGAAAAATGAATTAAAAGCTAAAAAATAATAATTTCATCATTAAATACTAAAAATAAACCTCTGTTTAAATGGGTTTTTTCTTATTTTTATCATCAAACTCTTTAATTTGGTACCTGTATCATGGGAGTGCAAAATTTAATAACTAATTCGCCATCTAGGATTTAGAATGACGTCATTTAGCTTCCCTTGCATTGATAACCAAACTAAACATGTATGCTTTCACCTCAATCGGTTGAGGGTAACTGCATTAAAATTCAGTTGCCAGTTTTGACCCGAACAACTATACATAAATACATAGCAAGTTGATAAAAATCTTGTTAAATAAAAAGTAAACATTAATCACCGAACAAAAACTCAGCACAGGAAACATTAAAAAAGCCTATTTGTATCTTGTGTCTCAACAAAACGAGATTGAAGCATAAAATAAAAAGGAAATCGTAGAAAAATAAAAGAAATCATTCATTATTAAACGAACACAAAAGGTCATGAATAAATTCTTTCGAAACCTTTTCTGCCATTAAATTCGAAAAAACAATTGAGCACGGGAAAAACAATGGTATGATAAAACATTGGGAATAAAACAGGGCAGGACTAAATAATTCATGTTTTGTGTACCCAGAGAGGGATCGAGGAAAAAACTCACGAAAATGCTTAGGCAAACACACTTCTAAAAGAAATACAACAATAAAGAACGTAATTCTAAATTTAATATATTATAGAAGATTAATCTGATAAGTAACGTTACAACTCTAGGCATACACCAGCCTATAATAAATTGTGCACTTAACTTAGTAAGTAAGTTGCAAGACTTTAAAACATGTGTATTGTGTAATAGTGTAACAATTGTCGGTTGGTCAAATAAACGAAAATAAATTAATCTAATAAGTCATAGATATACAGTTGCCTGCTATTACCAGTTATGAAAATGTTCCTGTTCAGTGTATTGCGAGGATACAGAACTACCAAAAGGCCAGTCAAGTGACACGACAAGACTTCTATGTCGATGACATTCTAATATGAGAAAACGTCTTGGATTCTGTTCAGAAATTACAACACTGATAATAACGGCTGCTGTACAGAGAGAAATGTTCTAACAATCGCTGCTTGTAAAGTTACTGTTTTTCTTTTAATTAAAAGATGGGTGAACTCTTGACCTCAATATGGACAAAGGTCATAGATGAGGTCGACGATGGAGCGAGTTAACCCAGAGCGAGTTAACCATAAGGCACTGGGACTCCTATACGCACCGACGGAACACAGCAAGCTGTTTGGCGTCGAACTTCGGTAGGAGGGTGGTCGCGAACTAGACGGCCCTTCACAGGGCCTACCACACCGCATGAGACCATAGGACGCCACCTTAGATTCAGAACAAAATTTGGTGTCGTTGCCTGGGGTGAATTAATAGGAGGCAGGTCTCATTTGTGTTTCCTTAGTCGCCTCTTACGACACCCACGGAAAGAAATGGGGTGGTGTTTTCTCAACCAATCACCACACGGCACGAATAGAATAGAAAACTAAATGGATTATAGGTATTTTAACTGTAACGATATGTGGGATTTATCGAAAAAAGAAACAAGCAATTTCACGTTAACAACGAACATTGGATTCCCCTGAACCAAAATTAAAAAACAGTTACCTGGCTTAAAACCAGTTATCGGCGGTTTAAACTGGTGCGTAGTAATTATTCGCCTTGGATTTGTGTTGTGCGAATATCGATAAATAGAACCCCCCTCACGAATAATTATTTTACAGACAAAAAAATGTATATACAAAAAACATAAAAACTAAAAGACGGCTTTATAACGGCTAAACTCAATTTGTTCCAGGGACCCCATTTTAAGACCAAATCTGTGAGCAATCAAATCGTTATAATTCGTTTGAAATTAATAGAGATATACAACATATTCAAACGCAAAAATTCTTTTGGCAGAAATGATTTTTAAAATCTTTTCTATACTTAATATTTTCATTGTAAACATATTGACGTGGTAGACACATATTTTCAGAAGTGGCCACTTTAGCCATTACGGAAATTATATATGTTACTAGCCCGCCCGCGTGGACTACAGGTTGTATCGTTCCCAGCTGTGGGATAAAATGTAGCTTAAGTCCTTTTCCAAGGTCTAATTTATCTCTGTACCAAATTTCATAAAAACCGGTTCATTAGTTTAAGCGTTAAATCGTAACAGACAGACAGAGTTACTTTCGCATTTATAATATTAGTAAAGAAAAAAGGGTTTTCTTCCTTTCAGAATATCGGAATTTAACGAAATTAAATACCATTCAGAATTATCAGTAAAGTTAAGCTTAATTCTAAGTATTCAGTAGGTATACAGACAAACTTTCATCGATAACAAAGAAAACTCCAAGTAGGACAGCACTAACTATAATTACTAACCATTGAAGGTAACAATAGGTTTTAATTCGCGTTATCTGGTAGTTAAGTTTCAGATTGCGATCTCCGTGCCAGCTCCGATAGTATCGAATAGGAAATGTTAGAGAATGGAGTCTAGAACGCTTTTTGCAAGCTTTTGATGCGTTTTAGTGCAGAGTAACTAAGGCCCGTGTTACAGAAGGAGATTCAAGTCTTGATATATACTTAAGTATTGATTGTCTCTACCTCTCACTATTCATTGTTTGGAATCTATCGGTGAGGTTATGCAACGTACGGTCGAACAGTAACATACAGATGCAGAGTTCAGGGTACCTACCACGATCGTTTAAAAGTATTTCTGTTTAGGATCCAACTTTGAACTGCTTCGCAATTGGAATGTTTTTTAAAATGGTACCATGATGGCGCTGCTTTTGAACTGCTCGGTTGTCTATGGTCCATTTTAAATGTTTACATAAATTATCGCTAGTCTGCCTTTGAATCGCAACAGCGCCAAAATTGAATCGCGTTTAAGCCATCATGGTACGAATAAGCGTTGCAGGCTTGTTTAGGTCCTAAATTGGATCGCGCTAAGCGACCTTGGTAAACCTCCTGCGCTAGAGAGTAAAATACTATATTATAAAACAAGGTCCCCGCCGCGTCTGTCTGTCTGAACGCGATAAACTCAGAAACTACTGAAAATATTTTCATGCGGTTTTCACCAATGAACAGAATGTTTCAAGAGGAAGGTTAATGTGTTTAATTCACTCCCAGGCCACGGGAACGAAATCCAGAGCGGGAATCTAGTGTTAAATAAAAAAATGGTAGAATGCTCCCAATAATTAAGAAAGCTCGTTATACTTAGAAAAATAAAATTACATTTTTACTTTTTGTGAATCAATTTTCATATCTCAGGAATACTGTAAGAGTCAAATTACTGACCCAATTACGGGACATGAGGTTATCTTTGTATTGTGGGCGAAAGGCCGACCTAACACCACTACAAGCTGTTAATCTAGAAGTGCGTCATATTTTCTGATGTAGTAATACTGCTGATTCTAAACCCAAAAAAGCTACACCGGCGGCGCGGGCGGTGTAGCAAGCGACAGAAAGCGCGCGCTCATACGTGTCTTCGCTACAGAGGTCTCGCATGCACTGGCTGGCGCTGGCGGCGCGTACGGCGAGCCGGCCGCGGTAGTGATGTGCAATGAATTCGATGATTTAGGGTTGAGCGCTATGTTTATCGATGAAAAAATAATAAATCAAATTTTCAATAAAAAAAAAGTTTATTGTTATATTTATTGTTTGGGTTTAGAATCAGCAGTATTACTACCTCAGAAAATATGACGCACTTCTAGATTAACAGCTTGTATACTCTCTTCCATCTAATAACCCTTAAAATATATGTCAAACGTGGCGTCAAGTGGTTTAAGAACCTCATGATGCGCTGCCTAACCCGATAGGGATATTAGGCGTGAGTGTATTTATGTAAGTAACAAAACTTAGTAACCTTTTTATGATTTGGAGTATTCTCTCTAAGTCCGAGCTAAGTGACGCTGAGTAAATGAACTGAAATATATTTGAAAATCGCATGACAATGAAATATATGTGGTGTTATGTTATTTTCATATCTTTATTTTTTGTCAAAAATATTAGGTCTTTACCTATGAAATTGCCATTTTTCATACAATATTTTTGGAAAATTGAATTTTCCATACTAACGTTTTTGGATTTTTCTCGGGAATGCGAAATACTTTCGCAAAATTTTGTGGAAAGGTTTGGACAACATTAAGTTAATTTTCATCATTCTTACTTTATTGAAAGTTGTAACTGTAACAACGACACAGCAATAATAAGCAATGAAACGGGCAACGGATGAAACGAGCTATATTTGAGTTTCTTTTTCAGCAAATAAATCTAAAGTAAATATGTATTAATATGACTCAATAGCTCCGTTATATGGCCAAGGTTTTAAATAAAAAAACAATTTCAGTAATAGCTGTTCAATCAAGTAAATTATGAATAAAATAAAGCTTGAGAAATAATCGGCAATTTCATAGGTAAAGACCTATTATTACAAAAATGTTAATACTTATTAATTTTCTTAGTTACACTTTCGATAATCGTGAGGATTACCTCACACACCCCCGGGCTTCTTTTCCACGCAAACGCAATCACGGGCGGAAAGCTAGTCATTCAATATCAACCTCAACTCACAAGAAACTCTAACATTTGCAGCAAATGTCTCAAGTCTGGACTGAAAACCACTTTTCAGTACACTTTAGAACGTTTCATATGAATTTACTTCGAAGTCCGACATTAAACAGCTAACTTCTCTCCAAGGTTTAATATTACAATGTCTTGACAATGCTGTGTCTTTTTTAAACCCCGACAAAAAGCGAGATTTTTTGTTTGACGTGTGTTTCTGTGTATCTGTCTGTGGCATCAGTGCTCCTAAATAAGTAGACCGATTTCGATGCGGTTTTTTTCGTTTGAAAGCTGAGGTAATTGAAATCGTTCTAAGTTATATTTGATCAAAATTAGTTATGTCATGTAAGAGAAAAAGAAAAAGGAAATTATATCTAATATAGGTTTGTCATGTCATGTCCGTCTGTCCGCGGTTTTCTTCGAGACCCTTAGTACTACATAACAAAGCTGAATACCTGTTATTGTAAAAGTGTATGTAATTTATTAAATGCAACAAAACGTAGACACGATACGCTACTAAAAACTAATGTCCATTATGTGTAACACATTGGACATTAACAGCAATAGCTTGGACCAGGAGTTAACAGTTTTTTAATCAAGTTATTACATCTACACTAATATTATAAAGTGGAAAGATTTAATTGTTTGTTTGTTTGCATTGAATAGGCTCCGAAACTATTGGACCGATTTGAAAATCCCTGAGTAACGTAAGCTACATAATTTTCCCAAATTCCTACAGGAACGAAGTCCCGAGCGAAATGCTAGTCGTTAGTAAAGAAATAACGTCAAGGTAGGATGGTTATCAATTTTTGATATTTTGAGCACACATTTTTTGTTTGTGTGTTTATCTGAAACAACTATTTAAACATTTCTCTTTAATATCTCCGAAAGATAAATTATACAAATTGAAAGCAGTAAGTAGTAAACATTCTACATAAACTCAAACCTCTAGCAGTGGCATTATTAAATCTAATTTTAAAGTAATAAAAAAACGTAAGTAAAATTTTAACATTATAATTCTTTGCCAGCGTCTGTATTTCTAACGCATGTAACCCCAATCTTTAAAGTTCGGGTAAATAGGCTTCTTCTGGGTGAGCTTGAACGCATCTTTTTTCTAAGCTAGATTATGATCGAGAACGTACCCGTTATCCCTACTAATATTATAAATGCGGAAGTAACTCTATATTTCTGTCTGTCTGTCTGTTGCGCTTTCACGACTAAACTACTGAACAGATGAAATTTGGTACAGAGATAGAATGCACCTTGGGAAAAGGCACAGGCTACATTTTATCCCACAGCTGGGCACGATATAACCTGTAGTCGATGCGGGCATAAAGCTCATTAAAAATAAAGAAAATACCTAAATGTAAGTATTTATCTGTATTCTTTCAACTTTTCATCTATAAAGTACAGAATCAAACAAAAATAAACATGCCCCTAAAAATAGCATACAAAAAGTTCTCTGGCTCTTAAACTAGAAACACTAGCTTTAATAAAAAGTGTTAGCTATGAGCGGGTTAACTCCACTACGTAAATCATTTTGCCGCTTAATGAAACGTTGAGGAAAGCACTCTCATCGTTTGTAAAGCCTTTTTACATTTTTACACTTAGGTATTGAAGTAATTTTGTAATTATTTTTATTTTTGTTTGACTTAATGTAATCTTTACCTAGTAGTAGTGATAGCCCAGTTGGTAATAAGCCAGACTTGTAAACCGAAGGTCGTGGGTTCAAATCTTGGTGCGGATTTATGTACGGATTTCTAATTATCACTTGCTCAACGGTGAAGGAAAACATCGTGATGAAGCCCGCCCGTCCAAGAAATTTTTCGAAAGACGAGAGGTCCACCAACCCGCATTGAGCCAGCGTGGTGGACTATGGCCTAAATCCCCTTCGTATTTCGAAGGGAGGCCCGTGCCCCTCGGTGGGGATGTATATGAGCTGGTAAAAGAAAAAAAAATATTTACTTTAATATTAAATGAGTCTCTATTGGGTGGCTTTAAATTAGTAACCATAAATGAAGGACGTGAATCAGCCCACTAAACTGAACAACTTCCTCCGAGGAACATAGGTAAAAATATTAAAAAAAAAAAACAATTAGAATCTCGAGATTTAGCGAATGAGGTATTTTAACCCCCCGGACAATGCTATCTTTTAACTATTCTTGAAATCGAAAAACTTTATTATGAGGAAAAAAAATCTAAAATTTATCTTTTACTAGAACAAAGTTATCTGCTCGTTCGTTTCATATTTCCTATCCTTGAGTTTGCTAGAAGAAATTTCTAAATAAAAATGAGCCACATCTATTGTGTCGTCTCTCTTCTTGTACCTGCTGTTTAATTTTCAACAAATTGTTAAATAAAATAAAGTTTTTCTTGCAGCTTCTTTTGTGTGGAAAAATTACCTCCTTTAATGTTAAACCACCAATTGTTTAATACGATTAAAATTCAATATGCATTGATTGCATTGCTGTGGTACTCATAGTTTATGATTAACAATCATTTAGTATTAGATGCAAGAGACAACAAAATGCCCAGAACTTCACATAAACGGTCTTACAGTAAAAATGATGATAATTTATTAAAAACGCTCTGCATAATTATTTCATGAAAGCAGATGTGTGCACAATTAGAAGATTAAAAAAGTGACTCGTTCAAATTAACAAATTAAAAAGGGGCCGTTTGCGAAGGATTCAAGCAATTTTGTTTATTTAATTCATTATGAAATCCCTCGCCCAAGTTTGTTTTATTTTGGGACTCACAGTTTTATATCGTTATCAGTAAGTATTTTACTAAATTTTTGTAAATTAAAGAAGTTAAAAATAAATTGATTCATGTATAGGTAGGTCAAAAGTCAAAAGTAATTCATGTATAGGTAGGTCAAAAGTCAAAAAGTTATTTCATTGAACATTTATATGTTTAATGAAATAAACACTTTTGAGTAAGTATTTTCCTAAATTTTTGTAAATTAAAGAAGTTAAAAATAAATTAATTCATGTATAGGTAGGTGGTTGTCTTATGCTGATTTCTTGCTCCTAAAAAAATCCATCCAAGTTTTTGCTTATTTAAAATTATTACTATAGTCTTGCTGTGTGGTGATCGGTTGAGAATAACACCACCCCACTTCTTTCCGTGGGTGTCGTAAAAGGCGACTAAGGAAATACAAATGAGACCTGCCTCCTATTAATCCACCCCAGGCAACGACACCTCAATTTGTCCTGAATCTGAGACCATAGGATGGTCTTATGCAGTGTGGTATGCTCTTTAAAGGGACGTTTAGATCGCGACTACGCTCCTCCCGAAGTCCGACGCCAAACAGCTTGCTGTGTTCCGTCGGTGCGTAGGAGTACCAGTGCCTTAATAGGCATTTTCTGGGTTAAATCGCTCCAACGTCGCCCTCATCTATGACCTTGGTCAAGATTGAGGTCAAGAGTTAACTCAGATGGCCCGTAGATTCATTTCAATTGATTTTCCTGTATAATTTTTGCGCTTTTAGCATTCTGTTATTTTGTCATTTTGCGCTTTGAACGTTATTTCTTGTTTGCCATTTTGCGCCTATATGCAAATAGAAGAACCTTTGTAGGTTGTGTTACGTCAAAGCCTAGTGCGTGGATTTTTTTAAAAAGAACGGGTTCACTCTTGGCCACAGAACAGGATCACAACTTTGTGGTACTAAGAGATCATGACCCATCAAATACAGCTTTCTTGGAATTTAATAATCGCGCGAATTTCATTGCTAGCTTATAAATAGTATAGTACCTGCGATAATGATCGGGTAACAGATTTATAATATGCTTAAACTGCCTAGCAGCTATTTATTACACCTTGTTTATTGTTGAATGCCCATTTTGTTACCACGAGGTTATGTTTCTCACCTTTTATACGAAACTAGTGACTTGCCCCGAGTTTGCACCGTCTTATTGGGATGTGCAATACATATAAGCCTTCCGAAAAAAAATCTACATAATAGTGAAAACCTTATCAAAACCCGTTGCGTGGTTTACGGATTTTTTATACTAATATTTTGGATTTTTCACGGGTTTTTTTTTGCATATTAAATTTATTGAAAGCTACGAGTGTAAAAATGTTAGTTTTGAATAAGATGATACAAGCTATATTTAAGCTTCGTTATCAGTAAGTAACTTGCACCAAGTAAACTTGCACTACTTAATTTTATTCAGAATCCTTGTATAAAGATTAAGTTTTCAAACAAAAAAACAAAAGAAGTAGAAAAAAATTACGAACAAAATTAAGCTTGAAAAAAATCACTAATTTCGTTATAAACCCCAACTACTTATATTAATTGAATGTAAAGAAAACTTTTTCTCTGCCTGTAAAACTCATGGTAGAAAGTTACAAGGTAAAAGGCGGGGATATATTACACAGCTAACTCATTTACAGGGCCATAACGGAAATCAAACACATTTCCCACTAAACTACCCTAATTTGGGGTAAAATACATTTTATTACTAACTTCAATAATGGTGTTTGAAATGCCAGAAATGAACACTTGGTGTTGAATGTTAGTTGTAACACTTGAGTGCCTTAATCTAGATTCGATGTCATCGTAACCTGATTTACTTTTTTATTCATCGAAAATGAAACCCGTGCCTTGATTGGCATTTTTTTGGGTAAGCTCCCTCCATCGTCGACCTCATCTATGACCTTGGTCAAGATTGGGGTCAAGAGTTAACCCACCGCATAATAATAATTAAATAACCCATCTATCCGCTACCTCAAGGAGTTTTTTTTTCTTTTTTTAAGACCATATCAGACGCTTCTACATTTTGGCTAACTTTCAGTTAGCTAAAATTAACGGTCTGAATCAACCCACGAAACTGAACAACACATAAAAAGAATTTCGCCTTCCGCATTATCTCTGTATCATATCAATCAAAATGGCGCCGACTCAGCATATTGCTGCAGTACCAGACTGCAGCGCTGATGTTCTTGTCAGTTGCAGTCTGTCAAACGTGCGACACGCTGTCGTGACAGTTAGATATATTTGTCAAAACAAAGTCTTGGTAATCAATAAGTAACACAGGTAAATGTTTTGTTAATAATTTATTTCACAGAATAAACCAGGATATTTTAAACCCCACTCTCTGCGTACAAATAATTAATGACACGATATCGGTCGGAATCGACTGGTAGTGTTGTTTAAGTAGTACTGATTTAAATACATCGATATCGAGATTTATTATGATCGATTCTACTTTACTTTTACTCTACCGCTATACCAATGTTAACCAAATATCTAACACGCTTAACCTAACTTAAAGGGTGTGTGTCATCTTAGTTCTTCAAAATCGTCATTTTCACAGACCTCCTAGCGTTGCACCCTGCTGATCAATGGACGAGGCTCTGACGTATTGCAACCCGTAAAAGGTTTCTTTACTTGATATCAATTGGCGACTTCTTCACTCTATATTTTAATACTTATTAGAATACTCTTGACGCCATTTGTTAAAGAAGACCTGGGTTAAATATTAAATATATTGAAATAGTTATAAAAGAAAAATCAAATAAACCACATCATTCTTACTCCATATCTTCACAATGATAAAACGTAGTAGGCAAACAACAACGTTGTTACTTTGTTACTATGTCACGTTATTAAAGTGTAATTATTTGATTGTCTAATAAAATTACGTCTTGAAAAACACGTGAAAATTTTGTGTTTTCCGTCCTTTTAATTAGATCGCCGTTTTGTATGCTATATTATATATTATTTTTATATTGTACTAAACGATTTCCGGGAATTCGTTCCCGTGGGAATTTAGTAAAATCCTTCGTTTACCTTACCTGCGTTGTAAAAGGAATCCTTGTACCAAGTTTCAGCATTCTAATATCTAAGGGTTTGGGATGGATGTTGATGAATGACTTTTACTAAAGATTTTACTGAAGATTGTGTTTTCTTATGGTGCATTCCCGTGAAACTATAACTGTACTTTTTATTACGAACCTACTGACGTCATCAACAGCGCAACCGGCTACAGTGATGTATCCATAATAACTTTTTTCATTATAATATTTTAATTTTATTTTCGTAATATTAATTGTGTTCCAATTTGTTCCAATAGCAAAAACGTTTATTCAGAAGTTAAAGACAACTTTAAGACACAGGCGACTCTTTCGAAAACTATCGATAACTTTATCGAGATTTTCCCTTCACCACAATTAAAGTAGAAGTTCTGTTCGGAAGTGGTACGTTCAAAATTTATAGGCGTATAATGTCTTTATTATTGTGGCCATCATTAGTATTGTCTGTATGTGTGTAAGGCTTTATTAGGTTGCAAGTGGATGTTTGAATTAGTTTGATATTAACTACGGGACAGTTAAGCAAATAGTGTTTCAGTAATCAGCTAAAAAATATTTTTTTTACCCGGAAACATCAAGTTAAGGAGTTTTCGTTATTTACCTAAGGTGCTACGCAATGTACTGCGATTCTACACCCCCCTGCACTGCGACTCTATCAGAATATACATTGCTGGTTTTCGTATTCTTCGCTATTATAATTGTGTTGTGTTGTAAAATGGGATGTAATCGAATAAATTATTTAATATAAATTATTTAATATAAAAACTGAAATTTTCCGGAGGAAAACTCCACTGAAAAATCACACAGAATGATGGTCTGAATTCAGGCTTTCAGTTTTTGCTAAGTTGTCCATAACAACCTTAGTATGTATAAACTTTTAAAAATCAAACTGGTTCCGCACATAAATGCACAAGGTTATTTTGGGATCCCTTTAAAATTCAAAACTATTCGTTTGGATATATTAATCTCTACATAGATATCTTTGAGAAGGGTTCTTGTCAAGGTAACAAGAGCAGGTGGCTCTAAACCAGTGGTTCCTAAAGTTTACTAACCACTAGTTTTCTGCTCGTGACTTCGTTTGCTTAGAAAAGTATTCTATGTCACTCTCCAGTTTTACAACTATTCGTAGGCAAAACGACCGTGACTCCGTTTCAACGTACAGAAAGGACAAAGAAAAAAAACACTCATCACACACTTTTCCCTTTTATTTATCACATTTTCTAGTAAATCCTTTACATAAAGTGTTTATGTACATACTTATGTGGGTGAGGAGTAGTTTTTTGCCCAAGAAATCTTACTTATGGAAATTTTGTAAATTTCTTTTTTTAGTGCTTTTTTACGTTGCATAAAAGGATTTTTGTGTAAAACGACATCATTCAAAACATACCAAAATTGAAAAAAAGGCCAAAAAAAGTAAAGTTATTATTACAAAATTACACATTATTCTTAACATTTTTTATTATGACAGTTAAGCTGTACGACCTCTTCTAATTTTCCTTTTTCAAGCTTAAATAAATTTTCAAATCTAGAATAATAAAATAGTACATTGTTACTTAAGGGGTGAAAATAACTTATTTAAGTCCCGAGACGGGGTTTGGCGACCGAGCGTAGCGAGGAAGCCAATAGTTCGAGGGACTAAATAAGTCTTTCACCCGAGGTAAACACTGTGCTTTTCATTACGAATACAAGGAAAATAACAACATCAATAAGCTGAACTCATTGCATGCATACAAATCTAGCTCTGCAATCCAGAAGTATGACCAAACTTTACAACTCGAAAAAACAAATGAAGATCGGAATGCCACTATCCCGCCTATTATGTTTTTTTTTCTATGGCCAGCTATTCAGCCATTATTTTTCATTTTGATCATTGATAAAAATTGTAATATTTTACCAAAATCTATGTTATTTTATAGAAATAAGTACTTACCTAAAAGTATATTATTATAAAGTCATTAAAATAAATATTCTTCAATGAATACTTCACATTTGTTACTTCAATTTTACATTGCGCTGTAATAGAGTGTCTGTATAGGATGTCGGAACATGTTTTTTTTTAATACTTAATTTGACAGCTGTCAGTTGAAAGCGATTCTCCCTAAGCCTGAAAAGTATTACTTTCAAGCCCCTCCTTAGGCAACTTCAGACCGATCACCACACGGCAAAAGTTAGTTTTTTTTTGAGAATTTCATATATTCTACAAAAAAATCGTTTAATTTTAGAGTTATTTATATCATGGTTTCCCATTGTTACTGAGATAATTACCCCCAGATTGGGAAACAAGGTTAAAGGGCCACGATTGAGGCCCATTTAACTTGTCAAGTAGAAATCCCCGTGTCGCTGTGACATTGGCGCTCTATTTTACCCCATTTTGCTGTTTAAACCAGATGGGTAGAAATAACTGGTAGGATTGGCAATACTGGGGTAACTAATTTTATTTGCTCTAATTCCGTATATTTAAATAAAGGCAGGCTAAAATTTTGTTTTTTTAGATAATATACTACACGACTTGTGGATCACCCGCGCGGTAAGAGGTAGTAGGGGGCGGAGGGATTCCTAGATGTTCCGGGGGTAAAAAGCGGGAGACGCGCGGCAGGGAGCTCAGTTGATGATACCTACAGTCCCCATTACCTACCTCTTGCCAGGACGGCTATTCCACTAACCAATGGTGGCTGAATGACAATGATGGTGTCCATTTTACCCGTTCAGGTGATGTTATAGAAATCTATTGGAACCTCATTCATTTGATGACAGCCACCCCGACCAGCAGCGCTACCTTCAACCGAACGTTAAGTTGCAAACTATTCAGTAACTTTCAGTAAAATGGACACCATTATTCAACCGTCATTGAGACGCCATCGATAAGTGAATAGCCATACCGGTGACCTGCCAGTCGCATGGTTTATCAGAGTCAAAAATAGCTTCATTTCATAGAACATTCAAAATGTTACTTTAAATAAGTCATAGTACTGAATTACATTAGTTCTTCTACAATGATATTTTACTTAAAATGTCACTTCCATACACAACTAAAACGAATCCATCGACTAAAAATGTTGACATCGACCGACTGTCATGTTCAGTCGCTCATGTCATAGAGCTTTGCAAACGAAACCAATTTGGTGTTTTCGAGTCTTCATGATGCGTGCATAGATAACATTCTTGTATCTGCCTCCCTTTACACATTGTAATATTTTTTTGTTTTTTTGAGGGACAGGTTAAGGTTAGAAACCATGCTGTCTCATCATAAGTCAATCTTTTAACTCTAATTTTTTAGTTTCTTCCCAAAGGTCGTGGGGCCTCTAGAATACATTTTTTTTATTCGCCCTCTGGATCCCACTGCTGGGCAAAAGCCTCCCTATTCTTTGTCTACACCGTCCGGTCTTGCGCTATCTTCTGCAAGTTCGGCGTGAAAGAGACAAGTTCGTCGCACCATCTTTTTTGTAGGCGACCTCGTCTTCTTTCTACGTCTAGCACTTAGTCGGAGACTAGAATATATAGTTTAAAAAAATAAATCGTTTCTTTTGTAAGGTAATAATAATTTGAACTTTTTTGAACAAATTATAATGCAATAAAACTGTCACAATTTGATAAAAGCGTTCATCTCTATTTCCAGACAGAAAAAAGTTAACCCCATAAAACTATGAAACAAAATTATCTTTTCAAAGCACGGATTTTTAAGGCCGACCTTTTGCAAATTAACTCGACTCTGTAGGGTTAAGAGGGCATTATAAGAATATATAATGAGGTACCCTCTGTAGGATCACAAGAATTCCCTTGCCCTCTCAATTAACGTAGAGTTGAAATTAATTTATTCTAACCAGGGGATTTTTGGGTGGGGTCACACTAGTAGCGTTTAGTCTTCTTCTTCATCCTTATGTAGTTTATAGTAGTTTATAACTATAACATTAAACTTTTATTTATAGATTTTCAGGCATATTCGTTATTATTTATGCCCTAATTTTAATTATATTGTTACAAAAAGATTTATTTGTTCTAATGTTTATTATTAATAATTATTTGATTTGATTTTGAATGTTTCGACGCAGTGCTTGGTAGTACAGAGGGCTGCACATCACGTTACCCATGCGTGCAATCATTGCTGTTGTGCTAAGAACGGTTTTTCAATTAATCAGGGTAACATGATGTGCTGGCCTCTGTGTGAGTTTTTTTCTTCTTCTTTCGAGGGCTTAGCCCCGTTTCTAATTCAGGGTAAGCATGACCACGGTACAGAATTTGGCCTGTTCATTCTTATGGAGCGGCTGCCATCAGAAATATTAGGAAACACAAATATTTATTAAAAATTTACATAATAGCCAATACAAATACTTTTCGGAATAAAATTCGAAATATTCAATTATAAAATAAGGGAATAATGAGTTATAATGAATATAATGAGTCTAATGAGTTATACAATATTATTATGTTTGTCTAAATTCCTTAAATCACGGAAAATTATGTCTCGGACCTTTGGAAGGCATGCGTAGGGCTGAAGCCAACATACTATTATTTTTATTATTATTTTTACTACTACATTTTCAAATATCTAAATTTAAAAAAGGAGAAACTGACTGACTGACTGACATATCAACGCACAGCCTAAACGGCTAAACGTAGGCACTTGAAATTTGGAAAAGACGTAGCTTAGGTACCGTAGAGGTGCAGTAAGAAAGGAATTCCCGAAATTCCCTCGGGGACGGGAATTAGCGGGAAAATCCTTTTGTATGAAAAATCTAAACCGCTTAAGTTAGACGCTTGAAATTAGGCATGAAGGTACCTTAATAAACTTAAAGCTTAGTTGCAACAGGATATTGCAAAATTCCCACGGGAACGGGAGTTAGCGGGAAAAAACTTTTGTATGTAAAAATCTAAATCTTAAACTAAATCAATATTTAATAAACTAAATGAAGTGGACCGTCAATAAAGTGTAATCTGTTCAAAAGAAAAAATTAACACGCAAACGTAGTTACGGGCACCAGCTAGTCTTTACATATTGTGTTAAACCTGATGCGACATCACCGACACACAGCCATGCCTCCAAATTTGATGTAGGTTCTTTGGGGAAAGTTGTTCAGTTTCTTTCGGTACACAAAGCCCAAAATATTAAAATGACAAATATAAAAATGTCCATAGTATCTAATTTTCTGATTTCCGATTTAATTATATTTTAGACGTTTTGATATCCGAGACGATCTGATAGGTTTTTCAATTTAACTAACTAGACATTTTAGTATTGGTCATTTTGATACTGATACCATGGACATTTTCATATTTGTCATTTTGATACTTAAGACTTTTTGTACCGGAAGGATTCAGTTTTATCGGGAGAATCGCCGTCAAGAAGTTTCGCCAACGAATTTAAAGTCAATTTTGATGTTTAAAATTTACATTGACATTGTTTCATATTTCCGCTACAACTGAGACGTCATCTTGTGGTATTCAAAGCTCTTGTATAGCTACAACTCAACTTGTGTTCATTATAAATATTACAAAGCCGGAATTAACTTGACCAGTGACGTTGAACGAATATTGTTTTGTACTACCGAAAATACATAGGTCGGTATTACAGAACGCGACTCAGACTCTGGTCTACACTTAAGTAGCAGTAGTTTTTGCCATTTTGAGAGAAAGAGACAATGAATATTTATGTATACAGGGCTTTAGGTATCTCTGTTTCAACCTCTCGGGTGGTCAATCAGTCCATGAAACTGAACAACTTTCCCAAGGAACATAGGTAGGCCAAAATACGAAAAAAAAAATTTGATCTCCCATACAAAATGCGCTATATGCTGATGAAGTTTGTATGGGTACTCAAAATTCTTTTTTCGTATTTTGACCAATGTTTCTTGGGAAAATTGTTCAGTTTCATGGACTGATTAACCACCCGAGAGGTTGAAAGAGAGATACCT